>VXAX01006668.1:0-126628 GCA_013399835.1 Leptocoma aspasia | reverse complement strand
CTTCCCTTCCCTTCCCTTCCCTTTATTTTGAAACATAACAAGACATTCTCTTGCTATTTTGCCATGAATGAACCCAGAGGAGTCCTGAAAAAGAAGTCCTCTCTAAACATGAGCTTTAACATGTAAAATTTTCAACAGCCTTTCAATTCCTCAACAATGCATGTTATCCTTAGTTCAGAATAAATACAAGCAAAAAGACCCTATTTTTGTTAGCAAATTCAGTCATTTTAATTCATCCCTTGAGTAATACTCCTTTCTTCTGATTCATCATAAATTTTTGAGCTATGTATAACTGCCCTTCAATATTTTTCTATATTTGGCAAGGATTTGTCTCATCTTTTCCCTTTGAACTTCTACTAATGTTTAAGACCTCATGTTTACGCTCTTTCTTTTTATGTTTTGTATAAATCTTTCTAGCCTCTCTTTTGAGAAATTTCCTTTACTTATACTTATTCTTTGCCTAAAACTACCTCGGAATAGGTGCTCCACCTTTCCTGATTTGGGGCGATGCCTTTCCACGGGCAGTGCCAGGCACAGCACTGTAGGGGACAGAGCTATCCTTTGGGTGCAGAAGGGCAGTCCTTGCTTTGTGCAGGAGCTAAACTCGTGCTGATTGCTTCTAAAGGTATCCTCTGCTCTTGTACACCGTCCCCTGCTGCCCCCGACAATCATTTTTCTATATTTGGACTGCTCGAGGGCAGAGACACTGCTCCTGTCCCACCTGGGCACCGCCCTGGCAGCACAAAGAGCAAATCGCTCTCCCCGGGGGGAGGGAGGCAGTCAGCATTTTTGAGACTCATGTTGCTTGAATTTAAAGATCTGAATACCAGCCTAGTTTCACATGCCTTGAATGTTTGAGTTTAGGATATATCTGTTTCTTTACTGAGTCTTACTCTAATTAGATGTGCTGTAATAAATAATTGGGTATTTTATGGGTTTAGGTTTTTTTTTTTCCTAGCATTTTACTGTCTACTCAGATGAAGCAATGATAAAAAAATAGTATAAATGACTAATAAGGTTACCCACTTTTCTTGTGTCTTCAAGTTGTTTCTTTTTTTTTTTATATAAGTTCTTATCTTAAAACAAAGTATGGGAGAAAAGTATTATTAAGAAAAGGTGTTTTTTTTGTTTAATTTCCTCAAAATAAGATCCAGCATTCTGTTTTTCCTCTTCATTGACACTAAATTGTTAGTTTGAAAATATCAGCTGGTTTAACAGCATTTTTGGTCTTTTAGGCACACGTGCATTTTTTGAGTCTTCTGCTTATGAGGTAGATATCCTTCAGGTTTTAATGAAGAATCCAAATATTTTTCTATTCAATCAATTTTGAGTTCTGAATATAAAAGTTACACAATTTTTAGCAGTTCTACCAGATGACACAATTAATAGATCCCTTGTTCTCAGATATGTTAGGTTTACTCTATCCTTCCATCACTGAGAAATCTGATTTCTGTTTTACTTTTACAATCTTTATCCACTTTTGATGAAAATAAGCATGATATTGTCCTTTCTCATATTTGACTAATGAACAATGAACAATATTTATCACTCAGCAGAGTTAAAAGAATTTCAATAGATTCTTACCTGTAATTCTGTTTTTCATTTCCTATGTGAAATCTGTCATATTGTGAATATGCCCGGTTTCCTTCCCAGTCCATTAATTCAATTCTTAGAGAATATTGCCTCTGACTTGTTATTGCAAAGATAAATTCATTTCCCAGCCAATGTTCACCTGATGGGCTACCAAAACCCTAGAAAAAATTGGCAAAATAACTAGATGTAATTATTGTAATTGGTAGAGCGTTTATACAATAATAAAATCATCATCGTATTTTACCTGTGCATTATAATTACTGGTCATAGCTTTCTTTGAGCCAGTTTGACTGTCCCTAAAATGATTCTACTAATATATATGATGTAGGAATGTCATGCAGTTCAACTGGTTTTTGCAAGGGCAGCTGAGGTTATCAGCTGAAAATCATTTTACAGGTCCATGATATTAATAGCATGATTCTGTATTTGCACATCATTCAGTGGGAATGCTTGACATAACAATATTCTATAATGCATTTAATATGTTGTTAAACTTTGTTATCTAGCTCTTCTCCTAGTCACCTTGCTCTCCTCACATTTCATATGTTCAGACGATCTTATTTCCAGTTAAGCAAACAATATCATTTTCAAACATGGAAAAATAATAATGAAAGAAAAAATATAATTAATTTTCAAAACCAATTCCTAGACATATGTTTTTATACATCTTCCAGGTTTTAAAGTTGTTTAAATTGTAGTGAACATTTTACGACACTAAATTTAAGGTTTTATTCAATGTCATTAGCTTATTTACTTTATATTAGAATAATTGTTCTTTTTAAACTATTAGTTCATACCTGAGAACTCTTCAGTCCATTTTACATTTTTCTTTTTTTTCTCTTTAAACAGTAAAAATTATTTTCATCTATAAGATTTACTTGTGAAGAACTACTCCAACATGACTGTGCTTATTCATATTTCTTAAGATAGGAAAAATGGGAACCAGAAATCTCCTGATTTGCTTACAATGGTGCACTGGGTATGTTTTAGAAAGTCCTGTGAAAATTTCCTAGTCAGATTAAATGAAAGATTGGATTATTTCCAGAAAGCACATATTTTTTAAAGGAGTTAAAATCAAGGACTTCCTTGGGACTAAAGGTTAGATAATGAGAAATGTGTCTGTGAGACACATTGGCAAGACATCGATCTTCTCTATATGATGTTTCAGTCACTCCTAACATGAGATGAAAACATTGAAAGTAGAGTTCTCTCTCTCTTTTTTTCTTTATTGTATTGCTGTGTCTCCAGCCCTGATTAGCTGTGTCTCTGGAGGATGAAATCCTGCCTCCCCAGAGGCCATGTAACAGGTAACACTCACTCAGGCAATGCATAGGTACATTAGCTGCAAACTTCTACACAAAATTAATTTAAAAAAATTAGAATCTTAAAAGTTTGACTGGTCTAAAAAATAAAAATGGAGGAATTTTTTGTTGTTGTTCTTAGAATGAACCACCATAAAAGTACTTTACTCAGGATGCATTTTTGTTTACATGACCCTACCTGTGCATACATTTGGGGACTCACTGATAGTAGAAGCTGAGAAGACATGCCATGTTTGAGTATGCTGAACTGAGTACTCTAACTTATATTTTAAATAAGCATGTCTGCCTTTTGGCTCAGAGACCATCAAGAGATACCCATGGACAAAGCATTTCATCTGCAAGAAGTGAAATTCAGTAGTCAGTGGCAAGTCTCTAAGATGTCTCAGACTGAAATGTGGGAGCATACTATTAGTTGGCTTTTCCTTTCCTGCATGTTATTTCATTATATCCTCTTTCTCCAGTAGACTATTTCCTATAGAAGTCTCTGTAAACACTGGTTGTAGGTAATACTGGTGATACCCTGCTTTGACCTCATCTGTCTTCCAGTGTGAGCAGCTGCTCCTCTAGTTTTCCCATTATGATGCTTTCTGTTATTACTCACTTGCTGCTTTGATGGCATTCACATTTATATTTGGCTTCATATATTGCTCCTGAAACACAAAAATACTCGTTCCTCACCTGTATGAACCCTGTCTACAGCTGGCACACCCTTCTGTAGTTATCACTGTTTTCTGTCTGTGCCTTTGATTCTTTCCATCTTCTTGCCTTGTCTTTCTTTCCTTGACTGCCCCACCTGGTGTCTCCTGTTCTAGCAGCTTTGGCAGTGTCATACTAGAGCAGCTAGGGATTTGTCTCTGACATCTNTATTATTATTATTATTATTATTATTATTATTATTATTATTATTATTTATCATCAGCATCATTATCATTATTATTATCTGTCTGTCTTTAAGAAAAGATTATCAGGAAATTCTTTCTCCCTTTTTCCCAGTGCAGGAAAGCTGAGGGGACTCCCCTTTGAACTGTTGTCTTTTGAATTATATATATCTTATCTCATTTAGATTACAGGGTATTCAGGATGTAATATATGTAGTGTTTTAACATTATATGATCCCTTATGTGTTTTATAGAAACTCCAGACACCATATATAATTGTTCTGAAGTAATGATTTTTATTCTTCAAATTTTCACCTCCTTCTCCCTTTTCATGTGTGTTGTTGCATTAAGATGAAAATCTATCTATCACTAAGTGCTTTGCTCTCTTGACCAGAGGAAATGAAGCTGCAGCAACAGGGCACAAAAGAAGTATAAAAAGAAATATTAAAAATTATAAGGAAATCCACGACACTAGTTACGAAAAAGGGAATCCTATTATCAGGTGCTACAATACTGAAATTCAGATTAGAAATGCCTAGAATAAGATTTTTTTTTCCTTAACAGAAGTAACTTCTTTTTAAACAAACTACTTGCTTTTATGAAAAGAAAACCAAGGAAGTAAGTGGGATATAAAACATCTCTCTGAAGCAAGGAATGTTCCAAAGGAGAAGTAGTGTACTTTATTAAACACCTAATATGGCTAGAAAGATATAAACAAACAAACAGGCACTCAAAGCTTTCATAGATGTAAACCAGAGAGGAGCAGTACATTTATGTTAAGCACAGAGTTGGCAGCAATTTCTTCAAGTATAATTTTATTATGCCAAACTCAACTGTTTCCANCCCTTCTGTAGTTATCACTGTTTTCTGTCTGTGCCTTTGATTCTTTCCATCTTCTTGCCTTGTCTTTCTTTCCTTGACTGCCCCACCTGGTGTCTCCTGTTCTAGCAGCTTTGGCAGTGTCATACTAGAGCAGCTAGGGATTTGTCTCTGACATCTTTCACCACTGGTCACTGTCACTCAGAGTAAGGCAAAATATGCTCTGCATAGACTACCTACCAGGAAGTTTGTCTTCCTAAAATCCGGAAAGAAGTGGAGCACAGCCACTCAGATATCAGTCAAATTAGGTTTTCTTGGAGTTTACATGGTTTCTANAGTATAAAAAGAAATATTAAAAATTATAAGGAAATCCACGACACTAGTTACGAAAAAGGGAATCCTATTATCAGGTGCTACAATACTGAAATTCAGATTAGAAATGCCTAGAATAAGATTTTTTTTTCCTTAACAGAAGTAACTTCTTTTTAAACAAACTACTTGCTTTTATGAAAAGAAAACCAAGGAAGTAAGTGGGATATAAAACATCTCTCTGAAGCAAGGAATGTTCCAAAGGAGAAGTAGTGTACTTTATTAAACACCTAATATGGCTAGAAAGATATAAACAAACAAACAGGCACTCAAAGCTTTCATAGATGTAAACCAGAGAGGAGCAGTACATTTATGTTAAGCACAGAGTTGGCAGCAATTTCTTCAAGTATAATTTTATTATGCCAAACTCAACTGTTTCCAACCTGTATTTAGTCTGCAGTTACTGCCTATATTTCAGAGCTGAAGAAAAACTTGCATGCATACTGTTTTTCCCAGATACTTTGGCTGGCTTAATAACTCCACAGCTCTCCTTGTTTATATCTTATTTAGACTGTCTCTACCACAAGAACACTACTACTTTGATGGGACATGTAAACTTTTGTGTGCAGAAGAAAATGACATATTATTAGCCAAAAAACCCTGAAAAACATGATTTAATTTTGTGTTTCCAGTCCTAACCCTGAGGCTGGCAAATAAAACGGTTGTGCCTAGTTCTTTTGATTTACCTTCAGAACCCTTAGCTTTTAAAGAGCATTTCAGAATTTTATCTTCAAATACAAAATATTTTTTTCTTGTCTCAGTTGGAAAACTTAGGAAAACAAGCTTGTGTAAGGGTTATGCCCACCTGTCCTTTATATTGGTGAAATATTTTTTGAACACTTTTGAGGTTTGGTTTAAAATCATACAAACTTGAAGTTCAACAAGGTTTCAGAGAAGTGGTGTCTGTGATGAGTTGCTGCTGAGAGAAATGCTGAAGAAGAAGCTCAGCAGTTGCCTATTCCAATTGTTACAAGCAGACACAGAGCAGCCAGCCAAGTGCAGATGCTGAGCAAATATTGCCTCAGAGGTTCTTGGACATCTGGGAGAGATTGAGGGACATAAAAGGGCAGCTCAAGCTTTTACCACAGAGAATCCTAGACAATAATAGGGTTTCAGAAGATTATTAGTAATAAGAATGGGACTTCTATGTGAGACACAGGACAAAAGTCCACAGAAAAGCAGACCTCATTAATTTTGATGTTCATGAGAGAATTCAGTAATTGCTTGGTAATTAAAATTCAGTAATGAAAATAAGCATTTTAGTTAGCAGACCATTTGGGTTTATACTGCTGCTCAAATCTGTGGGGCCCCAAGTGATAAGATGCCTAAAGCCTTGCCTAAGACCATGCTTGTCATTTATGGACTGATGCCTAAGATTTAGGACAAGAAATTTGGTTTTGAGAATGCCTTAGGGCAGTGTTAAAACTTAACATTAGGAGTGACCTAATTCAGGCCCATAGTTATCAAATATATTTGTTTCCCAGTACATATCTACAGTGTCAACAAACATTTTGGTTTTTGCATTCAAATAGTTATAGCATATGCTTCCAGAATTATTTGTGTTAAAGTTTTGTGCCTAAACTCAAGGAATTACATGAGGTAATCCAAGTCATCCTAAACTATCAATCCACTAGGAACATCTGTGTTTCACGAATGTGTTTGCAGTTAAGTACATTTTAAGACTCTCTGAAACCCAAAGGGTCTTAAACACTGTTCCAAAATTGCATTTAAAATGACTGAGAGACACTATTTTGTCATTATCTTTCTATATTTTGTTCATTATGTGTTTCCAAATAAAGAGATTAATTCTATAAACTCTACATTTTGTTCCAAAAATACTCAAATTTTCTTTTCCCTAGAAATTTGCATAATAATTTGGGATGGCTGGCAAATCAGAGGCTTTAATTCCCAAAATAGTGCTTAACATAATAGAAAAAGGTCAATAATTTCCAAAAGTTCTCAGAGTTCTTAATTTTCCTCACTAGCACTCTATGGAAGCTGGGACAATATCAGAGGAAAATGTGCTTACATTTTCCTGCTGTATTTTCATAATATATATTTTCATAATATGCTTTCTTATCCCTCCACTATTAGTCACAACAAGGATACACAAATGTTTGCACTGACCCAGTATAGATTATTATAGTGTTTCATATTGCCATAAACAGAAAAAAATTATATTTTTGCTGCTGAAAATTACATTAAGATCATATTTTGGCAAAGGGTGATCTGAAATAAGATCTAAAAATCACAAACAATGAGTAAATTCTTTTATCTAGGTTTTGTCATTGAGTAATAATAAAGTAATGTTTTATACTACATTAGAGCAGACTTTTCTTGTCAATATGATAGAATTTGTTTTCAGAGAAAGAAAATAACACAATACAGAACCTTACTGACAATTGTAAATCTGTTTTTGTAGTCAGATGAAGCAAAGATGTTTCCTGTTTCTATATAACTATATCATAAATTCTGTAAATTCTGACATAATGCTCCACTGCTATGCAAAAAAAGAGAAAGATTTTATTGTTCTTTTCTATGGATTAAAGTACTTAGAACTGGGAATCAAAGAAAAAAGCACATGATTGTATAATATTTATTCTAGATGAGATCTGAGTTCTACATCAGCTCATTTTCAATTTCAATTTGGCTATAACAGAGTCCAAATTACTAAAGCAGTCATAACTACAAAGAAACAGAATTCAGTACTGGTTTTTAAAATGCCCTTAAGAATTTACAGAGTTGATACTTATTCAAAAATAATAAGTAGGGTGCAAAAGAATTTTATTAGCTTTGGCAAATCTGTTAGGGTATTCTGCCTGAATCATGTTGCTCCAAGTTCATTAAACAATTATCTCTCTTACTTTATTTATTTTGTCCGATAATGCTCACAGGAAGCTTTGACTTTTTATAGACAAAACAAATTGAAACCAGACACAGCCAATATATCCTATGGGTTCATCTTCTGTCAGACAATTCAGTGAATAAAGCAGATAATAATTCAGTGTTTTACAGCAGCAGTGACTTCCCAGAAGCCATAAAGACTATTCAGCTCCTTTTGCCTTAGCTGAGAATGTGGAATGGATATTGTTTAAGAAGATAATTTATAAAAAATGTTTGTATACTTTTTTTGTATACTTGATATTTTCATTCACATCACATTATATTATTCATTACGTTATTTGAAATAAAGATTTGGTTTATAGAAATCACTTCAATTTCTTCAGACAACATATGTGTTAATTAATGTTAGCTTAGAAGTATATTGGAAAACTATTCTAAATATTCAGATTTTTTCCCTAGGAAATACTAACACATGTTTGTTGGCAAATTTTAAAAATATATTTAGATTGAAGCTAGAGATACCTTCTCAAAAGACTAAAAAGAAAACTAAGTTATTGTCAGTTTAAATAAAGAACTAAATATCTGTATAATCTGCCTGAAAATCTTGGTTTTAATCTGCAACAATTCAGTCTGTTAAACTTTGTCTAGACTAAACATATTAGTAGACATACAGAAATTAGGTTCACTTTTTGTTTTTTCCTTCTCAAACACACACAGTACCAGTAGCAGCAAAATTCCCAATGAATAAAAACCACAGTGACAGAATGAAGTGCAAACCTTACACAAAGGTTACCTCTGGCTGGGCAAGGGGCCCAAAACAGCTCAGTTGCCTACATACATTTCCTACAAATAAAACAACCAGTACATCTTCCTCAGGCCTGGATTTCAATCTAACTTCCTTACTATGTAGCTGAAAACAGGAGAGTATTTCTTATTGAGACAAATTATGTTTAGAGCCTTTATCCTAAACCACCTTTTTCACTCTACAACAAGTGGATCCTAGGAATGAACAGACTCTTAGTGTGGCTCCTGGTAAGAGCATCCCAGGGACATGGATACGTATTAAAGAAAAGAAAACTAATTTTTTATGCTCTAAGAAAAATGAATTTTGAGCTTTCTGATAACTTTCAGATTAATTATTTGCAAAGAAAATAATGGTAAGTTATAGGGTTAAGTATGTAAAATGTAAGAAAAAAAATCTAGAAAATGTATTTTTGGTCATTTCAGGCAAAAAGAAAAACTTCTGGGATGTAGGACTTAATTCTCTTCTCCAAATACACTGATTAATCCCAAGTAGGAAAAATGAGCACGACTAGGAGCATAGATGCTTCAGCAAAAACCAAAAGTTTGTGAGTTTGAGAAGGGACTTGAGTTTCAGGTGCATAATCTGTCTAAATAGACCAAGCATCAAATTTATGGATTGTTTTTGAATCTCATGCTTGGGCTTAACTGGTAATCTAAACAATTGAACAAGAATAGAAGTTGACTGACACCAGAGTCGAAATGTTATATTTCTAATTTGACACAATCCCCAAAGTGAAGAGCTGCTCCAGTAAGTTCCAAACTGAGCAGATCACACAGAAGATGCTCCTCCCTGAAGAGAAATGCTGTTCCACGATGAGAGCACACAACTGCTGTCTGGGAAGACCTCTGCTAAAATTCTACTGTATTTTCAAGTCACAGATTTTAAAAGCAACCTCACAGAATCTCCCCTGCCTCTTCTAATATAGCATTTTCATCTTGTGGATAGAAGAGTTCTTTAATGACTTTAATCTTTCTCATGGTGCTCTACAAGAGGCTGTCAGCATAATTAAGCTAAATCTTTTTATCATTATATAAAATTTAAGTAACAGTCCTTGGAATACCACATGGGCTTTATCAGTATAAATTAATGCTGTTAAATTGAAGCACTAGTGGCAAAGCAGGCACAAGTACATATCCATGTGTCCACACAGCTCTTGAAACTGATGTTAACCAGTAATGTTTGCTTAGGAAAGACTGTGCTGAGTATAACACATTTAAAACACAACTGTGCTCCAACACAAAATTGTGTTTAATTTCACAGCCAAAAATATTCTCCAAAATAAAGAGGATGCTTCCTTTTGTAGTAACATCTCTGGTGCCCAATACAGTGATCCAGCCCTTTCTGAGACAAATATTGTTTCATTCTTGCTCCCTTACATAATTCTGTTGAAGCTTACACTGTAGATTAAGCCTTGGTCAGGACCAGAAGAGTTTCATGAGCATGTTTTCATAAAACAAAGTATGTTCAATATCATGTCTATCTCTACTGGACATACCAGATTCAGATCTCAGCAGAAGAAGAGAAAATGCTGTCTCTTTTTATAGCACTGATGAAAGTAACAATTATCTGAGTAACTGTTGCAGTCAGAATGGGCTTTTTATTAAACCAGCATGACATGCCATTCTTTATCACAGAAGGGTGGGTCTCTGTGAAAGGCGTTACTCACATAATATCTTAATACACATTCCACTCGCCAAAAATCATTTCCTTATATCCAACTTACTTGGTAAATGTGTGACAGAAACAAATTACTTCCATGTCACCCATCCCAGTCCGTTGAAGAACATTGTTTATGTTCAGATGTAAGAAACTTATGACTTTGAAGCATACTATGATAAGTTATGAATTTGTTGCTATATGTTACAAAATTATTCAGATCTTGAGTGTGCCTTGTAACCACAACTCACTCTTATAAGTCAATCATTCAAGACCACCACTACTCCCATCCTGTCTGGTTTGTTTACACTACAGAAACATAACTTCTGTCTTTTCCAAGGTCATGCATTCATTCCCTAGTTTTTGCTTTTCTCGCAGGTCCATCCTGTTCTCAAATCTTTCATTTTGCAGAAGGGATCATGCTGGTATTACAAGGCACTTTATAAACGGCTTCACACTACTGACGGGGGAAAAAAACACAAAGCCATCTCTGCTGAAGAAATTATGGGATTCATCTCCAGCTAGTAGCTAGGTGATACATGTGGTACAGATACCATTATGAAGGCTCTCTTCCTTCCTGAAAAATGTTTGTGTTCCTTTCCTGTTCCAAGGTTATCTACAAAATGTTTCCCAGGTTCTTTGAACCAGTAATTCTTTCCCTCACAAGGGTTTCACTAAGACACAGAGGGGAGAAGAATCTGTGAAAAGCACTCTGAAAATTTCCTGTGCTAACAGTGAAACAGTTTCAGATCTAACACCAAAGTAGCCCTATGCCAGCTGTCATTTGAGAATGGCCCATTACCTGTCACTGCTTGGGCATTTTCTGTGCTTGTTATGTCAGTCAGACCAAAACTACCCTAAAATTAAGTGATGATCTTTTGTCACAAGACATGTTTGAGTCCTCTTTTAAAGAACACAGGGGTAGATCTATCAATGCAAGAAGTGTGAATATTTCATGACCGTAACAATGCATAACATACATTAAATAGCTATAATCCTGGAAAAGGAATTAAAATTCATTCAGAATATCTAGCTTTAAAAAAACCTGAGAATTATGAAAGGTATTGTTCCCACAGTATGGGCTTTCAAATTATGAGCAATATTTTTTTTTCTGTCAAGAACATTCTCCTCAGCCAAGCCATATGGTTTATGTAATTTTTGTTTAAAATCCCACCCACATCTGAAGTTATTTTGCACTAAGAGTGTAACCAGAATCAATAAGCTTACACAAACAATTCTAAAAGGTGCTTTATGCATTTTTATGTAGCCATTGTCTCACTTGAAAAAGAAAGTGATGAACATAATGTTCTAATTATTGAAAGGAGTTGGAGCTCTGTCTGTAGTTATTTGATTATTCAAGTATTTGGGGATAAAATATAACCTGGATACTATTTGTAAACGGATACAACTACAACAGAGAATTATCCATCATCAGTTAATGCTTCAAGAGGAAACTACATCAGCTTGAGTTTTTGTCTCTTTGTTCAAGACAAATACAATATAAATGGTGATGAGTACCTGTTTTGAATGAGAAAAATGTGCAAGTTAACATTGCTACTGAAGCAATATGGAAAAAAAAAAGAAACATCAGCAAAAGGTGGCAAGAAAGGTGGGCAGGGAAAATTATAACAGAACTTGGAACTTGAACTAAAACTTTCACAAGAGAAATTAAAATTTTCAGGCTTAAAGGCTTACAACAGGTGGAGACCATAAAAGGAATTAGGAGGCCGTATTCTAAAACAGGAGCTGAACAGTTTGCAAATACACATTGAATGTAAGTAACATCTGGAGGTTTTCAAAATGAACTGAACAAAGGTACTGAAAAATGAAGTCTTTATTGGAATGGTAGCTCTTGTGTATAATTCAGACTTGTAGGACTTGCAAAGACTAATAAGATGAAAACCTGAGGTGACCAGCAACCTTTCTGTCACAAAGAAGGTCTTCCAGGAAATAGGTAGGACCTCTGTCCAAACTAGAGTTTATTCACAAAGGTGAAGTGTAGGAAGTATATAAAAATGTGTAAAAACCATAGTGTCTAGAATGAAATCAGAGACTTAGAGTCCAAAGATATGTTCAGCAGTCTTTTAAGTAAGCAGAAGACACAATTCACCAGACTTGTTATAGCAGCTTAAATTTACTGAGGCTCAGAGGAAAGTCAGGCTATTCCAGACAACACAATGTAAATTCCCACTAGAATTGCATCCAAAAATACTTCCTGAGAAAGTTGTGGTGACTACCTCCGTGGTCTGGCTCTCAGTGTGTGAAGAATTTAAGCCACAGAAGAACATAAATTATCCTGCTCTGGTGTCATGCCATATTGGCACTATGGAGATAGCCATCAATTTGACCCAACAGCTTTGAGGAGAAAAGAAAAAGAAGAAACTGCAACAGAAATGGAAGTGGTTTTGTAAATGTGCTCTTCAGGCACACACAACTGCTACTGATGACTTCTGAAACAAAAAGCAGTCTTGTTTTAAGCACTGAACTGTTGTTAGACTCTTAGATATTAATCAGGAACATGAAATTAAAGGAATGTGGAATTTAGTGCTGAACGTCATTCTTGCCTCTAAGAAAGCAAAAGGAAAAACAGCTGCTGGTCAGGAAGGTAGGACGTGGTTGCCATAAAGCTTAGAAATTAATCTTTGAGTGTACTATGTACAAGTGATCCTAATCTAGCTCATGACATTATGAATGATTAAAAGAAGTGATAGGTTTTTTTTCATCAGAGAGTGGAAAGTAGCAATTAAGGCATAGAGTAAAATTAAATACTGACATGCAAGAAAAAAACTGGCTAGGAAAATGATTGCTGTGAGCTGGCTAAGGCACACAATTTCAAATACCTATTGAGAGTTTTTCTCAAATGAGAGAAAGTAGGAAAATAATTTTAAATGTCTGAGGAAACTCCCAACAGACTTGACTCTGAAGAAAGCCCCCTAGGAAACTCATAGTGAATGTAAGGCTATCAAATGTGGAATAAATTCAGAGAATTTCATGGGAATTATTAAACTAGACATGCTAAAAGGCTAGAGAATAAGGAATCCAATACTCCATCACCTAATTTGGCAAAAATGGAAACAGTCACTGGGAAAGGTGCATTCATCCAAGAACTGAAAATTGGAAACAGATCAAGAAGTCTCAACAGCCTTGGCTCATTTAGCACATGAGCTAACCATTTACTCAGATTTGATTATTGCTAATAACTTTATAATAAAAGCCAAAAACTGTCTCTTGGACAGTAAGCTTGTGGAAAACCCTCTTCTTGGGTCTTGGGTTTGCAGATGGCAAGCAATAATTTTTTAAGTGATAGAGATCAAAACTCTTAATAGTGTTTTATATTTACATTTACATTTATGCAGGCAAGAAAATACAAAAAATGCTTGAAGCTTGCTTCAGGGTGATCTCACCTGCTGTTAAAGAAATTATTTGTTATTCCACTTCAATTTTTTCTGATAAGCAACAAACAGTATAACAGAAAATCCATTGCAAAATGCAAAAGAACAGATGTAGTAGATACTGATAAGGAAAGGATGGAAGAATGAACTTATAGGGTTTTCTCTGAATTTATTCCAATTGCTATTGAATGTACAAAACACAAATGGTCCAAAAGATTTCTTAGTCAGAAATGAGTTCTTAGAAGCAAGGTAAAAATTACACTGCACACTATAAGACTAACAAGAAAATTGAAGGATACTGGGAATATATGCCCTTAAGCAAAAAGATACATAACCAACCTTGCATAACAGTGAATCTGAAGAAGAGGTTTTGCACTCATTAGCTGTTGTTTTAGATACCAAAGAAAGTGTTACTTTATTTTCCAGAGTGGAGGCAGAATGCAAGTGGAAACAGAGAAAAAAAAAAGCCAGGAGGAAAAATTAGTACCACTACTGCACTATCACTGACTGTGGGGCAATTTATGTATGAATGCAGTTGTATGCTTCCTACTCAAAAGATTTTTGGCTACCCTATCTCTCACTTAACCTGTTTACTGTGTTGGTGTCTAGAACAGAACTGAAGTGCTTCCATGTAAGCCGAAAGCATCAGCATGAAACTGCATCAAAGACAAGGAGCCTCATTGCTGCCAGGTGACTCCTGCCACCCAGCAGTGCTGTCACCCTTGCAGAGACTGCTCCATGTGCACCCTGCCCAAGTAAGCTGCTGTAAGGCTCTGTTTAGAGTCAGAGCATATGTGCAGTGGCCTCCTAACATTGTAACAGCCAATAAGAACTAAATGCACTGAAAATAAATGAAGCCCCAGAGACCTATGGCTGCTGTTATTATATAATGATATTATTTCTGTTAGCTTTAGGACCCCAATGAGATACAAGCACAAGAAGAATATCTTAAAACTGGAAATCTCTATCTCAATGAAGGGCTGAGAAAACACACGTTAAGTTCAACTCCTCCAAGTAAGCCTAAGTGCCATCATGTTCCCCCACCACACTATTCAGCTTCCACTGGAAGAAACACCAGGTAGATGTGTCAGGAAGGAGAGGGGCTGTGGTTCAACAGACACCACACTCCCTCTCTGAACTAAAAAATTAAGTTAGTGGTGTTATTGGCTTAAAGCTCAGATGCTTTCAGGTATCCCAGTAATACACAGAGAGTCCACCAGCCTCTACCATTCTACATTCAGCAGTTGGCATTATATGATAACCACAGAAGGGAGCCTAAGATTGTTACTTAGAAGGAGAGCAAGCATGAATCCCATCTTGTTTCATGACATATAGCATAAACTGTCAATAAAAGTCCAAAAGGAATCCTTTTTATTTGGAAGATGTAAATGATCCCTTAGAATACTATATCATTCCTAAAGAGAAGCAAAATTAATTCAGGCTGCTTGAACTAGACAAAACCAACAGAATCTAATCCTGTACAGATTCACATTATTGTGAGGGAAAAGTGGAGGAAAATTACTAAGTTAAGGGATATATATAAACAGGCCACGTGGGAAAACTTTACAAAGGGCTGAATTTATTACGCTGCTTAAGAAAATCTCGGGAGACAAAAGCTGAGAAAATCATTAATATGATATGTATAAATTTTTAAAAGTCCATATGTAAGTTGCACATACAAATTCTAATTTCTTCACTAGTAAAACTGGTAGAATCTTCAAATTTTGATTCCTCAAAATAATTGGATCCTTTATATTTTATTTGATTCTGAACCAAAATTGAGTAAAACAATTTTCTGCTAAATTAAAACAATGGGAAGTCTAAAAGAAATTTTCAATTTTGTAACTCTATTAAAAATATTGTTGTCATTTTAGTATCACTTTAGATAACATATATTACAGAATAGGTTACATCCTAGTTATCTGTAGGAGCAGCAGTCTGGCCCAAATGATTATTTATATTTTTAAGCAATATAAAAATATTTAAAATAAAGCCTCAAGAGAATCCAAAATCAGATTTTGGTTCAATAATATGATATTATGTTTATTTCTGATATTGTAAATTCTACAACAGAACTTTTTCCCATAGAAATTTTTACTGAACTAAACTTGCTTTTATTTTTAAACATTTAAAATTCTCTTTTCATTAGTGTTTTTTGAAAACCATTAAAAAAAAACCTTTCCTCTGCCAGGCTGATAACACAGTGCTGAAAGCTTCATTAGGAATGTTATTGAAATCCAAGCCAGTCCTCAGGGACTCCAAGAAAGGAGCTCCATCACAAAGTTTGATCAGGCAGAGAATGAAAAAAAATGAGAAGTTATTTAGATTGGAGTGAAATTTTTTTGGGTTGGCAGAGGGAAAATTGCCTGCTTGAAGTCATGTCATCTTTAATTTGGTAAGTTATTTGTTTTCTTGTAATCCTATTTGAAGTATCAACATTTCCAGTACATTAACTTGATTGGCAGAGGTGCTGTATGACTTGGGATAAACCCCAATAAAAATTTTTATTCCTATCTGAGGGGCTTCAAATTCTGAATGGCTTCCTCTCAGCTGAAAACATTCATGCCTTAGAAACATCATCACATGCCTTTTACCTCTTAACATCACATCAAGTCAAAACTTCTGAGAGACAGACAGCAGCGTTCTGACCTCATCACATTTTAATCTCAGTAATTGGTCTGAAAGAAACTCTAAATCAGGGGAAATAATACTCAACTAACTGAGTAAAAAGTATTTTCAAAAGTAACAGACATGATGAAAGGTAGTTCATAAAATACTGCAGGACTATACCACATCACTATAGGAAGAATTATCTATTTAGGTCAATAGGAAGTAGTATTTGAAATCTGACACTTGTATGAATCGTACAGCTATTGCACATTTTTCACCTTACCATTTTGTATTCTTTCCAGCTTTTTTGAAAATCCACACTTCCATCTTCTCTGTGTTGTATAACTGTCCATCCTCCTCCAGCAATTTCCATATTGCAAAAGACCTACAACAGTAAATAAAAAAGAAAAATCTAAAAACCCAAACAAAAAATAAAACAAGTTTGCATTGAAATCCTGGCATCTTAGGAGGGGGAAGGTATTTGTGAAAAACAGTATTAAGGAAGTGTATTTTCCTATGCACTCATGCCCTGTTCTCTCAATGGCATCCTCACATTTGATGACAACCAGTTCTCTCATTATGTTGAGTGTAATTTTCCCAGCAATGTTTCCCTTCAGTACATCACCAAGAACATCTCCCCATCATCCCCTTCTGCTTCTTCAGCTTTCCCCTTCACAGTTCCTCCATGCTGTTTTTTCTCTTTTCTCTGCAGTGCCCTTGAAACCACTCCCTTCCTCTTAATAAACAAGAGTAATTCTTTCAGTGATAATAATGCTTCATATAGCTTTTAGCAGAGTGTCATTTGGTCTCAGAGAGAATCTTGAGAGTTCTTGCAGAAAAGACTCATCCTAGGAGTCTGAAATGTAGCACAGATGAGTTATTCTGTTTTCCTTTGAACTGAAATATTACCTACAGCGTTCCAGGAGAATGTAGACAGAAACAGGCTCAAGAGATGAGGCCTGTGAGACAAGTTCAGAAGTCAGGATCTATACTCAATATGTAAGATCATACCCTGTCATCATTGCACTAAGAAAATTATAACCTAGATAGTAAAGATTCTGTGTATAAAGGATAATGAAACAATTTGACAATTTTATTGACCCTTGATATTAGAATGTTGTGTAAACTGAAATCTGTTACCAATCTTAAATAAATAATCCATATAATAATAAATATTGATATTAACTTTTATTAATTTCATTCTTTTTCATTATCCTTCCAAAAATATAGAAGATAAACGATGAAAAAATTAAAATATTGTTTGTGCATTTGCTTTTCTTGGTATGTGACAAGCAGTAATAATTTTTGTTCCTGTTTTTGTAGGACACAATTTTAAGATCTAAGTTTCTTAGGGCTACTCATTCAAGCAAATTTTCCTGATTTCATTCCCCTGTACTCATCCATGCCATATTGACACTGCACCTATCCTAAATTTCATTTGTCTGTGCTTTTAAAAGCTGTATTCTGCCCTTTAAGTAAAAAGTCGGTATGTAAGTGTTGAAGAAGTTTAGCTTTTGGCACTCACATCAGCAAGAGTTAATCCATTAAGCACTGGTTAGCAATTTAAAGCTTTATGTTCCTTTGACAAATTGGGGGTTACTATCCAACACAGTTAAATAAAAATTTGTCCTGCAGTTGACTAGAGGACGATATTCCACCCTCAGGAAAAGCCATTCTAAATTTCTTCTACTCATAAGGATTGTCATAGTAACAATATGCAAGTGGTTTTGTTTTAATTTGCACCAGGCATGCCAAGTGAAGTCCCTGCGAAAGTGCAGGAAGGAAATAGAATACTAGGACAAACATGAACTTGATTTAGGGTAACCACAAGAAAACCCACAATTTTCTAGACAAATATTTTGGCCCTATTCCTTCTTTAGGGAAGCCACTGTGAGTCAAAACATTTATCTACAGGATTTAATGTCTTTAGTCTGATTTACGGTGAGAATTTCTAAAAGATGGATTTACTTGTCTTATAAGTCATTTCAAGCTGCAATGAATCCACTGCCAATTTTGAAAGCATTAAATCCTTGACTGTATTAAGACTACTCATTTTAAAGATGCATGCAAATTTTGGGATTTTCATATTACAATATAATGAAATACCTATAAAAAGACTGAAGTTTTCTGAATAATATATCAATTTGAAAGAGAAAACTGCACAGTGAAAAAAAGATTTGCCAGCAGCACATTTTTCATTTGCCATCATTGTATGGCCTGGCACTTTCCACTGTGGTAGACATAATCACCTGCCCATATTAACAGGAGTTCCAAGGTGATTGTAGATGTTACTGTGCATAGCTTTAGCTTTGTCTGTCCCAGAAAAGATCAAGGCACTCAGCCTTTTAACACCACTTAATGTGTTCTGATACTTAACCCTCTATTAGAAAAGAAAAGGCTGAAAAAAAGTGATTCAATTTGTATGCATTATAGATTCTGATTTTGTAATTAATAAAATAACCTGACTTAGAATAAAAGATCATCCAAAATATTGTACTCTTGCTTTTCCTTAAATGCATGGGTAAAAATTCCCAAGCTCCTAAAAGACAAATATGGGATTACTTCTATTTATTTTAGCTTAATATACTAAATTATTTAAAATTTTATAATTAGCATTCAGAGATAAACTCACTTTTAAAAGATTTACTTTCTAAAGTAAATAGAAAATGTGAAATTTCTACAAATTTCATTTCAAGTGCATGCACACTAAGACCCTACAAGTCTACCTCATTGGCATGGAGCAACAAGCTCAAGACCGTCTGGTATTTATCTTTGATATTTAGGGAATGTGTCTGTGCTATGCAGAAACAGTCTAATGACTACCATGTTGGAGGACACTCTGCACAGTACAGAGGGATGGCCTACATTTAATGGGTTAAAATTCCACCAGACATGCTCAGAGAGAGAGCATCAGCATCACCAATTTAGTGGGAAGTCCACAAGAAGAAAGTAAAGGGGGAGGAGTGAAGACCACAGCCGTAAAAATTGCTTTTGCAGAACCATGAAGACGCAGACACACGGAGCCCAGCAGTGGTGGATAGCGTCACATTTTCAGTGTAATGCACCCAGAGGTTGGTAACAATCACGTTTGTGAGGGCATTAGAGACAGTGGGCATTGATCCAAGGGGACATGCAGAGGTCCTGTTTGCAGTCAGACCAATCACACCTGGCCTGCTGTGGCTGCCAAAGGTGACTTCGTTTTTTCAACTCCAAAATGGGGACAACTTCACTTTCACTGCTCTCTTGCTCATCAGAAGCCTTGCTTGCCCTGTAACTCACCCTGGCTTTGCTGGGGACTGAGAGGCTTCTTCTTGCCTTTTCTTTCACTCAGAATAATAATTTGTCCATTATCAGGCACCACACATATACACATCAGAGTAAGCCAATTAATTAGCTTAATAATTTAATTCTATATTTTTCTCTTTCTATATTAAAAATATGGACTATTATTAAGATCCTTTTAAACAGATATGAAACACTAATTTTTGATGAAGGGCTTGAAGACTAATGAACTATATTCATGAATTGCTAAAGCTAGGAACAAGAAACAAAAATTGCAGTGTAAAGCATGTGTGAGCATATAAAAATGAGGCATATAAATGGCATGAAGGATAATTTTTTTATGAATATATGAATGTGAAACCAACAAACTAATAAAACTGAGAGTAACATTTGTATATATGACAAAGGTATTTTCCATTGAATATCAGGATTCTAGTAAGTATCCCTTAGAAAATATAAAATTAAATGAAGGCATATTTTGTAACCTGATGTATAAAATTGTTATGAATGAGATAGCTGCCTGTGACAGTAAGTAATACAGAAGATAATAATATATTAGGGCTCCTAAGATATGCCAGAACTGTGCATTGCATTGTGGTAATCCAGATAACTAAGCTGGCTTTAAACAAGTGAGTCTGTCTCCATGGAGTACCTATCAGGATATTAGAGCAATCTGACTGTGTCTGCATGGTGCTACCTCTGGGCTAATTAGTGCTGGCACAGTGCTGTATTGATGGGATTTTGAAGTTATCTCAGCTGGAGTTAGTTCAGCTATCTGCACAGCACTACCTTACAGCTTGTTTAAATGACCTTAATGTCTAAAAAACCACCTGTTAAAGCAGTCACACTCCTCACTTGACTAACATGAACATGCCTGGGATCAGCTCTTGCTGCGCTATTGCTAGGACAAGACAGAAATGGGTCTATCAGAAATGCCCTCAACACAGGGAAACACACACTCCTGCCTTTTCTTGCTGAAACAGGAACCCTCCAGAAAAACTTAATGCAATGGTACCAGCTGAGTTGTGATACCTGTGTTGATTGATAGCAGTGTCTGTAATCAGGAATATAGTGGAAACACAGGATGGCTTCCATTGTGTCACTGTCCTTATACTGCCAGTGAAGTGGGTTTGAGGTAAATACACCAGAAGCATCAGTGTCATGGTGTTTTCAGGTGACCATTGTTTTTAATTGCAGTCCAGCTTCTGGTCATGGTTTGTGAACTTCAGTAAGGCTAAGAAAACTATTGCCAATTGGTACACGCAATTTGGACATAGATGTTACATCTCTTTTTGAGTGGAGCAGTGTCTACAGAATTTCTTTTACTGTGCTTGTCCTGCTCAGTAATGCTTTCAGGGATATCTGCCTTTTATGTCCTGTCAATTATTTTCCCATTCATATTCATGAGAATTATGTTGAACTTGGCCCATAAAGCCCTACCACCCCAATACTACTCATGGCTTAATGAGCTCTAATTCCTTGCTAAACTATAACATCTTGATGTTTCCAAAGGCCTTTTGTATTACCAAACTCCACTTAGGAACAAGGTTGACATATCTTAATAGGATCACATAATATTACTATAAACAATAATATTGGTAATATTTTTTACAGTCTTCTTCTGTTTGCAGGGTCACCATTTTACTGCAGTAAGAATAAATTCACCAGACAGAAGTGGTTCCCTCCCTCCTGGCCCACTCTATGGCCACCACTGTATTTCCCAGGTAGTCAGCCCTTAGTCTTGGCGGCTGCTCCCAACAATGCCCTGTCAGAGGGATGGCCATCATTCCTCCACAGATAAATTGGGTTTAGGTTATCCTCTCATCTTCCTAGCCTCAGCTGACTCAGGTACCTTAGCAACAAAAGCCTTGCCAAAAAAAATATAGTCTCTTCTACAGACTAATGTTTCATTTGCATAAAAAACCCCCTTCCGAGTCTCTTCTTTGAGAAGGATGGGATTATACATGCTTCATAATTTCAAGCAGTGCTAGCACTCAGCATGGTGTGTTCTTTACAGCCAAAACCACTCTTCCCTGTCCCCTACAAAAGCAACAGAATTTTTTTAAATCCTTATCTTTAAAAACTACTCATTCTGCTATTTCTTTCCTTGTGCTACCAGATAATCCCCAAGATCAGCTTCCTCATTATCACGCTTTACAAATTCACTTCTAAATTTTATTGCAGATTTATTTGCAGCTGTAGTCTGATTCAACTGATCTTGCCAAGTGTGAGGAAGTGAGTCAACTATTGAGTGTACATTGGAACTTAGGAAGGATTTTCTGTCAGCGGGAAAGAAGAATGTCTGGAATAATACAGTTAATCATTTTCTCAGTCTATTGTACTTTTTAAAGACTAAATAGAAGACAAGCTTTTTATACCAGTACAATATTTTGTAAAATGATAACTTCAATAAAAGCACAAAACACTCCTTTCAGTTCAGAGCAATATCATATAAACAAACAAGAATGTAAACCCAGTCATTACCTTTTTAGGATCTGACACATTGTTAATATAAATAGTGTAGACCCCACTTTTGTTGAAACCAGATTGGTATACATCTGCACAGTCTCTGAATGGCTTTTCTTCTTCCTTTTTTGCATTCTTTAGTAAAACTGAAAAACAAAAAATGTGATAATATAAGTTACAACAACAGTCTTAAGCATTTCTGTATCTAGGAAGTCCACTTTAGCACGCTGCATCCCTTTTAAAAATGCACAGTAATAATTGTACTGTGTTTCTTACACATTTCATACATTTGGCAAATTCTAGTAAAGAACTAGTAGGAAGCTTTTGGACAGATGGCAGAGTAGGCACCAGAAGAAGTCATGATACAAATAGCTAAACAGAGCATCCTGTCCCCTTAGAGGTAACACGGCATGTTCCTTCTGAGTGCAAAGGTCTGTGCTGCTGCAGGTGTTGCCTCCGACTAAAGCTGTACCTGGGAAGTTGCCAAAGAATGCCCCAGAGATGGCACATGAAGGTGGAAAACATGTTCAGTGTTGTGATCTGACACAGATGCTCACCTAAGACAGCAATGTTGGAAGGAGAGAGTTTGTGCTGTTCATGAAGTAATGATTTCTGAGCAGCACAAGAGCTTGAGGCAAGGCAGCTGCTTGCTTAAATTTCTTTTTTTGAAGAAAATAATTTAATTATTTTCATATCTAAATTCATAAAGGTTGCAAAATACAATTAAAGAAAAAACAGTGCTACTGAAGTCAGGTGTCTAGAGGCAATATTTACTGAATTCATTTTGGCTCAGCACAGGGAAACAATGTTATAACACCAGTGCAGAACTTGATCCTGTATATTACAGACAGACCATATATATATGAGTCTGGGCTGAGAAATCAGGAGTGCAAAATGTTGAGAATCCCAGTCTTGAACAACCAGGAAATTCCCTGTAGAAGAAGTAACATCTGAGAGTGTTCTTCACTTTCACAAATAAAAGTAGCATGACCCCACACAATAGGGAAGAATATGATTTCATTCCAACAACACATATTTTAAGCACATCAGTATTCCCATGGAAATCCATCCGTCTACTCAGATTCTTAAACATGTCCTTAAGTGATGTGCAGGGTTCAGGCCAGCACTTCATTAATCCCTACAATAAGGATACAATATTTAAGTCTTCTAGGCACACTCATCCTCTGGTGATAGATACTTTTTCATTTTTGTCTTGAAAGCGTGAGTTACAGATACAAAGGGACTACATCTTATTCACTCTGAGAGAAGTGGCCTCTGCTGCAAAACTGACACTGATGTGCAACAAAGCAATGGCCTTGCACAGCATGTGGGACTACATGGGCGGTAGATGGTGAGAAAAATGCCATGGGCAGTTGGAAATACTATCTTCCCTTTGAAACCCTCAAAGCAGTATTTTAGGATGGCAAATTCCTGCCAGAGCACTTGATATTAATATCATTTCACAGATGGGGAAATTGAGGTAAAATAAAAGGTTAAACATTTTACCCCAGTCATTCTGTGAAAAGGTGAAAATAGAAAAATAGTGAGAAATCCAATCCTGACTGTAAGACTATACTGCTCTCTAGATAGGCATTTTGCACAAAAATGATATTATTCTTTCCCTTTTATGTGTTTTATATTATTATTTTAGAATTTTATTTTAAAAAACAAAAATCCCTTACTTCTCCCTTTCCATGTATTTGCTTCATGTTTATTGTTTTTATTCAACACCATCAACAAAAATAAAAGCTAATTTATATATTTGCTTATTAAATTCATTTAGGAAATCAATGGCTTTGAAACTTAGCCATATTTGGAAAAGGTAGTGCTGGCAATGCTGTAGATTACACACTTCCCTGTGAGATGGCAGGGAGTGAGGTCCTTAGCAAGGTGCACGTCAATTGTGCACTCTCTCAAAAGTGACATTTTCTAGATAGGACATAGAACTGAGGCCCTCACGATCTGTGTTAATTAAAGACTTCATGGTACTTTGTGTAAGCAGATGGTGTTAGTATCTGTGGCCAAAGTCCAGCCTGAATGATTACTTGGGGCTGGAGCCAAAGCCTAGAGGAGTTAAAGCAAAGCCTCTCATTGATTTCAGAGGGCTTTAGAATAGATCCATTCTTTCTGGCCTGAATTTCTCTAATGCTGTTGCTTCAACTGGAGACATCAGTCTCTCCTGTCTCAAAATTATATTTAGTGGTGCAGAGGCAATACTCATTTCCTTCAGTCTTAAAACACATATTTTACTAGCTGTATGCAGCGAGATTATCTTACCTCTTACACGAGTGTTATACACACATTGAAAACCAATTGGAAATAACTACTAAGATTCAGTAAAGGAAATTTGGATTTGGGTCTTTTGTAACTGAAACTTCAACAAAAGAAATCATAAGTATGTTCTAAAGTTATATCATTAAAATTTTTAACAAGGTAAGATTTTAATATCAGAGCAAATACCTTTAGTAACTTTCTAAAGAGATGGATCTCTAGGAATCATCCTTAGAAATAAATTATCTTATGCTTAAAAACTAAAAGAAACACAATAAAAGGGATATTTGTGTGGGAGATGAAGTTGAAAAAGACAGCTAAATGTCACAGATATGGCCATCTTTCCTCTTAGAATCAGACAGTTGAAGTAGCTGAGATCACACAGGGAGTAAATGTGCAATTTCTAAAAACTAAGCAATCCAATACCTGTTTGGGTTTTTCCACCAGGGATTTTATTCCACTGTAGCCAGAAGATGGCTTTCCTTGGGTCCCTCTCACCCCTCTCTCAGGAGCTGGTGCTTTGTCTGGAAGAAAAGCCCAGCTCCTTCACAAGGACCTGTACTATTACAGATTGCAGCACAGTATATTAAGCATGACTAGCTAAAGTTTAGGCTTTCTTAATACATCACACTGTAATTTTCAAGATGAACAGCCCAAACTTGACAGAAAATTAATACTCAGGAATGTTACCGGTAATGTGCTTTTAGCATAAAATATGTTTTTTCTAAGGTTTGCTGTTGTTTTTCTAACTTAATATTCCATACAGTTTCCAAACTACTTCTACGTACTATAACTCTAGACTATTTTTTCTACAATATTACATAGACCTTGAATCCTTTCTACATTAAGTAAAGTCCCTGAATGATGTATTGGCTCACATATGGTAGATGCGTAAGTAAATTTTTTTAAAAGTAAGAAAGTGCAAATAAATTAGTTCTAAAACCAAATGTGTAACCATTAAATTCCTTTGTCAGCTTCAAGATATTGACTTTACACAAACTTCTAATGTTAGTTTAGCTGTTTTCATATACAATGCTTATGACAGAGTTTTATATACCTGAAGAAAAAGATAAATCTATGTCAAACAAAATAATATTATCATTTTTTAAACCAGAATGCTTAGCCAAGATTTGGAACCCAAGAGGGTTTTCT
The DNA here is from genome assembly GCA_013399835.1 of Leptocoma aspasia. Taxonomy (NCBI): domain Eukaryota; kingdom Metazoa; phylum Chordata; class Aves; order Passeriformes; family Nectariniidae; genus Leptocoma; species Leptocoma aspasia. The sequence goes on along the minus strand of VXAX01006668.1, from coordinate 101,169 downwards.
GATTGCCTTCTCTGGATGAATAAACTGGTAAGGAAGTCATGCTCCTTTAAAGCAATGACGCCTGTGTGGAAAGTCCTGATTTTCTGAACAGAAGGAGAACCAATAATATTTTTTCACTGCACTTCCAAAAGTCTTCTGGGTAATTTTTAGCCCAATAACTTTCTCCTTGGGGTGTGCTATCTGTTTTACCCTACTTGATGGGAATTATTTGTTTCAGTTATCAGTCCTTCAGCTGTTCCTTTTCCTCAGTGCCCTGGACAATGACTAGAGTCCAGACTGTACAGGAAGTGCCATCCATAACTGCCCAGACACTGTGGATGAAGAGGAGCCCAAATCAATGAGGTCTCTGTTAACCCATGGGCTGTGCAGCACCGGGGCTGAGCAGCTGTTCTGCTGCCCCTGCTCCCAGGACATCAACCCTCAGCAGGAAGCCAGGGTCAGCACCTGAGCCTGCAGCCCCTCCAGTTTTAATAGAATGACTTACCTGTGCTTGCAAGTGAGAGAGCTCAGGTGTATTGGGCTTTTTCTGAAATCAGTAGTCAGGGAAATTTAACTGATTGGTAGTTATGTGTGCCCTGTGTAGAGTGAGACTATTTTTCTGCTATCGGTTGTAAAATTAAACCAATAGTTAATTAGTTTATTTCCTAACAGCTACCACAAATGGAGGATGTTTGCTTTTCTGCCCAGGTTTAAAGAAATACCAACTGACTACTAAGAACATATAGCTTCTGAAATGTTTAGTAATCTAGTATTCTCTTCTAGGAATATTAAATTGAAAGCATACAATACCTCTTTTTCCTAGCTGTATGAAAATTATCTAATTTCATCTCAACTAGGAAAAAAAATAAAATAATCTACTTGATTTTTTTAACTGAGATTTCTGGTTGGTTTTGAGAAAATTAAGTTGTTTCATTGCTCTTTGGGTCTCCATCAGATATCTGGTGAATAGCACAGCTTGTCTATAAGCAATAAAGAATGTTAAAATGCAGTTCATTATGTTGACTGAATCAATAAATCCCAATCATATTTCCTAAATTATTTGAGATCTGAACTGCTATGTTTGTGAAATCAGTTGAGGCTGAGTTAATCATTAGACTCTTATGTCCTTTAGTGATACTGACAACAAATGAAAAACAGCTCTTTGTTTTTCTGCATGATAGTGACTTATTTGGACAGATATGCAGAGATTTCTTTAGTGCCTGAGTGAATTATTATATTTTCATTGTTTCAATGTTCTGTTTTAAAAAATCTAATTTTCTTTTAGACTAGAAGTACCAAAAAGGCACTTAAAAAATCATTCATGCTTTTGAATTAAGAAATGAAAAGTCTTTCTCCATATCTTATTGGCATATATAATTGATCTAAATTTTAGCTGCGCTATCAAAAGCATCTGAGGTAAAAATTATGTCCCCTGTTGAGCCACTCCTAAAAAATCAAAAAAGGAGTAAATTGTAAATTGTGTTTTTTACCTAAAGCTGCTACATTCCAGGACAGAGCCATATAAGGACTGCCAAATGACGGTTTCTGTCGAGATCCTGACTGCAAATAAATTTTGCCTTGATCTTGTCATTGTTCCAGACATATTGTGGGGAATTCTAAATTTCTGTAGGTGACCCTATGTCTGTGACCTCTTCCCAGCCATTTGGGTGCAGCTGCTGTGCACCAACAAAATTCCAGTTACAATGGCAAATAATGCCTGGCTTGTGAAGAATCAAATCCAGAACAGTTTGTTAATGTTATCCAAAGGATGTTACTCAAGCTGTTACCCAGTGAGGAAGCCTGGAACACTCCCTGCACACACACATGTTTGTTCCCCGACCCAGCAGCAGCAACCACAAACAAATCTGACAGAATAAGGTGAAGATTTTTTTTGTTTTGAGGAGGAAAAATATGCAAAGACTTACAGTTTTTGCTGACTTACAGCCAGAAGTATAGTTTGCTGTTTCAGTGTCCTCATCTTGCATATACCAATCTCCACTTGAGAGCAAATATTAAACTGCAACCTAATAGCTGACTGTGAGACCCAATATTGCCTGCAATAAGACAGCCCTATCACAACACCATTGTGTTGCAAATGTTACACAAACCAAAGGAAAAAGCACAAACCTGAAGGCTGATTGCAATTCATGTATGCTCCCCAGATCACTACAGTGGTGCCTACGGACTGAAATGATAGCAATGCAAGAGCACACTAGGGTCCCTCTTAAAATGGACTTGAAAGCATATTTTCATTCAAGTACATATTACACACTATCTGTTTTTCTTCCACAAAACATGTTTCTGGGTTATTAAAGCCACCACTGTAATTTAATATAACCAATGCAAAAAAAAAAATTAGAAAACTAAAATCTATTGAGACGTATGTAATAAAAAAAATATTGCAGTCACTTATTCTTGATAAAATATCAGGATATTTTTATGCATCTAGCTAGTCAACGAAAAGTTTTAAATGTGAATTTATATGTAGTTACTACCCAATTCTAATTGTTATAAAGACAAACTATCACCACCTGATTCAAAACTTTCTCTAATGTCAACTTTATTTCCTACTTTATTAATTCTATGTTTTCATCTCCATAAAGTCAGAAAATCTTAAAAAAAAAAAAAAAGGGTGGATATTAGTAGGAAAGCTGCTTCTGTATGTCTTGGAGTCCAGCAGCCTTCTCAGATATGTCATTGTGCATGCTTGTGTACTCATGGTTTTTTACTAGGGAGGTGAAAGGAAGTTTAGGAATAGAGTTTGGACATGCATTTTCCTTTCAATATATGCATTCACCAAAATGCCTTTAAAGCTAATATTTCTTTGTGACATTGCTCCGAATCCAACAAAAAGAACAGGCCATTGGCAATTTGGAAAGTTCATTTTGATATACTGGAATAAAATATTTCTGTTCTGGGAACTATTGCTCCATAATCAAGTTTATAGATTATAAATTTGCAGATTCTAGTGTATAAAACTGTATTGAGAAGGCTCCCACTATTCCCAAATAAACTTATAAGACTAAATATCCCAGGTTACATTGCTGGTCCAGCCTCTCCAGTGGCTCATCTCCAGCATCAGGGCCCTAGAAGTCATGGGGCTTCCTCACTACTTTCAACCATCATCTTTGGTTTTTTCTTCTTATACTCTCATAATTACTTATTTTATTTTTATTTTCTTTTCCTTTAGGACTTTTCTCCTCAGGAGGGCCCTAATATTTTGCAAGAGCTTGGCTAATACCTGGCCTGAAAAAAGAGTCTTCAATATGAACAGATGTTCAAAGCAGACAAATGGAGAACAGCATTAGTGCAGGAAAGCATATCCAGGAATTTACAATATAAGTTCTTCCTCCACCAGGTGTAATATCTGCATCTTTAATAGGTTTTGAAGGAATTCTCTTCCATTAATTTCACCAGTTAACATTTTTGAAGCCACGTTAATTTTCGTCAGTGTCCTATTCCACACACACACCATGTGGATGACAATTTCCCTTTGTTAGCTTTTAATAAGAGTGTTCCAGCTGGTGACACTGCATTCTTAACTGAAAGTGTCAGTAAGTCTGCATCCATGCTCTACAAGCCACCTACAATTTCTATTGCAATTTCCTTCTATTATCTTTTGCACTGCCTGAAGTATCTGTCATAGGTTTAATTAATGGTATTTCACATACTCAGTCATCTGTCTTTGTAGATTTTTTTTTTGTGCAACATGGGTTCCAATACTTTAAGCAGTATTTGAACATACCATGGTTTATGTGGTGCAATTTTTTTTTCTGATTTCCTGTCTATTCCTTTGTAACAATTTTAAAAATAATATTTTCATTTGGGCCACTAACTGGCAAGTAATACCTCCTGCATCTTTCATTCAAAATCTCCCTGAGAGCTTACCTTCAATTCATATGGGTGTTTTAGAAAGTGAAAAAAAATAAAACTCTAGAATTTCTTCCTTAGGCACATTCCTTTGCTGAATGATGACAATAGAAAATGCTGGCCTTCATTAAAATGTTGAGACTCTATGACAATATAAATGTGTGTATAATACACATGCACATTTTGAATGTCTAAGGGAGCACTTAGTGCTAACCCCAAACGTGGCTCAATCGCAGAATGTCACTTACAGGAGCAGTGCTGGTCTGGCTGTATCTTGGCTGTAGACTGGGTCCATAGCCACAGAATGAATCAGCTAATAGGAGATCTTGCAGAAAGTGTTTGGATTTGTTGTAGGGGAAAAAGGGTAGTCCAGACCCAAACTCTGGCAAAGTTAGGGATTTTGTTTGGTTGCTTGGTTGTTTTGTTGTTTTGTTTCTTTGTTGGTTACACTAGTTGTTTATTCTGCTGGAGCAGCTCAATGATCTTGATACATCCTGTGATCCTACAGTCCCTGGACTTGATGGAGAAGTGGAAGGATTTTGTTTCCAAGGAAAAATGACAAAAGCAAAAATAGTCCCTTTCATCTCAAACTCTAACCCTTAATGGCTACATGCATCATCCTCACTGCAGGTGGGAGGCCCAAAGAGGCTTGTGAACCTTGCTTAAGTACAACCGAGAGTAACTACCAGGCCGTGCTGAAATGCAATTAGCACGGCTACAATGGTCTTACCAGCCGAGCCATTAGTCCAGCACCAGATTTGTTAGGAGCACTAAGATTCATTTACATAGAAGAATTTGAGAATTTAACATGGGCAGGAAAGAGAGAAGGTGTAGTCAATTAGATGTCTCAGGTTAACATTTACAGAAATGTTTTAGCAACTAATAGAACATTACTTTGCCCTCCCACACAGCCTCTAAGAGTCTGCAGTAAGAAAGGCAAACAATTACATAGCAAGAGCACTCAAGCTATCCAACTACTTATTAAATAAATCATTTAAAGCAGAATTTCCCTCCTGTAGGGCTGCAGGAATTAACTCAGTCTTGGAAAACAACATTAATGTAGAGAGCTTTCACCCTCTCCAGGGCATAATTATTTAATACCTAATAAATTATCTACAGTTATCAAGTTTGTTTCCCAATAAATCCAGCCTTAGTGACTGGCAAGAACAATAATACTTCAAATCACTGTGCATTTGAAAGAAATCACTTAAGAATACCATAAAATGGTCTCATTAGTAAGCTGCAATAGAATGCCTTATGGCCCGTTTACAAAGAGATAAAGACACTTAATTATCCAGCTGCAATAGGGTTCCTTAAGAGTTTCTGCTTGAGACAGCAATTTTGTGAGTAACTAGCTATTCACTGAGAGAAGAACTAAAGAAGCCTTTCACTAACTGTACAAGGAGATTAAGTTGCTGGCATTGTTTAATATTTCTAGTGTCCATATTTCTTTAATTGATTTATATTTTTCCACACAGACACCCTAACGTGCATTTGAGGTTTCCATCTGAGCAATGGTATGCATACAAAGAATTTTTTTACTAACAAGCCATTTGAGTGACACTGAGAGTGCTGTTGGTTGGTTTATATATGCTGATATTCTCTGTAATATCTTTGGTGTGAGTGAATAATACCAGTTTCACAAAACTGAGTGAATAGGGATTTGACACTGACCTATCCTGTAGGAATGAGGGTGGGTAATTGATTTTAATATCAACAATCAAGAATTTATGTACACTTCCAGTATAAAGTTTTCAGTACAAAAAAATTGATCTCCTGCTGTGATCATCAGCAAGTTAATAGGGATGAAATATCAGAATCCACAATTCTGTTTTGAAGAATTTAAATATTTTTCCACTAATATAAATTTCAAATGCTGCACATTCAAATTTACTTATATCAGAACTGAATACCTATCAACTACAAAGTTGTTACTACCTAATATCGTTTGTTGTACTTTATTATAAGGCATAACTTTGAAATTAAGGAATTCTTGCCTAAGCAGGGTATGAAAATATTTTTACTTTTAAAACATGAGGATTTGGAATTGATTTTTTTTTGTTTTAGAAAAAAAAACAACAGAGGTAGTGATCATATAAATATCAGCACTAACATAATTACCTTTTAACAGATAATATGGAGAAAAAGGGTACTTGTAGTTGTAAGTCACCTCATCAGGAAACAACTCACTTGGACCAAAGTGACTTCATTGATCTAAGAGTAGTCCGGACCCAAACTCTGAAAATGTTAGGTGAGTCAGATAAGACTGACCTCAGAAAAACTCTCCAACAGAACTTCCTGAGCATCTCTGAAAATTGCATGTCAATAAAGAGTTTTCAGTGAAAGCAGGAATTGTATAGCACCTGAACAGAAGAAACAAGGAACACAAAAGCTGGTGCTGATGTGTATGTTTAACTGAACATCTACACAAGTACACAAAGTCAGACCAGCCTCTGACTGCAGCCCTGCAGCACTCCCCAGCTCATTTGCTCAACAGGATCCAGCCAAAGTAAGAGTAAGGGGACCCCTCGTCCCTGACACCGAGTGCAAAAGAAAGATTCCGTTTTTCTCCAGCTTTCCAAATATAAATAAGAGCAGATCACACAATGGAATGTATCTTTGTAATAGTGCGCCTTGTGAAATGTTGGCAAACATTTTGTGATAGTGATCTTCTGATCTCTTTTTAAACTAAAAGTATTTCTTAATGTCTTAATAAATGTCTTTATTAAGACATTCTTAGAATGTCTTAATAAAAATTAAAACCTCATGCTCATAAAATCTCTAAAGATGGAGGAAGTAGAGAGAAACTGAGAAAATTGATGCTTTCCTTAATCTTGAACACATAATGTCAACTTTAGCTGAAGTTATCTGCTTTGACACCTTTGGGGAAGTTAAGAAGTGTGGAACACCAGATGACTTCAGTGCATTAAACTGGATTTCGTTTAAAGCTTTGGTGTAGGCATTCTAACTTTTACAAGACTGAGGTTAAAACCTTAACCAATAAAAATTTTAAAAATTAATTAGTATATCAAAAGCATCATGCTTTGCTCTTACACCGCAATATATTAGAACACATTGATAATTAGAATTTAATTTCTAGTATTAAAAAAAAGTCTGTCACTTCATGCATGAACTCATTTCTTAAATGATGTTTCAAACACAACCTTGATCCACCTCAAACCTACAGCTTTCAACCAAAGGTGGTCACAATCTTCTGTGCACCTGGAACAAAAGATTCTTCCATGTTTTGAAAGAAAAATAATGAAGTGATTTATGTGACACACTCCAAGTTTCTGCCTCACCAGTTATGTCTCATCATGTTGAAAAAAGCCTTGATAATGTCAAGGATGAGGTACCAAAAGGAGGCATGGGCTTAAGGAATGAAATATTAATAGGGAAATGGTACAGAAGAAACAAGCTATCACCTCAAAATAGGTCTCAGAAGAGTACCAATATTATTCTTTCTATGAACAGAAGAAAAATTATCAATATCTGTATCATAAAACCTTGCTCTTCTACACTGCTAAAATCTAGTGGATTTAAATATCCTCATTATTGTATTCCAATGTATGGCTGAATCAATATAATATAGAAATTTTGTCTTATTGAACAATGTCAAAATACTAATATTTAAAACTACTGTTATCTTTTTCTGTCTTATGTTCCCACCAGGATTTTTGGTTTGGTTTCATTGTTTGGTTTTTGGTTGTTTTTTTGGGGTTTTTTTGTTGGTTTTTTTTTTTTTTGAGCTGTTGTTTTGGTTTTTTTTTTTTCAAATACTAGCCTGTATTATAAAAGGTGTCTTTGAAGTGTGTCTAATAAAGAAGGCCAGCATCACTGCTGAGGCAATTCTGCTTCTGTCAATGGAGTTTCCCCTGAGCCTGTAACCTTCAGGTCATTTCTTTGAAGTTCTCAGTCTATTCTCACTCTTTTCACTTCAGAATGAATTTTTACATCACATCAACTTTGGACTAAGTGGAATAGACTGATTACTGTTTATTTTTTTTTAAATAAATTAATTGATATGCCTTTAAAAAGTGTGAATTCCATTCAAATAAGCTGGATGTATTTTCTTTTCCTATCCATAAACTAGAAGACTTGTTCCCTTTCTGAAATGCCAGACCCACTAACCATGTTATTTATTTTATGAAGTCAATAGGTGCTTCTGGGGATGTTAATTCTTAGCATACACTGCTAAGATGATTTTGAGAATTAAGCTTTGCATCTTGTCAGGATTCAAGAGGAAGATAATTCTTCATTTCTCTTTTACTAAGAGGTCACAAAACCAGACACTCATGACAAAACTTTCTCTTCTGTTCCACTAATTTTCTGAGTTAAGTAAGTTTAGGTCAAACATTTTAGCAAGGTATATTATTATGCAGTCTGGAAGACAGCCAAGGAAAAAAAACTAATAGGAGAAAAAAAAAAAAAACTTATGGTTAAATATGCTTTCCGGCTGAATTTTACATTCATTTATCCTGTGGGTAGGACTACCTAGGCAGTTATCACAAGTTTTGCAAATTATTTTTAACACGATAGAAATTCAATAAATTTTCTTATACTGGAATAAAAGACAATGTATTTTTGACTGGGCACCTTCTGTGACATTTGGCTTGAAACATAATTTCCCAGTGAACCAATACACTTGCTAAAGTAATTGGTTTGAACCTGCATATGCATCTTTGATTGTATTATCTATTGCTTAACACATTTTGTAGTATGTGCCTTGTTTTGGGGTTGAGGAGTTTTTTGATAATATTCGTGTGACTGTCTACTTTAGCACTACATATCTTCTCCAAAAATAATTTTTCTGATGTGGCAGCTTATAAAGTACTTCACGATACTATTTACTGTGTTACAGATGTGTTGTTTGACAGTGACAGCAATGTGCTTTATAAATAATACTCTAAGATAAATAATACTCTAAGTAGTACGAGAAATGACCAGATTAAAGAAAATAATAAGCACAAAACCTTTTATGACCTTTTCTAAGAATAATTTGATCTCTATCCTTCTATAATTTGATCTCTATTTGTTATCTGCTACAGGTGAAGGACTTCTACATTCTTGGAGAGAATCATGCAATATCTCTGTGATTAATCAGGTCTTTGCTTCTATGTTTTTATTTCCTCATCTTTTGTTGGGGAAAGGTAGAAGTTTCATGCATTTATCTATATTTTAATTTTGAGAGTACTTCATCTTTAAATACTCATTTTAATATTCACCATAATGAATAACCATTTCCTTTGGCAGGCTAGTGTCTGAAGGTGCTTCTATTTTAGAAATCCTTCCGTAGCAATTTACTGGCAGATGTTGCCAAGGTTTTTGCCCCTGCCTAAAATATACCAATATACACAGACAATGTGACAGGTTTGTTTAGCCACAGACACAGGTCAAAATAGAGACTCGTGAGTCCCCAGGGTACCCTGCATTTACTTGACTCTCTGTAGGCTTTGTGACCTGCTAGAGTGTCTATTTGAAGGATTACATGCAACTGAAACTCTAGAATCACTCACACTGGGAGAGAGGTGGGTGGTATTTTGGAAACTGAACTCGCAACAATTCCAAGTTTTACAGGTGGCCCTCATCCCAAAACTGGTCTGTACCAAAACTGACACTGAAAATGAGATCTGGATTTTCTATTTAGGTCCACCTATATTTTAAACATTTTTCATTTGTGTTGCTTTTACCTTTTCACTTAGTTTTTTGAGGATTTTTGGTTGGTTGGTTTGGTCTGGTTGATTTTGTTTATTTTTTCTGTTTCTCATTTGCCTTTATATTCTTTAGAAATTCTCCTAATATATGCCTAGGCACAGTGGAAGCACCAAAGCAGGTTTCTTAGGGTTTTCACCCAGTTCTAGGGACTTTGTTAGCTCCTTAGACTGTTCACCTGAACAAAAACAGTTTCTGTTCAGCCCTGTATCTCTATACTACCCAGGTATACTATTCATAGGCTCCTAGCAGGAAAACTTCAGATAGTGTCCAATTTATTTAAATTAATCTAAAAATAAGTCTTCTGATATGATTATGTCATTACTGGAGTAAATGTATCTCATGTTCTGTAATCAAAAAACAGTGATTATCACCAGATTGGTTTCAAATTTATTGTTTTAGCTATATTGTATTTTTTACTTTCACAAATGGGAAAATCCCCAATACTATGACTTACAAGAAAAAGAAAATAGTTTTCCTGTCTGTTACTTATCCTGAGAGAATTTACACATGGATGGATAGATGGATGGATGGATGGATGGATGGATGGATGGATGGATGGATAGATAGATAGATAGATAGATAGATAGATAGATAGATAGATAGATAGATAGATAGATAGATAGATAGACAATTTTTTAAATGTCATGGCATAAATGTAAGATAAAATACAGTGACTTACATTTTTAATTTAGGAAAATCTGACAAAGGTACTTAAATCCATTCTCAAAATACCACAGGATTTAGACATACTTTGCAATTCCTCTCAACTCTGTTGTTCATGCTTATAAAGTTATTCATCTTGGATGATCTGGCTTTCCAGACTTGATGCCTCACTTAGATTGTGCTTTCTGTGTAAGATGAGTGTCCCTGTTAAAGACCCAAAGTTCTTAAGAGGACCCATCCTTTTCTATCTATACAGCTTTCTAATAATTAAAAAAAATATTTATCAATCTCAATGATATCTAGTAACCTTTACCTAATTTACTCAAGTCCTCTCTTTTATCAATGGAAAATACTTCTCAGTGTTACTGGCTATTCCATTTCTCCCTATCATTAATTATTTTGTTCATTTCCATAACAGCATTGTTCCACATATCTTCTTTCCCACCTAATAGATCTGTATGTTACAGCTCTCTCTCCTCATATGAAAATTGTTCCAGGACTCTAATTTTTCCATTGTCCTATTCTTTTCTGGACCACTTCCATTTCTGCTATATCCCTTATGAAATTAGATGACTGCGATTTACCAAAGTGTAAGACAGAAGAGGTGCCACTGATTTATGTATCACTTTTTGTTATTCTCCATTTCCCAAGAAACACCAGTTCTCACAGAACATTTTTGTTTTGATCAGTAGTGCACACATCAAGATTTGTGTAAGACTACCCAAGCTTCATATTTTGGTGTGAATTTAGAGTATCTCCAGTGGTAGTTCCCCACATGCATACATTTCCATCTTCGACATATATTTTCACAGACTGAAGCTGGCATTAATTTTTGGCACAACCTTTAGTACTTAGTCTTCATTAGAGTGGTCTTGTGCTCCAGGAAAATATTATTTTAACTTAAGCTATCTGGCTACTTCTTCAGCTGTGAATGTACCTACCAAAAACATTGGTCAGTTAGACTTAACCAGACAATAAGAAAGAAACATTTCTTCATTTTAACATTTCTTGTTAAGTTATTCTCCTCAAAGAACAAATGTACCCAAGGAAAATTCTGAACATGATAATACACAAAAGGTAATGGAGTTCAAAATCAAGGGCTTAGTTAGGCTATTAAGGTTATATTTAGGCATTTAACTATGCTAAGCATCATTTACTTCCACAGTTCCTCAGAAGTTAAAAAGACTGTTGAAAACCCAGGTTTTCAGGCACCTGAATTTGTACCCAGGAGCCCAATTTGAAACACCCACTTCTGTATTCCTCATTCAAAATTTTTATAAGAAGCAGCTGAGGAAACTAAGTTTAGGAAAAATGTTGGTTTGTTTGTTGCTTTTTTTCTTTGAATCATATTCAAGACTGCTAGAAAATCTTTTTAAGCTTTAAAGAACTTGCTATATATCTCTGTATGAGGATAATATATCTTTCATTTTGATACTGATTTTAAAGTACTCCTGAGCTTTATTAGAACACTCTGGACAAGCCTTGCCAGGTTTCTTTGCCAAAAGACCATAAAATATAATAAAGGATTTGCATTGCATCACAATGTTTCTCTACTGATATGAGAATAGCCTACTATGAAACATGTTATTTAATTCTAAATGCTAGGGAACTGTATAACAGAATGAGCAGAAGGGAACATTTAGAATGAACATGAGAGGAGGAAAACATTTTTTTTTTTTAAAAGTAGTCTATCAACACTGGCCCAAGCATGCAACACTTCCAAAGCAAGAGATGTAATCCTCATGACTGGAGCAGTTTATATTTAAGCCACACAAGTTGCATGGGAATACATAGTAGAGAGAAAACCCACATTGCCTTGAGCTGAATAGTTTGACTGATCTAGTATGTCTTGTGCCTCTTAGAGAGAACACTCAATAATGATACAGGTGATGAGCTTTCAGTTGGGGGGATGGGGTAGTTGTTTGCTGGTTTCATTTTAGTATTTTGCTTTTTCTTTTTTTTTTTAGTTTATGGCACTTAGAGGTCTAGAATGACAATAATCTATTATGCTGGGCTTTTCAGACTTCTGATACCTCTCAGAGAACTCTTTGATCCATGCTTCCACAATTGCTAAAAGACTATCACAACTCACACATCTACAGTTTCTCTCTGTGTTTATCCTGTACCTTTCTCAGAAGGATTTTTATGTTGTCCTTTCTGTATGACTTTGCCTTGTTTTTCATCGTTATTAATGTATTCTTCTAAGTGTACCATTTCCATTTCTCACAGTGGTCTCCACCCCTCCCTCAACCAGTTCTGGTGGAAGGAATTTCTTTCCAAAGACAGTCTAAAGTGTCTTTGGCATTTAAAAACTGAAATTATATCTGAATTTCTGTCTCTGTTTCTGTAAGAAAACTGTTCACTAAGACGTATTTGAGGAGAATTGTCCTATAGAGTCTTTGTCGAGCCCTTCTTTCAAAGTATGTTAATTTTACCTTTTTTGTTTGGAGCACAAGGAAACAAACAAAACACAGCAAGACAGAAGAAAGAAAAATGATCCCTTATTATAAATAAAGTCTAATTCAATAGAAGAGATTCATCTTTTGGATGTCTACCTATAGCACCATAAGAGCCTATACCCAAAATCATCACTATTATAACCCATACACATGTAAAAACTCTGAATTACTTTCCTTTGGTTAGTAGCCTGTTCTCTCCATTGACTGAAAAGGAAGTCAAGAATAGATGAGGTACAGACATCTGTGAAATTAAGGTCCATGGTTAGTTGGCTTACTTCCAGCAGAAGGAGACAGCTACTCAGAGGAACAAATCAGCATTGCTAGTGCAAAGGCAGTGTAATTTTGCCCTATATCTGCTCTGGCAAAGATATAAAAACTGAATGATACTAAATTCAAAAAATCAGATATGGCTGTTGGTACCAGGGTCAGCCTCAGCACTGTCTGAACTTACTTGATTTGTGAGTTTTCATCAGCTCCTTTCTCCTCAATTATAATGTCTTTTTCTTTCTTGGAATAAGACCATTAAGTTTTGCTTTTCCAAAAATTCATGCCTTATTTCACAAGAAATTTCCTAGTATGTCTAATGTTTTATAATGCCCCTTTCTTACCTCCTTCCTTGGAGCAGAGGGTGATCAGGGTGTGAACTGTATCCATCAATTCAAGCTGCTGTTTCTGCAGGACACTGTTATTGCTTGTTGCCTTGTTTAACTGCTTCTCTAGTTCCTGGATTATGTAGCTTTGTCGTGTGACTAAGCTTTGTAGGTTCTCTTTTTCCTCCTTCAAAGTGGCCAACTCCTCTTTGTGCCTTTCTTCCATTTCAAGAATTCTGTGCTCAAGTAAACTAAAATGAAATAAAACTATTAGTAGATATTATTTCATGCCAACACAGTTAATCATACAGAAACCAGAACAGTTATTTCAGTGTATAATTCACTACCTAAATCAATAATTCTAAAATATGTCACATCTAGTAATTCAGCCCACTGAGTCAACCATAACTGATCTCAGACTGCATTTTGTGATGTTTGCATGTTGTAGTGCTTAAAGGGCATGGAACTGCATATGTAGGTATTACTCTGATTTACAAATATCCGTATGCACACGCATAGGGCCAGGAAAACATCTGAAGTAAAAGCTCAGGCAGAAAAGCCTGAGGTAGGCAGAGGAGGGAGAAGAGCAGGACACTGAAGAGGACCCATATGAATGGGTCAATATGATGAGACAAAAATCAGGGCAAACTGCAGAAAAGCCTGTGAAGGGCCTTGTCACTGAGTAGAAGATAAGCATTACAGGTTATGGTGGACCATCGAGGTGTATCGAACCACAATAAACATACGTTTTGATGTGGTCTGTGAAGCTGGGATAAGAATTTCCCACCAGATGAGCAGTACCTGCTTTCACATTAAGAACAGTACTGTTTTTCCAAAAGGTAAATCAGCAACTTGCATTTTAATGAAGGATTTCATTTTTCCTTGAGTCTACATACATAACCCACTAACATTCCCCAGCCATCTTTGGTTGTTCCACAAAAGACTCCTCAGGCACAAAGCTCTGGGGCATCATGCTATGTGACCTGCTTACATCAATTTTTATAAAGAATTTTGCACAGGTATGGAAACACTTTCTCTGGATTAATACTCTTTTTCTGGTACCCTTTCTGTGCTGTGCTGGAAGTGTTCGATTTACCAAGATCAAAGACATATCAGATTACATCTAGAAAAATAGTGGTAGACTTAAAAGTATCTGTCAACATTGAACAAGAAGCTTTTCCAGGACAGTGCTTTGATGCTGTGGTGGGAGTTTAACAGAAAGAATGTAGAAGTATTAGATAAAGAAATTAATTCAATCTCACTGCTACTTTCTCTTTGGGGTTTCTGTTGTATATACCAAAAGTTGTGTTTCTCATGCCCAAAAACCAAGTGATGGGTAACAGCTTGCCAACAAACTGCTTCCTGCTCAAGTCAGTCTTATGTTTTATTTATTTGCACTCTCCCTCTACCTTTGTTTTTACTTCTGGATAATAGATCAGTGGCAAAATGCCTGCATAATTTTAGGTCATTTAACCTAACAGAGGAATGTAATAAAATCCATATGGAGTTGCTTCTACTCTATATCATGGAGCCTTAATATGAGCTGTTAGAGATGATAACAATGCAAAGATTAAATTCAGGCACCAAAATTTGCTGTGCAAGCTAGAGTGAGATCAATTTGTTTTTTAAAGCAGCATTTTTTTTCTGAAATATTATAAATGTGTAATTTACAAAGATCCTGAAGAAAACATACTTTGTAATATCAATATGTCTAGTTCTGTGGAAACCAGAAGCATCTGAGTAAAGGGAGCAAAAAAGAAAATATGTGAGGGAAAATACATTTTCGTAGGGTCCCAAACACAGAGGAGAATATATGTCATTTTAAAAGGCTCATTAATTTGAAACAAAATAACAAGATTCAGTGGACTGAAATAAGATGGTAGAAGGTTACATCCTGAAAAAAATATGGGTTTTAAAGCCAAATACTATAAATTATTTTAGCACCTTATCAGAGCTGTGGCTGATTTTTCATCACTTGAACACTAACATTAAACATTGTGTTTAGATTCGCATTATAGTCTAGATTCACATGGATTTTTTTTGAGAATGTGTACGTGGTAGCCTTTGAACTTTCTTATGCAGAAAGTCAGATTTAGTTTAGTTTGGCAGAAGCAGTTGAAAAATCTTCACATAGATTTGGTTCTAGTCATAAATTATTGTCAAAGAAACCCCCTTCCTTTTGAAATTTATCAGTTCTATGCACAGAATAATTCTAGTCACTGATAATTTTTCACAGAAATTATTGAAGTCCTGATTATGACTCTAGATTTTAACTTTCTGATAGACTAGTTACATCCATGCACTTGGGGTAGAAAAAAGGTGGCCTGGTCACAGTCTGTAACAGAATGGTTGCTAGGTGGGGCCATGTCCCAGTCTGGCATCTTACAGTCCCCCAAAATGTTGTGTATTTTCAATGCAAGACAAGATGACATTCAGCAAGACAGAATATAGCTATATAGTTATATAGTAAGTAAAGACAAAATAGGTCCTTTTATCCTTATCCATATAGTACCATACAATGTATTTCCTTAATTCCACAGTATCCTATCTGCATGTCCACAACCAAATAATTTCCCTATCTGAATGATTTCATGTCAAAGAAAGAGCCTTTGACAGCCACAATTTATGCATTGCATTATTTGTTTCCCACTGTGGCCTTCCTAAGGCCATAGTAAATGAATCCAGGGGGATGACAAGCTTATTTGTGGCAGCATTGGCCATGTTGAGCAAGAAAAGAGAAGCTGACAATGTTTAGAGCTCCATAGCTTGGCATCTACAGAGACAGACAGGAAGCAGATGTTTTATGGCTTTAATAATAATACATCCTAATATTTCTGAGTAGTGTGTCAACATGTGGTGGAAAGATGGAAGTGTCATAACACTTGCTTCCATTAGTTTTCTATGTAGATTAAAAGTCCTGTAATTATAAACTGCAAAACTATGCTATTTTCAGGAATGCATATATATTTATGCAATTAGCTTTCTATATCCATAAATCTATATCAGATAAAAGTAAGTCCTGAGGATAGGACAACGCCCTGTATTCCTGGGAGAAGTCCAAAACATTCATTTTTGTTTTACTATGAAACAATGAGAAAGCTTTAGTCAAATCTCCAAATGAACAAAAGCAAAGTCTTCACACAGATTGGGGATTTCTGAACTGGTCTGTTCCAAAAGGAAGAAATCCTTCAATAGCGTGAGAAAAGCTGCTCTTATGGCTTTTGATTTCAATATGGCCAGAATTATTCATTTGTATTGTTATATTAATATTTGTTATAGATCATTTAAATAATAAAAAAGAAGTGCTAGGAAGTTCAAAAAAATCTTGAAAGAGATTGAAAGCAATTAAAAAGATATTTAGGGTTTCTTTAACTGTGGCAAGACCACTCTGTTGCCTCTTTTTTACAACATCAGACAACCTCTAACACACAAATACAATTAAGAAATAACTTTGCTGAGCTCTTGGTAAAGATATTTTCTCAAATTTTTAAAGAAGCATTGTGAAAACAGAGTTAAAGTTAAAATACTTTTAATAATTTTCATTAATGGCTATTGCTGACACAAAATATTAATGAAAACAGAAAGAAGTCTATCTCTACCATCTCTACAACCAGTCCAACATCCTCAAAACCCTGACTGAAACACTCTTTTATAACACTTTCCAGTAAAATGTTATGGCTCTTTTTTGCAGTAAGTTTCCTGCATTAATTTCCAATACATTTTAAATTTCTATAAAATTCCCATATGTTCAAAATTTCTAAGTTTTTAAAAATACTACTGATCTAGACATACGAAACATTCATGGGAACTACAACACAATAAAAATAAATTATCATTCACCAGAAGCATTATATAAATATATATATGCTTATTTATAAAGATGCCCACATAAACAAATATATATGTGTTTTTTATAATTGGAGCCTTCAATTTGGAGAAATAAATCAGCATTTGGGGAGCAGAATAAAGTTGTGAATAAACAAGTATTGTTACCATGAATAAATACCAATATTACCCATTGGACAATGACACTTTGCAGTCATTATCTAGGAGAATATTAATTTAAAACCAAACACACACACACACACACGCACACAGATCCCAAACCTAGACAAATTTAATATTTCTAAAGGTTATTTCTCAATGTCTAATGTAGAGGTTTTGGTGGGGCTAGGAATCTATTTTCAATGGTACAAATGATGTTTGGACTTTGTCAGGATATAAACCCATGGAACGACCCAGTGCAACACTTCAGTGCAATAGTGCAGCTGATTCAGAAAAAAACCTCTACTAATGCTGCAGAGGGTAGAATATCCATACAGAAGTCAAAGAATGACTTCTAGTGAAAGGTGTTGTCATTTTGAAAGGTGATGAAGTAGAACATGTAGGAAACAGTCAGGTAGGTGTCCAAGGGGGAAGGAAAGTCTGGTTTAGACAATCTGCCTTATAAGGTAGTTTAATCACTAATCCATTCCAGACCACAGAAGTTTAAGAGATTTTTCTAAGTCTTTGTTTTCAGAGTCCTCAGTTTAAACATGTGAGAACAGGATATAGACCAGACCTTGGAGATGGACATCTTTTGCATTAAAAAAATCTTTTAAAAATTATGATTTATTAAATATAAAGATAAAACATATACTTTGTTGAGGTATTCAATAATTAAAGACAAGTAATGTCACACTAGAAAAAAGTTAATTTGCCATATATATGTAGGTTTCTTTTATTATATATATGTATGGGAAGACAAATGGGTAGAGGATTTCAATGCTTACTTTTGAGTGCAAGAACATTATTTTACCAAAGAAAGCGTGAGACAGCTTCTTTGTACTTCCTTTTAGGTGAGTAAAACTTTCCCTATATTGTTAGGTGCTGACCACTCACACTACCTTGGGAGTCTGATACTGTCTGATCAGTTTAAGGAAATATGAAAATATGTGTCCCCATATTTCTCAGGGCCAGTTAAGCAACAAGTCACTTAGCACCAGTAAGCCTAATTTTTATACCAATGACAAGATTAATCCATTGAAATCACTAAGTGAAGTGTAAAATTGGGATTTATCTTTTTAGTATATGCACAGACTTCAAATAAAACTTGACAGACATATTGTGTTTCCTCATCTTGCACACAGTCAGACAGACATTCAAGAACCATTCTTGAGTCCTTGCTTTTTATAGCATACAACAATTCTTGTACTGAAAGTGTTAACCCAGTATTATTTTCTGCAAATTCAAGAAAGATTTTACGTTTAAATTTCACTTCCCCTATTTGTTGATGGAAGATCCAGAATTCCATTATATTTTCCCTCATTTGTTTCATTTTAACAAATAGAAAGCTTTTTTACACTTACATATTGAAACAAAGGGCACACTATAAATTAAATGCAGCTGGTACAGTCCAGGAAAAAAAAAAAAAGGGGGTTCATAAGGCATTTAAGAAGGGAAATCTTTCAATAATAAATCAAAATAGCATTTAGAAAGCTCTTGTGGGAAAAAAAATGGCAATGGAAGAAACCACCGTTTACATTATAGTGGGTGGGAACCCACAAAACCAAATTATTTATGGCATGAGAACACTCAGTAGACACATGATTCTAAGGCAAATGTGACTCTACTTATGCCATGGAATATCTTCCATTTCAGTGGAATAAAAAGAAAAAAATTGGCCACTCTTCCAAGCAGAGACAGGCAGTAAAGAGAAAGGCCAAGAATAGACACATTTCTAGTCTAAAGAACATGCACTGCTCCCTTGTTGATACACAGTGTTAATTTTAGTTAAGGATATAAGCAAGTTACTGCAGTACATCAATGATCAGTTATTGTTACAATAAGATTTTGCATTACTTTCATCCAAAATTCAGTTCTCAGAATGTGATTAATAGCTTAATTTTTATTTTATATAGAGGAAATTTTAGCACAGAGAAAGAATTTAACAGCCCACAGTACACTATCTCTTTTGATTGTTTTTGCAAAGACAATAGCTCCTACACTAGTTACCACTGTGCTGTAAATCTACTGCAAGAGAAAGATCCTTTCCAAAATAGCTTACAGTCCACGTACATAATGTGGATAAAAGGAATTTTCTCTATTTATTGGTGTGAAAGTGATATGAAGAGGGATTATGAGTACCTAAATGCAAATAGCTACTAAACACCTGATGAGTAATCTGCAAATATTGTTTAAATTTATCAAGCTAAAATCGTTAGCATGTCCAGAAGCCTAGTATCTGCTGAGATCGCCAAGATTTGTCCCACAGTCAACCTGACACACATATAATTGGTTTCAAGTTTAGAACCTGAAAGGCCAAGACTACACTACTACTACTACTCTGTGAGGAGTAGATGATGATATGATCCATATCCATATTTTAGTGTATGATCATTTAGTCAATGATCCGTATTTTAGTGTAATTAAAACACTGCCTTCTCCCTAATTTTATCATTCCTGAGGATACTTTAAAAGAACCCACACAATGCATGCCAGGTCCTTGCTTTGTTACAGGATTAAATTCTGTGTGCTTTTCCATCTATCCACAAGTACCTATACCTCTGAGACAAACAACAAAAAATGTGCTTTTAAAAATAGCCCTCCTTTTCTTCTGACTTTTCATAGACCATTTTATCATAATGTCAGCCAAGTCAAAGGTCAATTCAAGTAGGGCTTACTTGTTTACTGACATGAAGGCTTTTTACTCTGATTCATTCCTAAGGTAAATAAATAAATCCGAATGATTAAGTATGCAAGATGCAGTTTCTTAAGCAGCCAACAAAATTTTGCTGCTAACCGTATTGCAGCAGATAAAAGTACAAGTACTTACATACTTAACTAATGCTTGAATTAAGTTCATTTTGAAATAAATTTGTAAAATATGTAGAATTAACTGCCTCCTGCCAATCTGTCTGTGGATTACAGGGAGAGCCCACACAAGCAGTTTACCTATTTTTGAGATTGATGAAGAAAAAGTTAATCCCACCTTAATTTATTCACATTTCTATTTAGTTAAGAGACATCTCTGGAGTTAAAACAGTTTTCAGTGTAATACAATTTCTTTAGAATAACATTTCCTGGAATTACTGGTTGCAAACAGTTTTTAGATTAAATGCATTAAATTGGTTTTCATAATCAGTAGCAATAATTATATATTTTTCAACCAGCTTTGCAACTAGACACATTTAACAAGCACTTTTCTTCGTATCAATATTTTCAATTTTTCATCATTACCTGTATTTTGCCCTCTTTATCCTGTAGCCTATTGCCCACTATGGTGCTAGTCTGCCTTATGCATAACCCTGGGCAAGGTTTTCCTGCCTCAGCTGCTGATTCCTGTCCAGCAGCATGGGGTCACACTGCTCTCTTTGGAAGACTGACTGATCTCAATTAAAACAGTCCTCTACAGCTTGTATCACATGCTTCAGTGTCTGCCCCATCTTAAGAGCTGTTTGCCTCATTTCAATATCAAATGTAGACAGATTAGTCCCAGTCAAACTGACCCCACTGTTGTTCTTTCTAGAAGGGAGCTGAGAGTGAGGCTGAGGAGTCAGAGTGCTCCCTTTGCTCCCTGCTCACACCTGCCCATCACAGAGGCAGCAGTGTATTGGATATTTCAAAGATCAGTCAGGATGGGGAGCAGCTTTTCCCACTGTCCTGGGTGCCAGTGCCCAGGTGCAGCTGCTGTGAGGAAAGGCCAGAGCTGCCCTGTGCTGGGCACAGCTGGTTCCAGTCAGCTGTACAGTGTGAGGAGTACAGAGTGAGGGAAAAAGGGAGAGAAACAATGCTGCAGACACCAAGGTCAGAGAAGGGGAGGGAAGGAGGCACCTGAGCAGACACAGCCTTGCAGCCTGTGGGAGACACCATGGTGGAGCAGATATTTCCCATGGAGGACCCTATACTGCAGCAGATATGTCCAGAAAGAAGCTGCCACCTGTGGAGAGCCCATGTGGAGCATTCTTGCCCTGAAGTACACGAGCCTATGGGAAAAAACCATGCTGGAGAAGGGAAAAAACATGACGAAGAAGGCAAGGCAAAGTGTTGTGCACTGTCTACAACCCCAATTCCTCATCCCCTTGTGTTGCTCAGGGGGCAGATAGAAGAATCAGGACTGAAGCTGACCCTGGGAAGGGGAGGAAAAGGTGAAAGGTCTTTTTGAGTTTGTTTCTGTTTCTTGCCATCCCACACTGTTATTAATTGGTAGTAAATAAGGCTGTTTTGCCCATGACAGCAACTGATGAGTGATCTCTCTGTCTTTATCTCAACCATGAGTTTTTCATCATATTTTGTCCCTGTTCTGATGATGAGGGGGAGTGAGAGAGTGTCTGGGTGGGCGTCTGGCATCCCAGACAAGGTCAGCTCACCACACAAGCTCTCTGACGTACTGAACTGCTAAGCCCAGTGACTTCAGGTGCTGAGTCCCTGTATCACAGAAAGGGAATACTAGAACTGCTTCCCAGCTCTCAATTTACTGCTTAAAAGGTTGTGTTGCTAAATAGTTTTTTTCATCAGCTTAAACATAAACCCCAAATGTTTACCATTGACTTCTTAAAACAGCACGGTTACAAGTATGCTATAGATAATTGAGTACAAAAGGAGAGAGAGATCGTTCTATATGCCTTATCTTTGAATCCATTAAAATTAGAAAGATGAACTAATGAAGATTTTCTGTTTCTGATGCACTTTAAGCAGTTGAAAATCTCATAATTTGATATTAATATTTTTCTACTTGAAAAAGCTCTTAAAAGTTATCCCTATGCTTTTAGGTTGCAGGAGCTGTGGTCATATGACTAAGTGGTCATGAAACAGAGTAAGATGTAAATTTACAGTTAACAAGAAAAGTCATAAAAATCAGTTTACATTTATCATACAGGACATAATATAGTGTAAGTTCACACCCCAGGTATTTTAGTGAGTTCATAAATATTACTTATGCCACTTACCATATTTGGTCCTTTCATCCTCCTTTGCTTAAAACAAAGTATACACAGACCACTTTGTAATGAACAGAGAAAGAGACCAATTACTCATTCTTACCTGTTTTTCTCATGAATTTTTAGAATTTCGTGTGTCTGTTGCAGCAGCTGTTTTTCTAGCTTGTACGTTGACAGGGAATTTTCCAGTAGCTGAATTTCAAGTCTGGATGTTTGATTTAGCACCTTAAGGATAAATTGAAAACATTATTGTTTATATTGTCCTGGATATTTTGTTTTAGCAGCATAATATAATAATTTCATTCTGATTTGATGATTTGTCAAAAATTGTTTCTAAATCCTTTTTTAACTTCGGCTGTTCAGCTGGTGCAGATGAACTCTATCAAACTACACTGATATGTACCAGCTGATATTCTGGCACATTGTTTACTGTAGAATAGTAGTAGATCAGCAGAAAAAGGCAAGGTGACTGCCAAATAAGCTTCATTTCAATAGAAAGAACAAGAGACATGCCTCAAACATGCATTCCTACAAAGCATGTTAAACCAGAAAAGTGCAAGAATACTTGGAATGAAGTCAAAAGTGTTGCATCTGCTATTTTGTAAATAGAGCTCCTACTTTAGCTTTCCCCTGCATTCTCTCTTTTGTGGTGTTGGCAGTTCAGTACCTTATTTTTGTTTGAAATCATTGACATTCACAGAGCAATCTGAATTGTCCATTTTTGTTGTCCTACAGAGCTTAAAAATTGGGAAATGATTGATATACACCAACAACAATGAAGATCAAAAGCTATGATTTAGCCAGTTACTCATTATTTACCCTGACACTTGTATCATTGACAATAGGTAACTGTTTATTGAAAGTCAAATGCTGATCTGGTTTCCTGGGCAGTCCTACCTTTGTTACACACACAGAGCTAAATATACTAACCAAATTAAATCAAAAGAAAGACACATAACAAGGGTCAATCATCGATGCTGTTATTACCAAGAAACAAAGTGTGTTTCCTGGACCCCTGTGTTGAAATGTTTTGTGTGGTAATGCATTAGAAAGGAAATAGTTTGGGAAATGTTCTCTGCAATTAACAGCTTTTTGAAAACCATGCTGGGAACATACCTGGGTTTCAACATCCGTGAGTTTTCTTGTCTGCTCTGCTGTCTGGCTGAGGAGGCTGGTCCCTATCTCAAGCATGGTAGCAGTGTGGTTCTGCACAGCATTCTGCTGCAGCTGCACCATCTCTGATTTCATGTTTTCCACAATGTAGTTCTCAAGCTGTAAAAGATAAAAGGTTGTAGCTGAGGTATTTTTACCTGTTTAGGAATTCTGATGTCATAATGGGTGCATAGCTGGCATACTTGTCAAAAGCAGAAATTTTAATATTTTCTGGGGGATCTCAAATCTGAGTTGACCATATGACTATTTGGGGTGGGGGATCTGACCATATTCCCCTTCCAGTTAGAGCCCCAAGATTTTTCCAAGTATCATGGTCTGCTGGCATGAGCTGGAGCAGGCCCTGCCTTTATCTGTCAAGGCTGCAGTGAGCATTTGTCATGGAGATATCACAGCAGCTTCAAAATGAAACCCCAAAAGAGCAAAGCACACCAGAGGAAAACCTAAAACCCTATTTGTACATAACTTACATGTGAGTCTTCCATGGAAGAGATCTTACCATATCCTATATCCCCTGGTTTATATCTGTCATTCAGTCAGTCAGGAATATGATTCTTTTTATTAGGTTGAATACCTAGAAAGATTTTTCACAAACTCAGCAATAAACAGAGCTTAGTTTAATTGAGATCAAAAATTTGTACAGGAATGGTGACACTGTCATGCCCATAAAAGAAGTTGTTGGCCAAAAAGCATGGAAAGCTGGGTTGCTCCTTTTTTTGTTTTAGTCTGTGTAGGCAGAATCATTCCCTTCTAGCTGACAGCATCCTTGCCCTGCCACAGCAGGCCATAAACCCAGGGCTAGTCTATGGTATGATGAGATTGTTTTTACTTATATAAGCATTGTTCTGGCTTGATATCCTCCATAAAGCTTTAATATAAGGATGGGCGGCCCAGAACATAGTTTTCAATACCTTCCACTGAAATAACCAGTTGGAGTCCAGCTGGTTTAAATCCAGTGAAGATTTAGTCCTTAGTCAGTAATTAGTCACTGGGAAAGGTAAGTTGCACAATTAAATAGTAAGAACCAGATGGAGTTGATTTAAATACTGCAAAAAGGGCTGGTAGTCAGATATAGAGTGTGATTAATAAGAATGACTGCTTTCATTTTTTCTGTAGGTACACCTGTGCCTAGGGGCCACAACTGTTAGATGTTCTAATGAGTCACTTCAGTTGAGTTCACAAAATATTTATTACAAGTTTGATCTTTAATGCGCACCTACTAGTTTTAAGTACATTATTACAGAAATAGGATACTGCCACAGTGTAAAATATTTTCTGCATATGACAGTAGTTGATGTTTTATTTCTTTGTTTGTTTGTTTATCCCAGTTTGAAGAAACAACAACCATCATGGTCAAAACTAAAGTGGATGTCTTACAGTTTCAGAAAACAAAAAAGTTTGCTTGAATTGCTGGGTAACCACTCTGGGCTGAAAACCTGGGGAGTGTTTAAGGGGTTGGTAACATTTATTTTTGAATAGTTTGATAAGTATTTAAATGAGATTTAACAGCCAAAGAAAACTGTGTATTGCAAAGTAATGTGTACAATGGATGTCACCATTTTCCAGTTCCAGTGTGAGTTTAATGCTTTAACTTAATTTATTACTGTGAGATATTTTACAGATATTAAGCTAGTTCAAGGGAGAGTTTATTGATCCATTGCATTTCTTTATATTATTTTATTTTCAGAAGTATTTTGCCTGTATAACTCTTTCTCACAAGATAATTTATTTCTAGTCACTCTTTGCTTATCATTTTTCTAAACAGTGTTGGTTATTTCCCCCAAGCTATCTCTTGATTGCAAATAGTCCTTGTGAATGAGCCCCATAAACTGGGTGATTGCCCTTTTCCATATTCAGGTTCAGAATATGGAGACTGATTCTGGAACATCTGAACAAGAAGTTCAATTTCTCTGATGAATTTCACTTCCTAATGAAACACAGGGTTCTCCAGTCATGGTCCTGCTCGTGACAGGTTACCAACACAGACATTCCTCACATCCAGTGTCTTTTGTTTGCAGATAGGAACAGAGCATGTCTGTGCTGTAGCTGTACAGTGCTTGATGTAAAGCCTGGAGCTTTCTGAAACTGCCTTGCTGTACATGAGGAATGTGGTGCATATGTGCAATGGATGCCTCTGAAAACCGCTGCAAAAATGGTAACAGCATTTATTACACATCAGAAATCAGAAATTAGATGTTTTCACATATAAATAAAATGCCCACAGATAGGGAAATAAATATAAAAAGAAATGCATATTTTTAAGTAATTTTCTTTGCCTGTTACTTTAGTCACATTACAGAGAGGATTGTGATTGTGATTGCATCTCTGTGGAGCTGCAGCAGTTTTGACTAGCAAGAGCACAACCATAGATTGAGGCATATTGTATAACTCATACTTTTAATTATTCCAGTCTAACACTGTCCCCATGGTATCCAGTCTTTGGCAATTGCCCCTGGTTACTCACCCATAAAACAGCCTCAGATTGAATCTGAGACTGACTCCTTATAACAACAAAGATGACTTTCCTGTTTCAGAATTACTCATTAAATGCTTTTGTAAATATTTGTTGTTCAGAATACCACCACAATAGTTTCTGTAAGCACATCTCTGGAGTATCAAGAGCTGTTCACTCAGGCAAAGGGGGATTGAACAAAAACTGAAATAATATAGGAGTTTTGTTACATTAATTCCCCTTCCTTCCTCCCTTCACCTACTTCTTTTAGTTTGCTCAGTAGATTTATTGGTTGCAATACTGGCCCTGCTAAAATCAATGCCAAAATTCCCATTGGCTTCAATAGGCCAAGATTTCACCTATTATTTTTATTGCAGGAAGCCAACAATTTACCAGGTTCATTATGACCAAGCATGGAATTTCATCTGAAGCCTTCCCTTCTCTGGAGGCCTTGCATTAAGCATATGTACTGAGCTTTCTTTGTGGTTAGTTAAGAGCAATAGCATCCATTTAGTGGGTGATAAAAGGATCCTTGCAGGGTGGCCTCACAGAAGATTTGACACATGGAAACCTATTCACAGAAGCAAATTAAAGAACATTTAAGTTTTTTTTTTAAGGGTTTAAGTAATTTTCTAGAACTCCTTCATCCTATAATTAAGTTAAATTCAATTCCTCCAGACACTCTGAATTAAACAAGTCCTTGATTTACTGTATCTACTTATTTCAGCTACTTTTTTTGCAAAAGTGAAATAGAATTATATTCTGCATTCTTTTCCCCTCATCCCACCCTTCCAACTATATGGGTTTCCACAGTAAATTGATGTCCTTGTTATTAATTTGGCTGCATCTGCTTTCAGTAAGACTCATTACATTGCAGAGGAGTTGTGGGTAATGCTGAATTACCAGTGGGATGCATAAGAACGTTGTAACATTCTCAGAAATAAAACTGTCAGAAGGTTCAGTATTATTGGTTAATAAACATTCCAGAGGATTATATATTAAAAGTATCTAGCCTTTTCTGGACAATGTCTATTCAATAACCTTCATAGAAACCACCAAACACTAATAGAACTATTACAATGGATACTTAGGGTCTATGTAATGGTAAGTGTTTGTGGCATATGGCTTATAAATAAAATAAGAGCTTTTACTTTTATTTTGATCAAATAATATTGGTCCCAGGTAACAGCTATATGTTAAGAATTGGTGTGATACCCAGAAGACGTTTTCAGACAGTGCCTTACAACAAGCCTACAAGTTAAAGAAACCATAGACTGTTCTCCTCCTACCATAGACTGCACATCATTTGGAAATATAGAAAGACAATGACCAGCATTATTTTGTAAGAGTGGTTTTGTGTTGTCTTGCTTTGCAAGCATGAATAAGCAATGCTACACCACAACCCATCCAGTGAAAGTTAAACTCTTCTTTCTTTATTTTTCTGTTTGAGGGAAGGTCATAACTCCCCACAGTGACAAACTGCCTTGGGGAGTGAAATAGCAAAATGACATTTGATGTGATTTGTACTTTATAAATACACAAGCAACCTTAGTGGGAATAAGTTGGAAGAAGTAGAAATACATAGAATACCTTAGAATTTCTTTGAGTTTTGAAGAAGCAGAAAGGGGTTAGGAAAGACTTAAGAAAGATCACTGGGAAAACTTATTTTATTCATGTATTGAAAAAGCCAATATTGCATTTATTTAAAAATATATTCTATAGGCTATTTGTCAATGAGGAAAATTTGATAAAATGGTAAATTTATAATTATTCAACCTTCACGTATTACAAATCCAATGAGTAGAGAACAACAGTCCTTGCACAATTTCTGTTGGTATGTGATTACTGGAAATCAAGGGCAATGAACATGGATGGCAAAGAAAGGCAATGAATAATACACAAATGCTAAAACTAATCTGTACCATTTTTGAAACAACCTTACTTGATTACCTACATTAAGATGATATAGGATCATACAGATAACTTCAGTAAATTTATGAAAACAACCTTGCAAGCTGAAGTGAAAGCTTTAAGTGACTGCTACAAAAATTGGACTCATAGAAGGGCATGTTGGGACATGTGGTATATGGGGCTTTCACAAAATCATTGGTTATGAAATGTACTGGTTATGAAGTACATTGGTTATGAAATATATTTGTGGGTTTCAATTCTAAGAGGAACCAGAAAACTAATCCACCAAATCTATATGTAGTCAAACAAACACTTATGAGGAAAGCTGGCTGTAAAAACTGTATTTCCTTTTATTTTTAATTCAACGTACCCAGATTTCTAGCCTAAAAGCAACAAGAAAATAAGCCTGTTACTTTTTCAGTTACACATTAATAAAAGTAAATATTAACATGATACTTACACAATTATTCTGTACTTTTTTTGCATTTTCATAAGTTTCTGTAATATTGCAACTCATCATTTTGACTTCTTGCTCAGATGTTTTTTATATCCCAACCCTCAATCACAATAGTGTGGTTTTCCAAATTCTGTTCCTGACAGAGGAACAAACAATGACTTGCAGGGAATGTATGCTCATTTCTGTGCTGAAACACTGGACTGTTTTTTCCAAACCAAAAGTTCCAAACACATAAATGATACTTTTCCTTAAATCCTTGATTCCTTGAATGTCTGAATCTTTGGCATATCATATGTTTACTGTCTAGCTATAAGGCATAATTCCACAGATGCAATTCCACTGTGACCAGTGAAACCACAGCTGCATTCTCCTCACACAATGACTAAACACTGTTTGATTCAGCCCCAGCTGAGTGATACTGACATTTCTTGTCTGGTTGATCTCCAATACACTAATGACACTTGTCCTCATGGAGGTTGAGCTTGGGTTTATATCAACCTTCAGTAAATTAAAGTGTGCTATAAATGTAGAATTATCTTTCTGCTAGCTAAAAAACAAACAAACCAACCAAAACCCCAAATCAAGCAGGCTTTCCTCTTCAGATAAAGACCAGACATATTTTTGTCAGAAGAAATCAGGGATAAGACATGTATGAGATTATTCCAAAACAGATGAAGTACTCTTTCTGCTGCATTCAGCATCAGTATAGTGTCTGCAGCAGTTTTGTTTTCAGTTCTGTGTTGCAATTCAAGATGTACATTATTTGGAAAAGTGTACAGAAGACCAGGAGTTGTCATCAATTAAAAATTTGAAAGACTTAGAAATGCTTAGCTTGATAGGAAGTCTAACAAGAAAACAACTTACTGGACTAACACAAAAATGTAAAGGGAAAGTGCTGTTTCCCACATCCGTGAAGCTTCAGTATTGGAAGTTTAATTTTTACACATTAGGTGAAAAGTTTTCTAACAGTACAGGTAACAAAATACTGGCAGGAATTCTTCCGTGAGCAAACTATGAAAAGTCCATTGCTGTGGAGAATATTTCAGGTAAAGATCAGACAAATTATGCCATTTTATAGTTCTTTCTAGTTATATGAATTTCGTTAATCATAGGTTTTTCTATTACTATGCTTCAGACCTAAGCTTGCAGGCTCAATGTTTGGAATCAAACTCTATAGTAAAATCTTCATTGAACTGAAAAGAGGTTTGGAATACCCATCTCCTAATGAGACTTTTTGAAGGAAGTCAAGAAAAAGGAGGAGTCCTCTGAATTAAAGCCACAAAAATTAAAAAACAACAAACAAACAAAAAACCAAACTGAGAAAAGCAAGCCACACATAAGGATATAAATAAAAGGAACTGTTCTGGATAGACCAAATCAATCAAATTAGGACATTTCATTGAGGAAGTTCCTGAATGTATGAATATTCCTCCATAGGGTGACACTCTGCAGAACCATCTGAGAAATTATTTAATGAACTACCTCTGCAATTATAAACTGGCAGAAATTTCTTAAGCTCAAGTTACTTTTATTAGGCTGCTTTCAAAACTGCAGTCTCTAAAAAATCAATCAATTTGCAGGTACCCAAACTTATGTCAGTGGTGTCTTGGCATCTTTGTACCATTTTATGTTATTCAGTAAAGTGCATAAAACGTAACAGGCAGTAACAGATAATGATGGTGGAAGAATATGCTGTGTAGCATCCCACAAAAATCTTAGGAAACTGGAAAGGGAAATATTTTTTTTATTAATTACTGTATTTTATTATGAATAGAAATACAAGATATGGGCAACACATAGTTCTTTGTTTCAAGATATTTAAAGACCTCCCCAGCTAGGTTTACCCAATAGTGTAATATTCAAATATGATTTTCAGTTCCTCATTAAGTATGTGGCAAAAAATATTTCCAATTTGTTTTTAAAGTTTTATGCCATTCTAAAAGCTTAGCCATTTCTAGACCTAAAACCCAAAAATGTATATGAATGAAATTTGTCACTTGAAATGCCATTAATTACCTCTTCTACAAAAGAATACAAAACATTTAGGAATAAATTTTAATTAATTTTGTATGAATATTACTTAGTACAACTCATTTTATAACCTTAAGGCTTAATAAAGTCAATAAGCAGCACAACTGAGAATCACATCAAACATGATTAAATGGTCCCACAAGGAAGCTTCTGATAACATTTAATCATAACAATATGTTCTCATTTTCTACTGATTAGTAATATTTCTGGTTCAAAGAATTATCTTGTTGAATGTTAACATTTATAAATTTTGTTACTGCATGAATTATATTTTTCTTTCTTGTTCATTTTTAAGCTGCTTAATTCTATAAACTAAATTCATTTGGTTTTACAGTTGACTGAAAATTTGAACCATCCTCAATATACACTGAAAGGGAAGACATAGTTATGAAAAATGGAACATCTGTCATATCACCCTAAACACTTTAACATCTGTGTGGATTTTTTAAAAAATAATTTTCTATTAAAATGTGGAACTAATTCATTTTCTTTAGAAAATATATTTTTGGTGAGGTCTAATTTTCAGGAACACTAATTTTGGAATAACTTCTATGTAGAAGAATATTTAAACACCTTTTGGCTCATTCCTAGCTTATGCACATATGACATAATCAAAATTAGTTCCACTGAAATATCTCCTTACTGCACTGCATATGGTTCTTGAAAAATGTAATCTTAAACTGCATAAATACTTCTTGTTGCTATATTGCTCTGCCAGCTTATATCTAAACTTTCAATGAACCTGGGAAGCTGGAATATAGTTTGGAATCTATATGTGTTATAGGAGATAGTATAATGGTTTAACATTGTACTACTTAATCTATTTTTAATTCTGCTTGGTTTCTGACACTCATCACTATGACATATGGGCATACTTTTCTGAGAAAGGTTGTGAAATTAAGACTCAATGGTTTTATGCTCTAGCCTTTCAACAAGTCTCCTTTTTTTTTTTTAATATATATATACAGTTATATATCTCACAGAAACTGAATCTCTTTATTCGTTGCCATGTGCTCTGCCTTCAGCTCTTCAGTTCTGTTTTAGGATCTTCCTGATGAAAAGATCACAAATTCTTTTTTATTACCATTTTTCTCTCTTTCCTGTGCAGGTTGCAGGTTACTGTTCTGCCTTTCATTAACCTGATATGAAGTCTCAAAGCCAACTGAAGATGCAGTACATTATATCAACTGCCAAAAAAGTCTCAATTTTTAATCCTTTTTGAAAGCTTAAATTGGAAGTTTAGATGCCATAAATCACAAGTTTAGATGCACTGAAACCACCGAAAATACTGCAATTTCAGTACACTTGGGCCTACAGGAATTCAAGGGCATCCCCTGGTTCATAAAACAACCTCCTCAGTCTCCCAGGCAAATACTTATTTTTACTTTCATCCCAGAGAGATCAACAAAGCATCCACTCTAGGAATCCCATCAATCTTATAACACTAACCACAACTCATTATCTGCACACTGTATCTTTACATCCTCTGTGTGTGTGCTTCTATCATAAATCACCTGCTGGTGAGGAGAACTGAAACCTATCTCAGATCTTTTCCTAGGTGATAGGGAGCAATGAAAGCTTCCTCAAGTTTGATTGTTATGGGAAATATAAATCTTATTGTGCATTCCCTGTCCTATGATGTCTCACTGGCTCCTGGTAAGGACTGAATCGTGGTAGGGTTTTGCTTTGTTCAAAAAACCAGATAAAGTGCAAGAACACTGTGTGTCCACAATTAGTTTATGCAGCTAACTTAACTTCAAAACACATGGAAAAGTAGAAACAGAACAAATCTGCATGGACAAAATTGTTGATGGTCTGCTTGAGAGCAGAGAATCCCACTACCAACTTCTGACTCAATGAAACCTCCGACGAGCTAGAGCAGATGAGTGGACAAGGTATGTGTAAGCAAATGAGATTCCTCAGCTCAAGATATCTTATTTAGCAAAAAATGTTTATAAAAATCCTATCTAGACTACAAAGAATAATAATATTTTAATCAAGAACCCTGTCCTTTTCTTCTCCTTTCCCTTGCCTAATAATGGCAAGTATTATTTTGTTATGCTTCATGTCTTGCATTCAGCATTTGGCTCCAACACCATGATTCTAGTTAATATTGAAGAAAGATGTTCTTGTCCATTGGTACCCCATATAGCAAAGAGCAAAACCTCTATGTGTTGTAAAATCCATTCCCCTGCAGAGCCCAGGGAGGCTGAAACCTGAAAGCTGCTGAACGTCTTCAGGCAGTAAGGAATTAATATCTAGACAAGAGTTTACATATTCTCACGCACAGTATTTATGTGCATAGATTTACATGAGCGTATACGTAACATCTCTTAAATTATGGGGTTTAATCTATGTAGGCAGCAGTGTTCATTTGTGTCCTATAAATTTTGGCTATATTTGTGGTTCTCAACTTTTATTACAATAATCTGGGCACAAGCACTTTAATGATAGATGTTCTGGAAACGTGGCAATGTTTACTTTAGTTTTAATACCGACATTAAAAAATTGATGCATCTCCACTGGAATCACTTTATAATTTTAAGAAATAAATATAAGAAATACAAATAAATGAAATTTCCAGAAATATCTGTAGTAGTAAACTAAGAGCTTCAATTTCCCCCAGCACTATACAAAAGTTAACTGCTAGTACAAACTCTAACACCTTTTCTTCCCATTCTTGAAATTCTATATATACCCATTAATCTCTAAGTGCCTCCAGACATACCTATAATTCTCAGCATTATAACGAATGTGTAACTGCATACCAGGGAGATGGTCCTGCCAAAATATTGGAAGTCCTCAAAAATTTGGTTTCTTCCCATGCTGATGGATCTGATTGCCTTCATACATGTCAAACAGTGTATTAAAATACATAAATAAAAGTCTTCCCAAATACTTCCTTCCAATAATTATTAAAATCAGAAGAATGGAAAAAAATATCTCAGCATGAAACCGTGACATATTCAGTGTACATGTGTATATATTTATATATGCACATACATGTATGTATACATAAAATGAGTTAATTCTACCAAATAGATTATAAAAACTGTTTTAGAAGTAGCATTGGAAATAACTGAAAGTCACTAAAAAATATAATGAAATATCATTTATTTAAATTAACCTGTAGAAAAGACTAGGAAACTTCATAAGATAAAAGTACCTTGCTTTATCTGAAATTACCTAATTTGAGATACATATCTATTTATGGCTTCAATAATTGTATAGAAAGATAAGACTTTTTTTTTATAGGAAATATGAGAGCAGCTAAAGCATACAAAGACTATTCTGGTCCCTCTTTTCATTACATTCCTCTTGGGATTTTGAAAGAGAGCAATCACATTTCCTTTTAGTAAACGTGTGCTAATACAATCTCTTTCATCCCCAGTTGTTGGGCTGAGATTCAGGTTGTGATTACAGGGATCAAATCCTTGCCCTGAGTTTACTTCTTTGAATGCCACAATCTCTAAATGAAAAATGTAGAACTGTGGGTTTCTCTAGAGACCTCATACAGTGGGAATAAACAGTCTTATTTCCATTAACTGTTAAAGGAATAACCATACTGGAATTGCAATAATAAGGAGCATAATTGAGCTGTTCTGTGCTTAGCACTGAGCACAAACTCAGTAGTAATAACAAGAAAACTGGATTGAAAACATCTATTTTAATGTAACTCTGAAGAATAAAAGCCATTTCAAATGTTTAAATTTAGGGAAAATCTGAAAATAAAAATCTCGTGGAGTTATTCCTGCACTTAAGTCACTGTAAAGAGGAAACAGATGAAAAGGAATGATGGAAGAGTCTCTGTCCTAAAGCCTTACTTTAGGAGAAGCATTTTTGCCCCATTTTTTTCTATGACCTGGCAAGAATATTCCCTCCTACTTCAGTTTATCATAATCACAGCTCTTCCTGGAAGATAATGTTATTGTGATGCATTCTTTTGTAAGTCATGAAATCATGAGCTGAAGTGGGGAAGCTTTCAGCCTTCAATTATATGTCTGCTAACTCATTGTCAGTAGTTTCTCTTTTTATGTCTGATGTAGAGTTTCTATTGTTGTTCTTAACAAAGATAGGACAAATAAATTCACAGATGAACTACTAAGTCTGTCCATGAGCACTCATGCAGTACAGACATAAAAAATGATAGAGGAACAGCAACATATATTGAAAGGGATTGGCAGACAAAGAAATGGACAGTTTGGATGCAGAAATTTGAAAATACATCTGGTTTTATAAGGGAAAACAAAAGCCACCAAGAATGTATTTGCAAATGTAATACTTAATGGCCACAATTAGACATTAATTCTTTAAGACTCATGCTAGTTGAATACAAATTCAAATCATTATACTAATAGTGAAGAGGAATGGTTTAATTATTTTTAGTAGCAAGAAATTGTTCACATGTCTTTGATATGCCCTTTGGATAATCTAAATATGAATATATTTCTGGTGATCCAGGAGTCCTGGCACCCGTGCTGCTCCCGCATTCCAAGCGAAGTGGCAGGGTAGCTGTCAGGCTCACTCTGTCACTGATTAAGTTGCTACTTTTGTTTGCAAATTTCTACACAGTGTCCCTGTGCCCAAAGTGATAACGATCACAGTCATTTCCGATTTGTAATCCAGGAACACGTACAGGACCTTGCCCTGACGGACCTTCACAGCTCACAAATGTGATGTGACAACCCTTCTGGCATGATTAATGTAGTGAAAACACAGAGCCATGAGTCAAAGATGAGACACACCAGTTATTACAAGTCTGTACTTCACTCAGATCTTACAGGAATTCTTAGCATTTATTACTGGTTTTGCTCTTCCTTCTACAGTACTTTTAATTTTACAATAAATCCCAAGTAGGTCATGCATAACAATAAGACTAATGTTTTCTTGCCAAGTAAAACCACAGTCAGAAGGGTGGTTTAGTAATAACTCAGAAGCATTTACAATGTAATAAAAAATACATTGAATAAACCAACATATCAGAATAACAGGACTATTAAATAAAAGGAAAATATCCTAGGCCTTTCAAAAATGCTGTAGCTCTTCAGATCTGAGATGAGCAGGGCTCAAAATCAAATATAGATATTCTTAAACTTTCAAGTATTCCAAGTCAGGATTTTACTTCCATCTAATTTTCCTAATGATAGCCATGTGGTACTGTTCTTGTACCTCATGGGTAAGGAAAAATATCTGTTCTACTGACTTTGTAGTTGCTGTATATAAATGCAGACTTTCAAGTCATTAGTTTAACCACATGTGCAGAACGTATAGGAATTAGGATAACATTTCCCATGACTACAGCTATTTGATCTAAAGAAGAACTGACATCAATAATGCTCATATCTATCACACTTTGTACTATAATAGTAGAGAACAAAGTGTTCATGAACCCCAAGGAAAGTTTGGCAGCTGTTTCAGTGAGCTGTAGATTGCAATCATGTTAACAGTTATACATTCTGCCCAATAGCTGGCAATAATATTTGTGCCCTGTAGTCAAAACTTTACAGCACAGCAAATTCTTCAGTACTGGAAAAAGATAAAAAATCCTGTCAGGTACTAAAGAAATGCTGTAACTATGACTCTAGAGAAGTCATATCTGCAGCTCCTGGAGGACCCGTGGAAATTGTATTAGTTACTGCAGCGTACATTTGAACCCCAATGTCGCCTGCAAACTCTTGTGCCCAGAGCACAGAGAATCTAAATATAAGCCATAAAAACACTGAAAAATAAATGTTCTGAAATAGGCATTCTCTTTTTAAGGACAAAGGTCTCCCATGCCTGGTATTGATGCTGATAGAAACAGGTTAACTCTGCGCTATGCCTGAAGGTTTGATCCAATGAGGGGGGGGGGGCAAGAGTGCCAAAACCAACTGAGCCGTACAAGAGACCTGGGGGCAACAGGTGAGGATCCCTCAATCCATCCCTGTCTCACATGGATCCAATTCATTGCATTCAGGTAATGCCGTGTTTTCAAATTCCATTAGGTCAAATAATATGGGCTTAGGACACAGATTTTTTCGGATGGCACAGGAAGCTTTTTTGAGGGAGGGAATGGCACAGCAAGTCTGGAATTCTGATATATTAAAGTCAAGGGAGGTTTTGCAGGTACCCACAATCTGGCCAGGGTTTCATTCCTGAGGCTTTCCTTTTTGACTTTCAGAACAGGTAAAAATGTTTTCCCAAAGCCATAGGAATGCTTTTATTTTATTTTTTATTTTTCTGGCTACAATTCTAATCTGCTCTAAAATCAAACATTGGGTCTTTTCCTTACTGTAAACCTATTAACATGCTATTCAAGATTATTTTCTTGTGAAAAATATGCTGCTGACATTAGTGAAAGTGTGGACATAGGGATTATTAACCATTATTACATTTGGACTAAACTTCTAGACATGAAAAGAAAACTAAAACAGAAATGCTTCTGTTCCACTTGAAATAAATTACCATGCTACCACAAATTCCCAGCAGGAAAAGGGAAGGGGAGGTGTAAATTTCTTCACAATGTGTAGAATGTTTAATGGATTTCTGTGTGATAACAGAAATAGCAGAAATAATGTCAGTGTTCTTTTTGTCAGTGTAAAGACAAATAGCAGGAAAACAGGACTTCATTTCTTTCTTTTCAAGTGGACTGCAAGGCCACCACAAAGATGTTTTCCTTAAAAGGAAGAATACAGAAAGTATTATGTAAAATGAGCTGCAGAGTTCCAGTTGAGAACTGAACTTCCTGAAAGGTCAGGTGTTGGGGGTTTGTTTGAAGCTTATCTTTTTGACTCTTTGCTGTTCAAGAGCAGATCTTTCACAGCTGGGCAGAAGCAAGACCTTGGCTTTCATGGCATCCCAAAAAAGGGGATATTCCAAGCAGATCTGCAGTCTACTATTGCACATGAGAGAAAGTCATGGCATAAAAGCATCTTCCTCATTGTCATCCCTAAATCTGTGGCATGTGTGAGTAGAGGCTCAGCTGGAACACTGCAATGGCTTGACTGATCTGAATGACTTTTCCAGGTAGGACTTCTTCTACTTGCCAGAAATAAATAGATAAAAAAAGTTCAAATGTAATACAAAACTCTGCTCTAGATGAAAATCCCTTATCCAAACATGCAGCTGAGCGTTTAGAAAATGTGATTCTATTTCCTTTCCTTCACACTCTTGTTAACGTCTGTGTTAGTCTTTGTTACTTCAAGGTCCCCCTTCACCCAAGATGGTTGCACAGCTTTTCACTGGTGAACCACTTGCCTTTGTGAGTGAAAGCAGATTTTTGCAGACAGTAAAAAGAAATATCTCTAATTGGACTACCAAAATTCCCAAAAGATTTATTTTTCAATATTAAAAAATTGTAAGAGAAAAGTAGTGTAGCTTTTAAATCTTGTATCACCTCTTAGATACACAGTGCAGATCAGGGATTCACCTAGTTATGTGTGAATGGGATTCATTCATAATCCTGCCTCTATTTATGTTATGCAGAAGGGATGTGGACTGTGGATTACTGGTGGTTGGAGCTGATTATTCCTGAGACAGCTCAAAACAAGGGTTTAATCCATTCCCCACTTTCCTGGTGGTGACAGTCTACTCATGTATGTGACAGTTAACTGTAATATCTAAGAAGTAGCTTCTGTTTCTGTCCTGCCAGAAAAGTTTGTGTTCAACAGATGGGTTCATGAATTTATCAGGTAAAAAGGAGGCTCACACTGATAAGTCATCCACTGCTAAAATTAAAAGTGTGAGTCCCTCTTTAGTAACTAACTATAAAGCATATTGAAATACAAGAGTGGCTAAAAAACAAGTGATATTTGAACTTAACAGCTTCCTGGCTCCTGTGAGCTTTCCACAAGGCTGATAACTTGTCTGACAAGAAGTCTCTGATACACCTGTGAAATAATAAGCTAAAACATGGGCTGTCCAAGTAATTTTCCTTCACAAGGCAGCTCCAATTTCCTTTTGAAAATAATATGTTAACACCACATTTCTGGAGGTAGCACTGTGTGAACTATCAAAATCAGAAAGCTGAAGTTAAATGTCATATAATTGCTGATAGAAAAAAAGGTTTTCTACCAGTAGTTTTTAACTTCTGTGCTGTTTTGTATTGGTTAATACACAAATATTGTCATAAATGTGAATGGAACTCGTCCATGCCTGATTAAAACCTGATGCCAGCCCCATTTGCCCTTTCATTGTCA
Organism: Leptocoma aspasia; assembly: GCA_013399835.1. Lineage (NCBI taxonomy): Eukaryota > Metazoa > Chordata > Aves > Passeriformes > Nectariniidae > Leptocoma > Leptocoma aspasia. Next base: position 62,777 of record VXAX01006668.1, on the reverse strand, counting down.
AGATGTTTCAGACAAATAATTAGTGACATGTAAAAGACTGAAATGACTGGTCATAAATATGAAGAACAGCTCGGTGGTGGATGTGTTTCATTGACATGTTTAAGAACGGCAGAGTCTTGGCACAGACTGCACTGCGCATCAGCCAAACCAGCTGAAGAATGTTTGAATCCTTTGCTGCAATGGATCTTCATAATCCCCATCTTTTAGCACATGGTTCACAAAGCCAGTGTGGTAAGAAGGATTTTAATATAAACTGGCTTTCTGAGACCTGAAAAGTTAATCAGATTGGTATTTAATTTTATTTCTTTTATGCTTAAAGCCTATTCTACTTGTGCATGAACTGTAAAGCTTTTATTGAGAAGAGTGAGCTGAATGCTAAAAATGGAACATAGAGTATACAATTAGCTATAGCAGACTTAGTAGTTGGAGGGATATACTTTAGGAAATAATCCTGAGCTTTCAAGGAAGGAAACAGACGACCAAATAGTTTTATTCAATTTATAATTCCTGGGATGTTGTGAATATTTGCCCTTTGGTAACTCAGCAAAATGGTTGCTTAATAAAAAAAATCATAGAAACATAGAATGTTTCGGGTTCAAAGGGACCTTAAAGACCACCTAGTTCCACCCTCACTGCCATGGGCAGGGACACGTCCCACTAGACCAGGATGCTCAGAGCTCCATCCATCTTTGGCCTTGAACACACAGACAGATGGGGCATCCACAGCTTCTCTGGGCAACCTGTTCCAGTGCTTCATCACGCTCACAATAAAGAATTTCTTCTAATATCCAATCTAATCCATACTCTTTCCAATTTAAAGCCATTCCTTGTCCTTTCACTACAGTTCCTGATGAAGAGCCCCTCTCCAGCTCCCTTGTAGACCACCTTCAGATACTGGAAGGATTCATTATTTAATTATGATAATTTAAGAAAAAATTGAGTAAATTTTAATTGCTATAAATATCCTTAAGAATGGTTTTATACAAAATAAGATATTAACATAAAAAGATGTCTTATTGTCTCTTGAATGATTTTAAATTATTTTGAAGTTATGGCTTATTTAAAAATTAAACAGTATGGTTTCTACTAAGAAAATTGCATGAGACAAATACATTGAATTTCAAAGTGCAGGCCAGCTTTTCTGCTACAAATAGGTCATTTCACTTAAAAAGGAAAGACCTCTAACAGAACCTCAGAACTGATGATACAACATGACAGCTATACTTTTTTTATGCTAACTTCCAAAATAAGATTAAATTAAATATTTCAACTGTCCTCCTAATTTTGTTTAAAATTGCATTTGCTTCTCAGATTTAACGAAACTTTAATGCCATTAAAGGACAAGTTAGTTAGCTCATTAAATTAAATTTAAATTCATACGGTTTTTCCAACATAAATAAATAATCCAAATATTTTTATCCAGACAAATCTAATGTGATGTTAAGAGAACAGAACATTTCGTAATAATCTAAATCCACACAGTGACTAGAAATATTTTTATAAGACAATGCCAACTTGAAGTCAACCTTCTCTTTAGACCTTTTTTGCCTTATTTACACTCTTTCCAAGTAATACCAACAGTAATATATAAATGAGTGCTAAGGGAAAGAAAGTGTTTCTGGTAAGTTTGTTTAGTTTTCATAGTTAATGACATTTTGTCTCTGTTCAGTTTCTACTCACTTAACTGTACCCAAGAAGGGCCATAAATAATGCCAAGATGCCAATGTCAGTCTACACATAAGCCCAACACTTAGACCATAGACAGGCAATTTCAGACAGAGACAAATTGATATAATTTATGACTTCTGTTCTTTGAAAAAGAGGAAGGACTTCTCAGTTCCAGCCTTTGCAAACATGTATAGACCAATATTATCAAGTGCATATATGACTGTACTGGTACATTTGTATAACGGTTGAAATGATGAGCATTTGTTATTACATGGTCTGCTCTCACAGAGATCTCAGTACGGGATCAGGCCATATGAACTGAAGAGAAGCCAGTAAATTATTTCATCAAACTCTCTGAAATCTGATAAATGGAAATGCCTTTGACTGCACTGACCTGTGTGGTATTTTACAAGCGAGCTGATTGTGATGGGATGTCCTGACCATTTATAATTTTCTGTGTTGTGCAGTCAAGCCATAGGAGTCTTTCTTCTTTTTCATTCTTAGCTATCTGCATAAAAGGCCTAATCATGATCTCATTAAAGACAGTGGCTCAAGTAGGGGTTGTGTCACGGTTTTCTGCCTGTTGGGAATCTACTCTTTTACAAGGTAGTTAGTAGTTCTCTCTTTGACTTTAGGAATGCACATCAATTATCTCTTCAAAGACACCTTCAATTTACTTAAAATCAGCTACTCAAAGGTTTACATTCACTTGAAAAAATCTTAGCATCTCCTCAGAAAGAATCCTTATTGCAGCTTAGTTTCCACTGCTGGGTTTTCACTGGACTTGTTTCTGCCACTTTAACTCAGTACTAGCTTTGTTAGGTTCAGCCACAAAAATGTTTTATCACCATGGCTACACAGAATTAAGCACAGTGGACACAGTGCTGCAAAGGCTGGACATTCAGCACAGCCTGAGGCCAATCTAGGCCTCAGTTTAAACATGGAGTGTTTCCACAATCTCTGGGATGATTCACAGGCACACACACGACGTGTACTTAAGCTGCGGAATGAGGAGCAGAGTGTTCAGAATGTGGTGGATCCAACCTCTGGGCTTCATCCCACACATCCCCTTCATTTCAAAACTGTCTGCAGTGTTTTTTAATACTCTGTTGCTTTTCCCTCTTAACATCTTCAGTTTTTTTTTTTTCCAGTTTCCAGTCCATCCACTTGCAAAACAGAAAGTTAAAGTTTAAAGCCTAACTTTGATCTCAGATGTCATAACATAAATAACAGATGCAAATACTTCTTTGGTGACCACTAATCTGTCTGTAAATCTTCTGTTGAATCAGAGCTAAAAATAATGACATTCTGTGTGATTTGGCATGATTCAGCTCTTTACTTTTATACTCTGGGAAAACAGAAAAATATTGGTAACTTTAAGGAATTTCTGAGTTTAAGATATTTCATAGATGGTTCATTGTATACCTTAGTGCCATGGGAGATATGGAGGAGCAACTCTAAACTCTGTATTATTGCATTTATAAAATGTAGATATTTTTTCTCTTTGTTTGCTTTTCTTAACAGGAAACAGTGTGAGTCACTCAAATAAATTTGCCAGAATTAGCCCTCTGAGTTCACCTCTTTTACAAGGATATTCCTTTAGGTTTACAAGTTGAGGGTACAGCTTTACTACTGTGGTTTACTATTTCCTTTACCCTGGGCACTAGAACAATTCTGCATTAATTGCATAAATACTGTCATTTCACTAATACTTCCCAATAGGCCATGGCAGCAGCAGTCATATGATTAATGGTTTTAGAGATGATTGTTGAAATCCTAACTACTGTAAAAGTAGCCAACCTAAAACCAAAAAAAAAAAAGCACTTCTCAGCCAAATGTTGCCAACTGCACAGAGAACGAACAGTGCCAAACTAAACTGTATACATAACATTGACTACAGAACATTCACCTTGCCTTCCTATAGATTGTATTTGTCAAGCTACAAAAGGTTCAACGTCTTATTCCTACATATATTATTCATACTTATTCCTATAGTATAAAAGCTATTCATTATGTCTCAAGATTGTATATCTTATATAAATGAAGAAGTATAGGAACATTTTTAAGAAGAATCTCAAAGATGCCAAAATTTATATCTATAAAGAGACATTTGGAACAAAGATAAATACCTGAATTTCTCATGTAACAAAATATTAAACTCTAAGGAACATGATTCATGGGCACAAACACAGTAAGCAGTTCAGGTGTGTCTCACTCTGTTAGATATTACCTCATGAATTAGCTGTCACTTAGTTACAGCAAACTGATTTACCTGGGTTTAATTTTCTTTGAAACATCATCACATGAGAGACTAGAAAACAGGGTTTCTATTCCCTCCTCAGTCTGCAGGACTACAGGCCTACAAATCCACTTCAAAGTAAGAGTTTAGTCCATAAAAATATTGGCTAGGATGGGTCAAATGTGTTTTCTATTCCTCTATTCTCCATAATGGCATAAAGGACCATTGTGCCATGAAGAGCACAAGGTTCATAGTGCTAAAGAGGAAGTGCTCAAGTACAATTGTGCCCTGACAACCCATCAATATAGGTGTCAGGGCTAAGAAATTGTCTGTTTTCTGAATATTGTTTATGAATTTTGCAGGGATTATTAAATAAATATACAATTTAACTTCCCTTAATAATTAAGTTATTAAATTATAGAAAGAATGGCACTGTGCTTCATGGTGAGTTTAAGATTTCAGATATGCAATAGGTATGCACAGTTTCTGAAGACAGTGTTTCAATATACTTGTGAAAACATACTGGCCTGAGGGTTCTCATGTTGGGTAATCCTTGCCAGATCCATTATAAATTAGTAAAATCCTTAAATTTATGTGCCTCCCTATCATTAAAATTTTGCTGCAGGCATCAGAATTTTTTAATCTGTGGTTTAGACCCATACTGTATTTCTGTACTTAAATCCCATTGATTTCGTATTTGAAAAGTAGAAAAATATTCAGACAATTGCTCTACAATTTTTCTGCATAAACAAACCTTTGGCTTGAAATGTTTTAATTCCAGGAGTGGTCACACCCCACATGCACAACAGTTGCACTGCATTCAACTCTGACAGGGCTCTTCCAAAGAAATCAGAATAGACAGCTATACACACACACACAGGACATCCAGCCTGTGATGTTTTTTAGAGACAGAACTTGTTATCGTTACAAAAACTAAGGATTTATGGGACTTGGACCCCATAAGATTTCTTTGAAACTGTTTACCTATTATGTGGATGTCTACACACAACAACCCTAAAATGCTCATCAAAACCATTCAGTTTTGTGCTGTGGACATGTTTAATACTTACAAGTACAAAATAACCAGCGGTTATTTTTGAGAAAATATTTTTTCGGACGAAAGTGGCATTGAAAGAAATAGCATGACACAGCCAATAAAAACAGGTTTCAAATGAGCTGCTTTTCATCAGTCACCACTTAAATGAAATACAGCTTCTGGCTTTCTTTTTTCCCAAATAACATGGTTTCTGATATTATGTCCACTTGAAAGTACTATTATCAGTTTGTGACTACCTACATGGGTTATGATTGTGGAAGCAAAACTGACGAGAGTCTACATTTCACATGCAAAACATTTTTCTTTCCCAGAGAATCCATTTGGTTCTTTCTAATGGTTCCTGTTCATTGTGTAACAGGATTTTTGTTTCCTGTGATTCAGATAAGGAACAAGGGATATAGGAATATCAAATTATCGCATTTCAAGAATGCAACTAAAGACTTCACCTTCATCTTGATTACTGCTGAATATGCTCATCTAGGCTTTAATGCATGGGTGTTAGGATTTGGTGATAGAGGACCACATCCTCAAGTGTTATACAGCACCACAGAGGTCTGTGAATTTGCTGTCAAGGATCAGGGGAATTATTAATAAGTTAGGGATCTCCAGGTTTGAGAATAACCCATAAATATATAATCACCTCCTTGTAAAACATAAATAGTTTTCTTAGATGAGGTAATTCATAAATCAGATAATCACCTGTCATTAAAGCAACTGTAGAAATTTTCATTCCCCTATCCACTCCCTTTAATTTTCTCCTTTCCCCTTCCCCTCCTCTTATTCTTTCCTGAGTTTCTCCTTCCCTTCGTTATGTAAGCCAGGGCTAGACATTTCTTCTGTCTTTCATGCCAGGTGAAAAGGAACTCCCAGGATTGTTGCTATGAACATATTATAAGTTTCTCTGTGTGTAAGCCTTCTGATTATTTTCCCATGAGAGAACATCCTTTTGCTGTCTTTTACTCTGTATAAACTTTCTGTAAACAAAATATCTGTGTTTGTTCTTCAAAGACATAGAATTAGTTAGTCCCCTCCTACCTATGAGGAGAAAGAGCTGAAATTACTTTATCTTTCTGGTATTGTAAACTATTCAGACACATTCCCTAGATGAAACAGCAGCAGGAGCATGGAGAATGCTCTCTGCTAAGCAGATATAGAAAACTATTAAAATTATAGAGTCATTTTAATAAATCATATTATCCTTCTAAATTTATTGTCAAGAGTCCTTTCTTCTATGTGTAGACCACAATGATACAGGATTATCAACTTCTTCCAGCTATCAGAGCAGTATGTAAATATATTAATTGGTCTCTTTAGTGCAACTTGAAAACCAAAAGGCACTGACAAAATATTTATTAGGCTACAGAAAAAAGTATTGAAAATTCAGGGCTGGCATGATCATATCAGATCCCTCAAACTGACAACAACTGAATTGCTGCAAGAATAATTCAGAAATTGAAATGTTCATTCATTCCCCGTGTCTTTTCTGTCTTCATATTTAACATGTTTTATCTACTGGCTTCATTATCTGTTTTTTATTGTGGAATTTATAGTATTCATCTTTTGAGCTTATTCATTCCTTTTATTTCTTTTATGAAGACATGACCCCAAATACAGTAATTTCTGACTCCACTTACCAAAATTTCAGATTTTCCAGAAGTTTAAAGGATATGGGCTGCTGTACAGTGATGGTACTTAGCCTTTTAGCTGGTACTTAGTTGGTATTTAGCTTCTTAGAAGATTTAGGAGCATTTGCAACCCTGCCCTCAACTGTGACTGCAAATATACCTTCCTGGTTTTACCTGGAGGAGGCTTTAGGGAGCTCAAACACTTTAATGAATGCAACATTGGCAGACTTTGGCTTGAGGTAGCGTGGTTCAACTCAAGACGTTCAAGATATCTTCAATAACTATTTATTTGAAAGAGGTGGTAGGCATTGATAAAATGGAAATTGTTTCTCCTCTGCTGTTGGCTGCCAAGACATTTTGTTAACAAGTGAGGATGAAAGTTTACATGATTATGGAGATTTGCCCAAAAATTACATCCACGCTCATTGATTCCAGTTCTATTTTGCAATCTCTCTGAATAAACTAGTCCTGCATACTTTGCATTCTCTTATTTACAGCACGGAAATTTCTTTCCTTCTCACACTTTGTTTAAAACTTTTCTTTTCTCTGTGGCCATCTGACTATGTATCATATGTCTACATGTTTAAGCAAAAGTATTCAGCACAATCTTTCAGCACATCATTATCTTTCTATATAGAAATCTCTTAGCCCTGTCTTAGCAATACCCTAACCTATTTCCTTCAAAACCAGTTTACTTTAATGCTGTGAAATTGAGACAGATTGTATTTAATGGAAGAATGACTTTAAGTTGAGAAGCTTTTATTGAAATGCATAGTCACAAAGTAGATAGTCTTTACTGTATGTGCCTCCTGGGGGTGATTTGGATTAGGTGTTTTCTAGCTGAATTAAGTACTTAACAAAAGAACTATTTTCCCATCTGTGAATACAGTTCTACTGTGCAATTACTGCCAGTTGAAATTACATAGTTAACATCCATGGGTCACATGCACGATTTCTATTGATGTTAGAGGGAGCATCATATTTGTATGGAAAAAGGCTAGTGCATGGTGCTTAGAGAGAGAGTGGGAAGAAATAAAATACAAATACAACATGAGAATGAAGCTGAGGCCTGATTCTGCTTTCATTACAGTCATTTGGATTTGTATGACTTCATTCCAGCTTACTTCACAAGCAGTTAAGTTACTAAGAATTTCCAAGATCAAGAGCAGTAGTTTATTTAAGAGGGAAAAATATGACCTTTGAAAGCAAGCAACTGACAAAGAAGAAACTTTAAAAATATATAACTTCAATGTTTCTGTTTTCATTTAGATTTCAGATCTTATCTTCAACAATCTGACCCAGCTGGAGATAGTGAGGCTGGTTAGTGCCAAATAAGGATCTCTACCTTTAACAACAGTTCATATTCATAAGTCCTTAGCCAATTGCACTATGGACAACCTTCTCAGGGCAGTCTGTGCAAACAAGTCCCAGAGCCCAGTTCCTGCAGGTTCTTGACGGAATGCGGTGGTGTAAGTATAAACTAGTTCAATATTTAGCAATTTTTAAAAAGCAATGATTTTTCCTAAAGAGCAATGGAGTATTTATTTTGGTTAAAGTGTGTTGCAAGCTGTGCTCTTGTTACATGCCCTGTGAAACTGCTCTGGTTCAGCAAAATGGCTTCCTTCTTCTGTTAGACTAAAAAAATCCCCTGTGGTAATCTGAGAATAATTTTATGAAACAAGTTGACATTTTAGTAACATTTTCTATTGCTTCATTACCTTGGGAAATAAGTTTGTGGGTTAAAGGAGAAGGTAAATGAGAAACATACTGAGAGACTGTACCTACTTTAACATTAGCACTAATTAAAGTATTTTCTTAAGAAATTAAAAATGACAAAAGCAGAAAGACATGAAATGGCTATACAGATTTATGCCAAATGTTTATCTTGTTCGGAATCCTACTTCTGACAACGATTGATACTAGAAGCCCAGGGCAGTATATTCTCCAAGATACTTTCAGCTTAGGAACTTTGTGAGGTAAATCCTTATATAGACAATTGTATTATATCGTCTCTACTGGATTCTATCATCGTGCATTTATCTAATATAATTTAAAAAAAAAATTTCTAATTTTGGTCTCCACAACATCCTGTGGCAGAGTTCCATAATTTTATTATGCATCATGAGAAAAAGTACTCTTCCTTTTGTTTGTTTGTCCCTAAGGGAACCAGGAACAAATGAAAAGGGGCTGTATTTACCCAGTAACCAGTAACTCTTGCAGATATTTGCAGAGCTGCACAAGAGGGTGCTGATTATGACCAAGGCTCTGTAGGCAGGAGAGCAAGGGGCACAGCACAGTCCTGAGCTGAAATTCTGCAGCAGCAGAAAGAAGTCCTTGCTTGGAGTGTACCATTAGAGTTTCTCATTTTGTCAATGCTCTTTCTAGTCCTGGATATCTGTGTGCCAAAAACCAATGCCAGATGTTTATCTGCACATATCCAGTGAGAAATGCAAGACTGAAAATAAGGTTTTATCTCCTGTACACTCCATTGAACAGCCCCAACCTGCTACAGAAATACATGAACAGGAAATTGTATGGATCCTAAGGGCGGCCCAGAGTACAGCCTGAAATGTGGCTGGCTGCATGTTTTCATATTCTGTGGTTTGTCCTTTTTGAAGTGGTCTTGTAATGAGCTGAAAATATCCACATTTAGATGGTAAACATGCATGTAAGTCTGCTGATAGTAAATTTCCACTTTGGAGAGTGTGACTTGCTTAATAGACAGTTACAGCCTGACACCCTTACCCTTGTCCCTTTCTAGAGACAGAAGGCAAAAACCCAACACTTCTTCTCAGCTTATTCCCACATTTCTTCTGTTTTTCAAGTACAAAGTAAACATATTGTACTTATTTTTTCAATGCACAAATTGCTAAAATGTCACACTATAAAACTGCTAATCCCAGAGTTTGAAAATTGTTATTGCTCAACTGGAAAGTATTCTGTGTTTTTAGACAGGAAGTATGGCTTCACAGCTGAGGACTTCACAACCAAGGACTCAAGGCAGCGGCAGCACTTTTCAAATATAAGCTATAATCTATAAGCACTATTTTTCTTTAAAAGTAAATGGTGTTTGCTAAATTACCTACTGGAAGTGGGGCTGAGGTTCTTTAGGCTTTTCTCAGGCTTGGGAAGGAGGACTACAATGCGTGGTATGAGGTGAAAAATACTGGCTTTGCAGTTTTTGGCTGCATGTTAAGCTTCTGGTAAATAATAGATACGGGTACTGCTGTTAATTGATTGAGCAAGGAAGTTTCCAATGAATGGCTACTGCTTTGAATAATTTTAAGAAACTGAGCACCTGGAAAGCATGAAATAGTTGTAAACAAGTGCAGCTGAAGATCTTTGGTGTTTAGGAATATGCATTAGCCAGTTGCACTTCATCATTCTTTTATTTTTTGCAGTATTTCAGACCACCTTTGGATTCAAGTGTCTTACCTTACCTTAAAAACAAGTATTACCAGGCATTCCCTGAACAAAATAGTTAGCAGTGGAAAAAGAGAGAATAAAGTAACAGACAAAGGTGTATACATAGAGTTGGTAGCATATCTGTCTTTGCTTATTAATGTTTTATGGACTAGAATATAATAATGACAGCAACATTTCACATAAATTGCTTGTCAAATCAGAGTGAGTTCTTCTTGACAGCAGAAATGAATCCAGAGAGATATATGGAAGAAACTGAAGTACACTAAATTTCAATATATTATACCCCAAGAAAGAAAGGAATTATAAAAGCAACTTAACTGAATTTTTTTACTCCTTATTGTATTATTCTATATTGTCTTTAAACAGGCTATTATTATGCTCTGTATCTATGTATAGATAGATACCAGAACTTGTTTGTTGACAGTGCTTACTGAATTAATTATGATGCATGAAAGTGAAGAGAAAATTTTTGTCTCACCTAATTCAAAAAGGTAATTCACTAGTGTAGCTAAGCAAACACAAAGTCCAATGAAAGACAAAACTTTCAAATTAAAATATGCCAAAAATGTCAATATGCTGTTGTGAAGAAAAAAATAAAGAAGAAAGTTTATTCCTTACACATGAAGGAGATATTTATAACTTAGCCTAGACCAATTGATAGCAGCTAATCAAACAAGAAAGACACCCTCAGCAAAGTGAAGGTATCCTTATTTCAGCTGGGAGCATAGTGAGGGTAATTTTTTTTAGTTAGAAAAGCAAGAGATTAGTTTGAAGATGAGATTTCAAAATTTGGACTTTAAAGAAGACTTCAAGGGGCCAATCCTGCAAAGTTAAGTTCCATCACCAATGCACAGTCAATATGTAAAGGACATACTCCTGAAAGGCCCCTCCAATGAGAAGTTCTCAGGGTTTTCTAACAGAGGCCCACAACTGACATTGCTCCAGGTTTTGTCTCCTGCTCAAAAAATTGTGCCATTATTACCACCTTCCTGGAAGCACTTTAGCTAGTCACAGGGAAGAAGCAGCAACCAGTACAGCCTTACAAAACACAGTTTACTGTCCTTTCTTTTCAATTCACTTACGTATTCAACAAGCTCCTATAAATGTCTTATCTATTTTGAACACAATGGCTTTATTTAACTGTCACCTTAAGCTGACTTAAAGTATTATTTTAGGGTAACTGGATAAGAGAAATCTCTTTAGGTGGTATGGAAAAATGTGTAAATGTAGGAAGTGGGACACCTTTTAACTTCCCTATCTCTGCAGTATTTCTTCTAATGTATTTGAAGAAAAATAGATGCCATCTTAGCTTCAGTTTCAAGTTATTAGCATGCAGTAGGATATTGGTAAATATGTGTGAACATTAAGGCCAAAAGGGGCACACGGCATATGTGACAGGCTCAAAGAGCACAAATCTATCTATTTATTCAGACCACCTGCTCAAGGCAGTGCACACTGGTGTCTGTAAAGGCTGACTCACAGTATTGCTGATCTGCCTTACTCTTCACAGATCCCTCCTTTCTTCACTGCTTATGTAAATTTTCTACACTCCACATATACCTAAGCAGCTCAAGTGGCTGAAGCTGAACAGTAAACATAATATGGTTCCCTTTCCTATTCTCTATGTCCCATCAAATAATAACAGAGTTGAGGTAGTTGCAGCTCATTTTTGGCTTGCTTTGCTAGCCCCTTTCTCATTTTAAATAGATGTGATTTTAACTAGCTTCTAATTGAAGCTGTTAGAAAATGTGATCCTGTGGTGTTAACTTGGACATGGGGCTGCCCATGTCAATAGCAATCGCTGCATGACACACTGATCCTTGAAAGGAAACTGAAAAATAGCATGTGATTTTCTGAGATAAACAGGCATAATGGAAAAGTTCATTTTATAGTGCCAAGCTGAATAGACACAGTACAAATTAGAAACTCCTGTGGTCTAGATCTTACTGTGCCAGTATCTTCATTTGCCATCCCTGTGCTTTAGTTTTCTTTGCAAAAAAAGGGATTATCTCACACTTACTTGAGAATAAAATAAATCCTGTGCTCTAAGTGTTCCCAATAGGTTTTTTTTTTTTATTTAGCTCTCTTATTAAAACATTTCTAACAACCAAGGACAATGAAGTAAGTATCTAGTAGAACAAGTCTGTAAAAATAATCATTGTTACAGAACAAGCTCTCAAAAACTCAATAGATCTGGCAAACAAAAAAGACTTACAAATGAGTCATCAGTTCTCATAAAAAGCTCAAACTACAGTTGTGGTCATTCATAAAAATGTTTTAAAACCAATGGGGTATGTTTCAACTTAAAGCAATAACATTTTCCTAACTAGTGAAGGCTGGCAAGATCAACTTTAACCCACTTTTTATTTCAGCTCTTTTAGTGCCTTTCTTCCTGTATTTTCTAAAACATTTAGATTTAGTCTGTTAAGAGCACAAATTAAGCAAATAAAATCAATCAGAAACTGTGCTGATGGTCCAGAGACACTTAGATGTCACAGCCATGAAAGAAGCAGAGGTTCTCAAAATAGACATATCTCTGCTTTCTGTACCAGAAAATTATTATTTCCTTACTCAGAGGGGAGTAATTTCATATCTGAATTACAGACCTTTTGAGCTGACAGTCCAGTGTTGTAACTCTGATAGTGTGTGAAACACAGTAAAATTTCTCCTACTGAGACAAGTAAAAAGACACACTGCTGTAGTGTACTGAGCACAGCACAGTTCAGAGGCCGGGCCCACATGTAAACACTGTAATAATGTAATCATAATGTAATAATAATTAATAATGCAATCACTTAAACCCCTGACATTAGTAAGTCATCAGATCTACAGTGATGATCCTGAGAACTCTTTATTTCTCTGAATTATATGTTGCAAAAACTTTGGCCTGGATGTGGTTTTCATTCTCATTAGCAGAAACTCACTACCAGAGCAATATTACATTACATTACATCTGGTAGTGACAAAAGTCACTTCCACAGGTGATGGTGCAGAAAACTGAGTTTTAATTTTGGGAGTTCCATTAATTTAGAATTTGTTTTGTTTCTTTTTACAGTTAACAAACCAAAATAAGTCTGTTTCAGTGGTAGAGAGTTAGAGGATTTAGCCACTCAATATATTGAATGCTGGACCATACCTCTTAGACATACACTTGACGGTAGCATAGAATCCTTCATTGATGCAAACAAAGCTGATTTTTTAATAGAAACCTTCCATGGATAAGTGGAATTATCTATACATTCTTGGAAGACACTAGGACTCTGTGCTAGTATTAGGGTGAGTGCATAAATGTCTTTGTGAAACCAACCACTCTGAAATATGAGTGGTTCTTTCTTAGAAAGTTGAAGCAAATTGAATTGTTTTAAAAACTGTTTATTTAATATTTTGTCAAAAAATTTCAGTCCAACTCTACTGTATTTTTTAAATTAAAATGTATTCAAACTCCTTTTTGTTTATTTATAGCCAAATGGATCTCCTAGATCTATTCCTATGCCATCAGCTTATCCCTTTCTAATTATGCCTGCATTATTTTCTTATCTCTCATTCTGGAATTTATTTACCCATGTAAAAACATTTAGAAGAAAAAATGTTAGTCTCATTTTGCAGAGGAGAAACCTGAATCATGAAGTCTGAAGTTCATATGGGACCCTGACTCATCACATGCAGCTAAGACAGTCCATCCTGCAGAGATGACAGCAGTAAGTTAATGGTCCTGTAGTGAAGACAGTGCACTAATAATGTGCCAATACAAATATGATTCCTCAACAGAAACTATGGAATATTAACACAACACCTGGCAGGGAAATCTGACTGTTGCACTGAGTTCATGAAATGTATTCTTTCATCACTTTTCAGTTCTATTAAAAAAAAAAATATTCTGGATGCATTGCTTGCTCTGTTTACAAAGCAAATGATCAGAGGTTCAAACCACTGGATCCCAGACTCTTATCTCACATTCTGCCATAGGATTCAAACTATCCTGACAGCTACAACTAAATGTTGTCAAAATAGTATTCACTTTAAAATATAAGAAACAAACATGGACACACAGAAAGTGAGTACCCAAGGGACTGTCATAGCTTAATACTATAAATATGTTGCAGAGAGCTGGGTAGTCAGAAGTAAAAAAGAGGGGACAAACCAAGACATTTCTAATCCCCACAGGAGGCCACTATGCTCGGGATAGTTTTGCTTCTCACTCCCACAGTGTACTGGAGCTCCTGGAGTGTTGAAACATCATGAAACTAAACTCCTAAACTTAATAAGTCAATCCATTTAAGAAAATTTTAACAATGTTTCTGTACCATTTTAGCTGTTGTAATACTATCAACATTAAGACAATTATATATGAAATATATATGAATTATATATGAATTATATATGAAATACCTTTCATTTAAATTCAATACTACTTTCATAATTTACACATTAGTTTTGGATAAATTTTTATGAAAAATTAGATAAATTATTTTACAGACCTAATTTACATGATCTATTGAGCTAAAATAATGCATTCAATAATATTTATCTCTTAAGAAGTGGCTAATTTGAGCATTTAAAAATGCACATATTAGCTGCTGACACTGAGAAAAAAACATGATTAACTGAAAAATCAAGACATATTCTGAAGGCATTTAAATGAAAGGTGCAATAACAAGGTTTTGTTATTAAATTATAATATTTCTGAAGCACAGCAAAGGTGAAGCATATATGAGAATGTATATAGGAGTGTTAATAGATAAGAACCACCAGCAAAGTCTGTATTTGGACCCTTGGAAACTTTGTGCTCCAGCTTTACTCTTTCAGTGCCTGAGGAAGACAGAGCAGTATCTCCTACTGAGCCACGGGGGCTCAGGGCTGTAGGCAGTGGTGCAGGGCAGCAGTTCCAGCAGCAGCAGTCATGCATGGCAGGCTGAACCTGTCAGAGTTTGCTCAGACAAACTTCCCAGCCGGCACTCGTGGGGCTGTGTCTGAAGGCAGATTGGGACATAGAATTCTGGTGAAGAGCTCATCAAGCAGTGTGCTATCCAGGAATCTGAGCAGAGACTGAGACATTGCACACTGACAGATGAAAAGCAACAGTCCTACCCTAAGGCCTTGGACATGGATGCTCATTTAGCATCCAACCCTGAGCTGGCAGGCTTGGCTGATTCATAAGGGAGACTGGACTCTTCTTGCTGCTCAGAGCAAAAGGAAAATCCTTCCCCTTGCTACCAATGTGCTCCTAAGAAACAGATATGATGTCCTGGGGCTGGAAGGAGAAGACTCCATGTAAACTGATTAAGACCAAGAAAAGGACAATGGTACAAAGTTGGTACAATCAATCATCCATGTAGGAGCAATACCACAAAACACACCTCAGAAAGATGTTGAAGGTGTAAGGAGCACAAGGTTCTATGCTATCCTCCTTCCAGTTGAAGGATGGTGTAGAACAACTTTGAGAATTGTAGAAATCTTCACTGAGAAAAACCTCTCTGAAGATGCAAGTAGCTGATGAAAAGTTCTGCTTCCTGTGAAACTGACCTTGGGTGGTGGAGACAGATCACTGCAGAGACTGGCAAAAGGAGCAGGGGCCCCCAACAAGCAGGAGGTCCAGGGCATGCAGAGAAAATCTGTCTGTAATGACATGAGTTGGCATGTGCCACACGATCCTTTCAAGCAACAATCCATCCAGATGAGAAGAAAATGGTTGGGCCACATTACAGATGGTTGAAGGGACCATAAATGCTGAATTTGTGCTACTGTGGTAGGGAAACAATGGGAAGGGAAAGCCTTCTGACCCTCCATTTTCCATGCATATTCAGCAACTGCTAGGGGTCAATTCCTTACAATAATTCTACTCTCACTGGAATTTAAATAAAGAATATCACACTCTCTCTGCCCTGCTTCATCTCATGAATAATGCATCTGGTCCCCTAAAGACACACATAGCAAAAACACTATTTATTTCAAGAAAAGTAAAATGTATATCCCAGCTAGTCCAGCTGAGTGGTAAGTCAGAGTATCCTATCCTGCAAAGTAGGATCACTGCATGACTGTCCAAAGTGAGGGTCAGTCTGAGGATGTGTGAGATGCACAGAGAAAAACTAGATATTCTTCCTCTCTGCAGGTCTCCTAAGAAAGGAGAGTTCCAGGAAAAAAAAAAAACCCTAGAGTATAAATAAGGATCCCTGTATTCTGAAAATCCCCCCTCTCCCTTTCTGTGAAAGGCACAAAGTATCCTCCTGGCAGGGCTATCTTGGGATCAGGGAGCTGGGGTTTCCCACTCAAATACATCTGTCTGACATTCAAGCCAGTTCCTAAGCCCAGGCATTGAGCAGATGGTTGGCTCCGTCAAGCAACACCATCTCTCATTCTGAACACATCCAAAAGGCCCTTTTGGTTCCACTGGCAATTCTGTCTACATACATGGATAAGGTCAGTCCTAAAAGCAATAAATAGCCAGGCACTCAAGGCTCTCTGAATCCCTTTGACATTCACTTTAGGTACATCCAGATGACATAGCAACCTTTCAAGTAGTAGCCAAAAGGTGACTGTTTGGCTAACATGCTAATAGCCATCTTAAAGTGATCTTTACTTGTTTCCATGGTGAAATGCCACCAAAGAAAAGGTGTACTGACAAGAATAAATATGCAAATTGTTTACTTTTCAGTCCATGCATGCCATTTTGCATATTCTTTCATTCTAGCAATTAAAAGTCTGTGTTGCCTCTATGTAGTCATTGGGCTGAGTGGAAAGGTAAGCACTGGAAGTCTATTCTTCTGGTAGCTGACAGCTTCTCTCCCTGGAGAATAAAAATTGTCTATTTTTACTCATGTCAAAAAACAATAGAGGTTGCATTAGTCACAGAGAATATGGAAATCTGCCAGGAAGAGAATATTAGCTGTAGCCCTGTAGAAACCTAATAAAAATGTCTGTTGGGCTTTTGGAAATGACCCTTAACTACCAGCCAAAGCATAATGAAATTGGCAAAACACAAAAAGCAAAGTCTCACTTTGCTTTGCAGCTTTCAAATGACCACAAACCTCATTAAAAGGGATCAGCAGTGGCAAATGTAGACTCTGCCAAAGAATTTTGGCAACATGTCCCAAAAAACTGAAAGAGAACAGGTTTACATAGAAGCAACAAGCTTGCCTGTAAGGTTGGCTGCTGTCAACATCTCTCACACTACAGACAGAAAAATCCCTTTTGACTTGTTTTCTTAATGAGTTATCCTGTTGAATTTATTTCATCCACAGTCCACAGGAGCAGATAGTGCTGCTCTTTACTCAGATAAAATCCAGATGAAGCTAAGGAAGGAGGTTGCTGCCCAAAAAAGGAGGACAGCAGGACAGCAGAAGGGAGGACAGTACTGGACTTTCTGGAGCAACTGTTTTATGTTAATAGTAAGGGAATATTATTTTTAAAAAGAACAGTGTTGTAGAGCATTTAGTATTTTATTGTGCAGATTCATGTTCATAAACTATAATTAAGGATAGATGTTGCACATGATTAAAAAAAATCAATCTAAAAAATTATGGAACTCAGTTCTCTCTCCCTGCTAGCTATTCATGTCTATGAGAAGGCAGAATCAAGATTTCACCTTTGATTACCTTCTAGAAAATATGGTCCAGATCAAGTGCAGACTATGAGTTTGTAGATTACCTATTTATGTTGTGGAAGAGATCTGGCTAGCTGTTCCTCTCAGATCTTGAAATCTGTTAGCTCTTGAAAAATTTAGTGTTCTACTGTCAAATTATGATAAAAAAAAAATTTCCCTGTTTCTTTATAGAAAAATGATAAATAATATCACGTGCAATTGGCCTCACGAGCCCTTTCATGTAAAAAAAGAAGAGAACAATATGCATGCTTAGCCATACTGAGGCAACAGGGTGAAGAAGGACTGGATATTTGGAATGGTGAGGTTTTTGATGAGTCTGCAGAGTTGATTCATCTTTAGACAGTCCTGAGGCCTCCATCGTGCTATTGAAGCTCACAGGGACACTACAGAGACTGTGGTTTTTACCACTGAACCATCAGATTATAACAAATCAACCTGTTTTCCCCTGAAACTCCATGTCTACAGAGATCTTTATTCAATGTGTGTCTTGCTCTGTTTGTGGACTGTAATTTTAATGAGCCACATGCAGAGCTCTTCTAAGAGCCAGCTTCACAAAGAGAAATGTCACACTGAGAAATTCCTTGTTTGGCACTGTTTTATTGTTTTGTGGACAAGTCTACCCTTGATTTCACTCCATACATTTCCTTCTTCCTACAGTATAGAGCTGGTAAGTTGTGCCCCCCTGCTCCCAAATTCAACTTCACCATTATTCATTCTCACTCACCCTCCCTGTTTTCCTTTATGCTGAGGCAGGAAAACAGCCTTAAAGATCTGTCAACCTACATAATTCAAAGACAACACTGGAGTTTGAATGGTTTTGTCCTTGCTTAAGATTGAAGTTACAAAACACAAAATATTTAGTTATAAAATTAAATCTAAGGTCAGCCAAAAGGTAACGGAAAGGTCTTTCTGAGTAAAAAAATAACAAACCCAACAAACCAGTGCTCTTAGACATTGACTGCTTTAGAGACAAAAGAGGGATGCTATGCACCTTAGTAGTTTTACTGGTTGTGTTTTTCTTTAAATATTTTATGGTCATACGTAGCTAAATATGGGGCAGTATGGTGTTTAAAAATAATTGTGACATAAAAAGTACCTTTCTGCCTCTGTATTTCATAGCTAGCAAAATCCATACTCTCCACATGACTAAAAGCAGCAGGACTGGGGACAAGAGACCAGGATGGGCACAGAAGGAGGAGAAGCTGACATGGGTCAGTGTATGTGCTGTGGCTTGGGTGGCTAATCCAGCACACTTGGGAGTTCAGACATTGGCTGTGTCTCCCAAGCCCAGCTTCTCGGTGGTCTTCTCAGGGTACAATAAATCCACATGGCATTTCTGTGCTGTGCAGAACATAAAGACAGAAAAGATTGAGAGTCATGTTCTCATTACAGAGGAGATCTTTGTGGAAACCTTAAGATGTGACCAAAGCACAGGGATAAAATCATCTGCTCATGAGCATTACACGCCTAATTAAAAAAAGAAAAAGAAGACAGCATACAATTGATTTCACTCCAGATTCTCTCTTAACTTTGCAAAAATATTCTGGTATTATTCTAGCTTTCTTGTTCCCCTGAGCTTCCTGCTCAGACTGGAAATGGAAGGGCCAGACAGTTCTTCTCTTCTCAAGGGATTTTCAGAGCAATTCTGAAGAAAAGAACATTCATGTTTTCAAAGTTGGTGCTGACATTCAACTATAAATCACAGATCATCAGTGATTCTTAACAGTGAGGTGTACTGGCCAAAATCCCTAAGAATCAAAGGCATTAAAGGCAAAAGGATCTTTGTAATCAACAGAGGGAAAATTGGGATCAGGAGGCCTGCTTAAGATTTGTATGAGAAATTTCACAAACTTCCATTATTCTTTTGAACAGAAACATTTGTTATTACCAGTGGCTTCTTTTATCATTAATAAAATAAGTGAAACTCAAAAATGTATGAACGAGCACAGGGGAAACTTAGAAAGCAAATTTACCAATGTATAACAATTCTTTTTCTCTCTGCTCCATTTTTGTCTTTTACAAGATTTAGCTACCATTTTATCTGTACTGAATATACTTTGGTCCAGAATATACGCATGGCACTATTTTTAAGGTATATTCAACTGATTTTTTTGGTTCATAGCCTTTCTCTAAGGATTGGTGAAAAGTGTCAAAGAAAAGTAAGTTTACTTCATATCAAAAAGGCCCTCATATTTCACCAGAAAACTGTAGTTTGCAACCCCCAAAAGTTTAAAATCCTGTTAGGTAAGCAAAAAAAAAAGAAAGGATTTATAAATGCTTACTCAATTATGAAGTTGCTCAGATCAGCTCATTACCAGTTAATTATTAAATATACATTACAGTCATTCTTTAGATGAGATATTTGGGAAGCAGATGGCTCCTATCAACAAAGTTAAAAATAAATAAGACTGTCTTCAGGAACATCTGGTGCTGGTGACTGTCAGAAACAATGCCAAGCTTAAAAATTCAAATAAATCCACGGAGTCTGAGGTCTTTTATCCCTACGTTTATGACCAAAAGGACCAAAGGAAAGATCTAACTATGAAATTTGATTTGGAATCAAATGTCAAACTCTTTCTTCAAGGTATTTGCCCACGTTGAGACCAAAGCATTTTTTCCCCTTGGCTTTTACCTACCACAGCTAAACACTGAAGCACAGGTAAATCTGTTATTTCATATTGTGTCTTGTGACTGAAATGGAAATGAATAATTTTGGGATTTTATTCTATTATCTTTTAGCAGTTGCACTTCACAAATGCTGTTTCATTTTCCAGGTGACACTGTTACAGGAGTGACATGGATTCCAGTAAATCTTTTGACCATATCTCTCACTGTGACTTCATCAAACTTTTTTGGTGAGAAAGGGATAGTATTATTTATCTTGGTGATATTTGAATTAGTCTCTAATTCATTTTCTTGTAAGGGAGTAAAAACATTGTCAAAATGAAATTTAAGTGTTTCAGCATTGTCTTATTCTTTTATCTATATTTCCAATAGGGCTGTTAAATTTCACCCTAAAATATATCAACTTGACCACCCATGGGTATAATCCTCTCTTTCCGAAGTGTATGTCCAATTTAACCACTGATTGTCCTGCTGAATCAGAGTCTCCATTTTAGAAGTTTATTTTCAAAGAAAACAGAATGGGAGCAGAGCTGGAGTTTTGTGTGTGTGTGTGTGTGTGTGTGTGTGGTATATGGGGTTGTGAAATCCTAATCAGGGTCCATCTGGAAATGTTCTTGCACTGAAATATCAGTTAGACAAATGAATTCCAGCATGATGCTGCATATATAGGGGACAAGTCTTCCAGGAAAGAAGAAACTGGAGCACTAATGAGGGCATATTTTTCCAATTCCTGTTATGACTTTTCTCAAAATCCACATTCAATACATAACTGGTCAAAAATGGACTAAGCTTGCCCAGACAAACTTTGTACATCCTCTTCTTGTTTCTCACTTCTCCTGTGTCAACTTAGTGGGTCTAAACAGCCCCTACATTTCTGTTTCCACCTTATCCTGACTTCAGGGTACTAACCAAGATAACTTGGGCTTTGTCCATCCTGCCCAGGCATCCAGGTGTGATGGAGGGTGGGAGGTGTGACGTACAGGTGCAGCTCTTGGTCAGTGCTGCACTCAGGTGACTCCGTGACTGCCTCTCTTGTCACTGCTGGAAACTGCACAAGAGTCCAGGTGTCTCCTCTGCCATCTGCTCCACAGCCACAGACCACACAGGATATTAAATAAAGCCATCTTAGACTTTCAGGTTCATTTTTTTGTCTTTGTTTCCCCCAGTGTGATCTGCCAATGTGAAGTGCAAGCACAATCAGAGGGGTTTGCAGCTGGATTTTTTTTTTTAGTTTTTGTTTCTTTTTTTTTAATCTGCTTCCTCGCTGACACAGGACGACCTGTGCTGACAACACAGGTGAAAGCTGGCACACTGTGCAGTGCTGTCCACCAAGTCCTCTCCTTGCTGTCCCCTGTAACACCCCTTACTGTGTGTCTTTTAGAGCTTTTGTTTTTGCAGTCACAATTTGTTTTTGCAGACAATTCACGAGGTCTCATGCAGCTCTGCTGGAAAGTAAAGGAAAAGATTGGAAGTCCCACCAGTTTCTGTTTGAAGCATTTAGTTTGACTTTTTTTTTCTCCTCAGCAGAGTGTGCCTCAGGCCTGAGCTTTGGTGGTCTGGTGATTAACAGTGCTGTCTAGAGTTTCATGATACTGGGATTCCTTTTTCTGCTTTACCACAGATTTCCTGTGTCCTTGAGAAAGTCACTTAATCTACTATTCCCTCAATACCACAGAGAAAACGATGCTGCTCTTCCTGAGCAAGGGTGTTGGGAGAACAATTCTGCTCCCTCTCAGAGGAGAATGTATGGTACTGTGGCATTTTGGTAGGCAGAAACCCAGTGAAAAAGTTGGGTCATTCATTGTAACATAAAGTCATCTCTAAAGGACAGAAAGGACCATTTTGTCTCCTCATGGAGGAGACTAAATGACTGTAGAATTCATTTTTATGTGGATTTAATTTCATGTTAGCTTTTTATGTCAAGACTCATTAAAAGTCCTGAATATTTCCTTCAACACAGAATAAATCCCTAATAAAAATACAACACAGTTTCAACTGTATGTGTGCAATTATCTGTGGAAACTTAAAACTAATCCGTAGGCCCCCTTCAGCCATTAACTCAATTATTTTAGTTGTGAAAGTGGTTTTTAAGGCAGCTTTGCCTCACTCTGCTTCATCATAATCTGTCATGTTTTGTACCTAAAAAGCATCCTGGCACTGAGAAAGATCTCAGATGGCAGGACACACAAGTTCTGGCCTGACACCCTTTGAAAGTTACATTCCTATCTCCCCAGATTCCTCTGATTACTGGTGGTTTCACTTAGATAAACAAAAAAAAAGTCCTCATTTCTATTCAGTCCCCTGATTTTAATGCATCAGATCTTTAGACAAACAAATAAAGCAGAACTGAGTTTCAATTTGGTTTCAAGAAGAGCTGTTGGATTTTCAGAATTCAAAACTGAAGTGACCAAAAAGTTGGAGGATTTTGACCAAGAACTTTATCAAACTCCAAGGAACTGTTTGAATGAAGCAAAATAATATCAGTGGCATGTTGCAGATGGCTGGTGTGCAGCCCGCTATTTCCTAAAGCTGAATATTGGCAAAGTGTGCAACAGATAATGTCCAAACATTTCAATTAGCAAATACTCAGATGACGCCGACCTGAAGGGAGCAGCTGGTGCGTGAGCAGGCAGAGCTGCTGCTCAGAGTGCCTCCAGCAGGTCAGGGAAATGGGCTGACAGAACCCTGACAAGGTGCAGCACTGGTGGGCACAACCTCATTCCCCCTGAGGGGACAGGACAGGGCATCAGAGCAGAGTGGGGACACGCCAGGGCATCAGTGCAGAGTGGGGACACGTGGCCGTGGAGCTGCTCTGCAGAGGCCCTGGGGATCCCAGAGGAGCCACATGAGAAGGTGTCCTTGCAGTAGTGAAGGCCAGCCACAAACACAGTAAAGGATCACAGTCTGCAGGCTGAGAGGCTCCCTCCCTGCTTGGCACTTTGCTGAAAACAGCCCTGAGCCATTAAAAACTCACAAGACCATACCTGGAACCCTCATCCCACTTTAGGTTCCCCAATACAAGAAAGCCATAGGCAGACCAGAGCAGTTATCTTCCAGAAGACCCATGGTAGCAGAAAAAAGACTATGTAATCTGGGCATCTACACAAAGTAATTGAAATTCTTATAATAATCTACCTTTGAATTCAAGATATCTTCAATGTTATAATCTAAACTTTTCCTGTTTCTAAAGTTTAGCCACATACTCCATTTTGGATCCATACATTATGGTAAAATTTCTAAAATATCTTTAGGTGCTTTTATATATTCCACAACACATGTTTTGGAATTAAAGGAGGTGAAAAATAAAAGGAATACTAAACAAAGCAACAACAACAACAACAAAAACCAAAACAAAACAAAACAAAAAAAAAAACCAAAAAAACAGAGAGAAAAAATTCACTAAGAGATTGCTTTCTTAACTTGGATAAGTCTATCTTTCTATTCCAGAGTCCTTCTTAAAACAAAACACTTTTCAATAAATTCTCTCACAGAAGGATAACATTCTCTTCAAAAATCTCCCTTTCTTGATCAGATATTCATTCTCATGTTCCTGAACTATAAACGGCATGTAATTTAATATACTTTTCAATCTCCTATCAAAGTAAGTTGATTAACTGAACTGTTAAGTGATTGATGCAAACCTTAGTTTTCTTTCTCTATAATGCTTCAATTTCTCCTGTTGGATGAGTAGCGTAGTGTGTTGGGATACTCATTTCTGCAGTAGTTGTAGTGCTGTGGTGTCCTCAAACAAATGCACTGTATCAGTGCACAGCCATGAAATTGCAACATCTAATGTGTTTTCTTAATTGAAGTAGTAAATTAAAAGATCAGTTTTTTCTTAGTAGTACAAACTTCCATTAAATTGCCCAATACAAATGGTAAGAATTCCCTGGAAATGTTGTGAAACTGTTTCAACCAAATGCGTAAAAACTCATGGAATATGAAAACTTTTCCTGACCTAGTTTTAAGTTTAGTGAATGGTTATTGCGTGCTTGAACAAATCTGAAATTTAGTATTTCAGGTATATCAAAGAACATCTCCTAATATAGCAAGCTTTTTGTTTGGATTTCAAATAAGAGCACTTCTTGCCAGTGTTTTGGTCAAACATGGCATGAATATAATCAATAGAAATTCTAAAAATAATCTGTATTTTAAGTAGTTGATTTCTCAGTCATAGATGTAGAGCTGTCTTGTGTTTTGAATTCCAGTATAAAGCACTTATTAAATAAATTAATATGGTCAAAACTCATGGGCCCAGAGCAGTGCTGAAGGGAAAATGAAAGAAACGTGGAAGGTAGAACAAGCTGTAGACAGAAAAACTGGAATTTAAGCTCAAGCTAAATTTAGAAGGGAAGCACTTCAACCGTTTTCTTCAGAACTTCTTACTTTCTTTACCAAATTAGTCAGCAATTGTATAAAAAATACATTCTCATGCTAGACAATGAGATTGAAAAGGAGGTTTTCAGCAGTGATAGAGAAGAAATCACATGAAAAAAAATTAAGGAAAAATGAGTTAGTGACAGATGAAAGATAAATGTTGCACCATCCTGGCAGATATTCCAGGAACATGTAAAGACAGTTATTTCATTTCTATATGCCTATTTCCAACTTCAAATTTCCTGGAGGTTTAGAGGTAGACAAACCTGGAATTTTGGACCTAATGCAACTTAACTAGATAACATTTATGCATAAAATATAATCCAACTTGTCAAACACATACCCTAGAAAAGTTAAGTTATTGAGGATATGATCTAGAGACCACATTTTAAGACTACATATGTAACATTCACTTCATGATCAGCAGCAAGTTGGATTCCTGTAGAGGCTCATGTAAAATCTGTCTGAGTATATCTTTCCTGTTAAGGCTTGATTATCTGGAAAACTTGAGTATCTCTGCTCTGAAAACCTGCTCTCCTCAACATGCCTGAATTAATCATTATCAGCAGTAGATACAAACAAAACATTAACGGCTTTTCAAAATCTTGACCAGCATTTCCTCTTAGAGTCAGCAGTAATTAGAAAACAGGACTTGTAATTTTAATATTTTACATGCCATTATTTTTTATAAATCTATGCTAATTACTATAAATCAGATTTATATCCTGTTCCCTTATTATTTTTCAAAGCTTTTTATTAATTTCTTTTATAGAAATTGTATTTCCTATATGTATGTCTTAGTACAAATATGCCGTAAAGATTTCATGTATTACCTGAGCAGTTAAAATGTCTTACATTTGAAAGAAATTATATGTTAAGAGTTCATATATTTTTCTAATACAAATATTTTATTTTGCTTTATTGGTTTTTTTTTTTTATTTACATTGATTTTAATGCATAAACTGTTCTGGATGATCCAGTTGTTAAGGTCAGTTTTCATGGTTGTAACAGGTATCTGTCACCCAATTATAATAGGTATTACCTGTCTTGCAGTAAAAATAACAAATGAAAGTTTGTCTTTCCAATAAACTGATTAACAGTAGGAGTAACAGAGGCATAGGATCCTTTCACACTGTATCCTTGAAAATTTATCCTGTTGCCAGAAAGAAATTAGTAGGAAAGCACTTATATGGTTAGTTTATTGACTAAACCTGACCACCTCTCACCTTAAGGCTCAGCTTTTTGTTCTTTGAAACAAGTTCTGTATATAAAATAATATGGACAACCAAATATATCAAAAATGTAAGTACCCTGCAGTATTTAAATGGCTACAGTTTCATGACAACTACAGTAAATACACAAAGTTTTTTCCTTTTTTTATGGCTGTGATTAGGATATGGTAACGTGCTAAATGTGCAAGCAATTATGAACTTGGCACAGTGGCAATATTTATTTTAAGCTCTACTTGTGCTGCTTTGGTGGAGGATGTTTACTTAACCAGACTCTATTAAACATGCTGAAGACTTTGTACTCTAAAACATTTTTAATTGATGAAACACAGAAGCAATCAATCAACACAAATGGTAAAGAAAGGCAGACAGGACCAGGCAAACAGAATAAGATCTGTAGGTGTCTTTTTATCTCTTAAATGAAAAAAAAAAGAAAAAGTCTATTTGTGCTGCCGAATTAAGTGTTTGTGAAAAGAAAAGACTTGATAGTGGTGGAGACTGGAGTCTTCTATTTATTTACGAGTCGGGCATAGTGGTGGGAACTCTTGCATGGTCTCTTGCCTTTCCTATTCAACCTCTGACCTAATGGACCTGATGAGCTTATCCTCTCTTGTGACAGGAAAAATCCATGCTGAGAATACAACCTGTGGGCCTAACTTACCCAAACAATGCTGAACGGTGATGCTTGTCATGCACCATTTGTAAACATATGAAAGCCATTGCACTGCCTCACATTCCTGCTCCAGGAAGCAAATTCCATATAACCCTGAGCACCACTAGATGGGAAGCATTTTTGCAGCTACCTTATTCTCAAACTGCATCTGTTCTGAGAACACAGATGTTAATTCTAAATCCTGTGCTCATAAATGTTTTTTAAATGTAAGTTTAAAAAAAATATCAGAATACAATTCTGTCAGAACACAGATGTCCTTTGAGATGGGGTTTATTGGCAGCTATTTCTTGATAAAGAGCTTAAACCTAAAACACTTGCTCAGACTAAACTCTTCATTTCAGTGGGAACTTTGCTTGAAAGAGGATGTCAGGACTATCTCCATAGAAGAAAAAGTTTAGACACTTAGCAAGTCATTGAGGGAGGTAATTCAAAATGGTGTAGCCACTTGTGCATCTCATAACTGTGAAGCTGGAAGGAAATATATTAACTGATATATTTCCTTACAACCTCACGTGGGTAGATTTGTATTTATCATAACAAGTTCTTCCAATTTTTATTTGTACAAACAATGGATTGAAACATAGAAGAAACATATATATATAAACACATGCATGAATGCGTACATACATTCATACATGTATCCAAACTAGATTCCATACAAACAAATTCTTGGACCCTAAAAAAATGAAATATTAGTGGGTATCCTTTAATTCCAAAAAACATAATACAGTTAAGACAATCTTTTTAAAATGTATGCAGGTCTTAGTACTTCACTGTGAGATTTTCCTTCTATTTATATTTTTCTTATTGTTTTATATCTATTTTTATATGCTGTATATATACTTTCACAATACATATATAAATTAAAATGTCCCTTTACTACTGTCATAGTAAATTAGAATGCCCTCTGCTGTTAAAGGTTCCTAAATTCTTGTAAATCTCTTTAAATTTGTATGGGCAAATTTATTTAAATTACTGCTTTCTGTTTTAACAAGTGTGATTGCAAATCTGGACATATTTGTTATCAAATCTTACTATTTTTTTTCATCCTTTGGACAGAGATTGTGGAAATAATATTTTTGATATCTTCATCTGAGAAAATAAAGAATCATAATTAAATCTGTCTCTGCCTCTGTTCAGAGTTCAAAAACATTAGAATCTGATTGCAGTTTTCTCATAAAAAAAGAGTATTTCTTTTATATACTGGATTTTTTCTTAAAAAACCGTGGCTTTGCTGTGGCTCATTAATTAAGGTCATAGTATGAATGATATTTCTTGCTTGTATTTAGATCAGCAACAACAGATGAAGAATTTTTTTATAGTTTTGCACTCCTTTATTTTGGAAAATTCATATAATGAAATCATTTGAGATAATGAACCTAGTTTGTAATTTCAACTAAAGCAATTTTAAGTACTGATTCATGCTTCTACTTTTCAAAAAATGGAATGCACAATTGAATATGACATCCTACAGATGGCATCTTTTGCAAGTGGGTGTGCCCTTGATATTTTCAAGGGCAATAGATTTAAGGTTACCGGCCAAAATTAAGGATTTAATGTAATATTTAATACAATAGGAGATAAGCGATTCAGACATTGGTTACATGTTAACATATAAACAGTTTTTTCTCTTTAGCTGATAAAATGTTCAGTCCCTATTCTGAGCAGGTAACATAAGTGGTACAGAATGAATTATTACTTCCAGGTTTCATTAAATTAATATGAATTTGAATCTTAAGTAGCAGTGAGAATAATTTGTATTATTTCTGTGTTATTCAAAGCCTATGTAGTATTCAAAGCTTGTGATACCCCTTAAGCGAGAAGGAAAATCAATCCAGTGCATAAGTTTTTAAATTTCCTATCTGAAATATTAGTCTCACAAGTTTTCATGGTTTTGTTATTTTATAACAAAAATAGTTTTTGGCATAAACTAACAACTTTTTTTTTTCTGGCTACACAAAGAGGAAGTGCACTCTGACCCAACTCAAGTGGTGTATACAACAGTATGACATGAAAGGAATTAGTATTTCATACTTCCTTGATATTTTTAGAGAGATCTATAATTTTATAGGGATTAATTAATTTCATTTCACTTTTTTCCTTTATTTTCTGGGAATGAGTCACATGAGTGCCTATGCCACTGTTAGTTACAAAGCAAGGAATATTGACTTTTAAATCTCTGTTTTCAGGGCGAAACTACCCTCTTCCATTATTTTGTCTGAGTCAGTGTTGAACATCTCCAAAACTCATCATCTTCCATAAATCTTTACATTAGCAATGTAAGGTGAATTCCTGGTCAATGAATCTAGCTTCTGAATTTACAAGTGACAGCAAAATAGTTTGCAACTGCATTATAATATTCTTTTTTTTTTTTTCCTATTTTTGCAGAAACAAGCAAACAAAGCCAATCCCTTCAGGCCCACTATAATGGTTTACTGACTTTAAGCCTTTTTAGAAAAAGAGTTTTTTAGAATTTTTACTCAATTAGCCTGCTAGAGCAAGTCAGTTGTTGGAATCCTTTTATTTCTTGAACTAACTCATCATCTGTGGTTTGTGCCTGTCACTTTTGTCGTACAACAGCAGCAACAAATGATGAGCCAGAAGACACAATAGCTGCACATACCTTGTGAGCACAGGTCACCCTGCCTGGGCACAGCACCCTTCACGCTGCCACCCTGTGCCCAACATGTTCCCCACTGCGGATCGAGTGTCATCCAAAATAAAACATCTTTTCTTAAAAATGTGCATAAAAATGTGTAAGCATCTGTGATACATGTGAATTCTCTTGTGAATTACAAAAAAGGAAAGAGAAACTTCAAGGGAGGGTTATAATGGAAAATATTGTGACTCTTTAAGTGACAGGTCATGACTACTGCCCTGTAAATTAATATCAGCCAAGCTGTGTAACTAAAGGGGTATATTATTCCACTATATCATTTAACATGTGATTTCTGTGTTCAAATCCATCAAGAGCAATACAAAATAAATTTTAAAAGACAAAGCTTTTTATAAGAACGCATTGTTTTATGTTTAAAAATAGTCCATTTAATAAAAACATGAAGATATGTTAGCTTCTAAGAAAGATTCAGCTGGTGTCTAGTTCTTTGTAATTCAATATTTCCTACTGATAGAAAAGGAAATATTTTTATCTAAGTCATTCTGAAAAATAGATGTTTGTTATTGCTGTTTATTTATATACAACCCTACAAACAGCTTTACCCAATTCCCTGCATTTATTTTCCTTAGCAACCATATCAGTTCATGGTTACTCATATCCTAATTTGACTTAGTTGCTTATGTGTCATCTATATCAAATAATCTCAATTCCCATTTGTATCAGCATGGTATAAAAATTAAACATTTTAAAGAATCCTTTTTTACTAATATAATCAGAATAAAAAATCAGATTTAACTGTCTAACTTCAGTGACTTACTGACCAAAATTTATAAAGGAATCACCTCAAATTAATGATCACCCGTTAATCTTCTTTAACATAATACAGAAAATGGCTGCAGAGAAACACATTTTCTATCTGTTTATTTCAATTGACAGAAAGCAGAATACAAACTTTGTCAATAATGTGAACAAGTCCTAGCCAGGTCCTCTGAAATTGTAAACTTTTCTAAAATCCATTTAATGATAATCAAATTGTTTGACAGCTATTAATGCAGGCATTTAGCACAAAGTAAACTTTTAGGAATATTTGAATTGTTACTTTGTTTGTATAACTTTTGCTGATTATATGTTCTATAAAGCAGGCAGGAGTGAGATCTGAATTGAATAAAATAACATTTTTATAAGGGAGAACAAATGAACAGAGTTTTAAAAAAAAATTTAACAAGTGGTAACATTAATAATTTTTTCATGTCTTTACCTGATGCTGCCTATAGTTTCTTTTTTTTGTTGTTGTTTTCCACTCATTATTTGTTTCTTTCTTCTCTAACCTCCCGATTAATACATAAACATGAAGCATGCTGTTAATTTGGATTCACATCCAAGAAGACACTTAGGCATCTGCATCCTAAGCAGTGAAGGAATAAAGACATTACCTTGTGAATAATGTTTGAACTCAGAGTCTGAGCCTATGTTCTAGCCCTTGAGCCATGGTACTCATTGTTTCTCAATAAATAGAACAATACAATGTTTCACTCCTTTGGGGTGTTCACATAGTCTGAATCACGAGTTGAAAAGATGCACCTTTATATTCTCCGTGTTAGGAGACCAAATATATTCTTTTCACAAAGACATACAGAAACATTCTTAACAAGCTGTGATTAGGCTTTATGTATTCAATTATATACCCAAGCCTTGTTGACACCTTTCTGATCTGTAGAAATTAGCCTAATGAATACAGCACTCTAACGTGCTATGAGTACCCTCTCAGCAGGAGAGCATTTGGTCTCCTCCATCTTCTACCTCTCACCTTATCAGCATAGTGTCAGACTGAGCAAAGCTTCTGAATAGGTCTTTTTAAATCATTAGAAAGATTGCAAAGTAGTAGATGTCTTTGATCAGTAAATCCTGAAATATGAGATTTTACCTCTGTTAAGGAGTATTTTTTTGTTAATTGGAAGAATGTAGTTCCCAATTAAAGAGAAAGACAGTCAGAACATTAAGAATCAGTTTAAATGGAGGAGGACCTTCATACCACCACTTCCTTTTACTTTTGTATGCAATCCTGAATCCACTACAATCACTGTAGGCATAGCTGCTGGTTTCATGTAACAAGCCCTATATGTTAATCTGCAGTTTAAGATGTCCTATAGTCACAAGTGATTTTAAAGCTAATAACTAACTTCATGTTTTCTTCTCATATTCATCTTAGTAATTGCATCCTGTAGCTTTCAGTTCTGGAGATCTATATTAAGCAGTAAATATACCTCTATCCTTGATATACCAAACATGGACTGTATTGCTTGTTCGGACAGCTAAAAAAGTTTGCAATAGAAACTCCAGGTATTCTTCTAACTTTGTATTAAAGCATCAGGTAGCGTCTTTGAATAGGTTTCTGTGGTTCACACCATTTTTAACTGCTTCTCTGCTCATTGAATTTTAATAATATGCTGTCCCAGTTCCAGCCAGGACCAGCTTAAATTTTGCAGTACCTGGGAGGGTACATGGCCAGGACCTGGAGGTTATTCTCTACCATCTCAAGTCATTTCCAGGGGAATGGGGAGTCTCTTCCAGGGAAAAAGGGCTCCAGTCTGGAGAGAGCCATCTGCTATTACCTGCTGTTGGGGAGAGGGGGGTGGGCGAGAATCAATAATTCCTTTTCTTGTACCCTCTGTCATCAGAATTGCTGCTGTTATTGTTCAGTTTTCTCATTGGTGTTACCAGTAAATTTTTCTTATCTCAACCTATGATCTTTGCCTTTCCTGCCTCCAATTCCCGCCTCCATCCTGCCACAGGGGAAGGGGGAGCAAGCAGTTTTAGTGGGAGTACTAAATTGGAAAATACCATTCCTAAACCAGAGCATATGCCTGAAAATAAATATTGTAATTCTATAGTTTTGTTTCAAAGGCTGTTTTCCACTGCACTGTCCTGTCCAAAAGCATTCGTTCAGTTAACAAGGGTTAACTGCCACAGTCAAACAAAGCAGAGCCCAGTCCAGCTGCACCAGTTGATGATTTTGAAGAGCAGGCCCCTCTGGTCACTCAGACTTCCTCTCCAAGAGTTTTTCCTACTGCACAGAACATGGTTTGAGGGACCAAGGCTGCAGCTTTTCTCCCAGTTCAGGACTGGGAAAGCAAACAGAAGCATGGGATGATGAGTGAGTTCTTCCTAGATAATGGATGGCAGTGCCAAAACTTTCTGGGAGACTTCTGTGTGCTAGGACAGCCATACAAAGTAAAGATATGTGGTTTTAGGCAAACAACCACTGCTGGTCAGAAAACCCAAGAGTTCAAACACACTGGACTAAGCAGGAAAATATCCAGCCTTTTTGCCCCCTCATATTAGATCATGTACTGGATATTTCAGAAAATGAAGAGCCTGAGGAAACAAAACCAAAGTCTAAGATAAAGACTGTTCCACAAACTTTGTGGCTCCTTAGCAAAAAGTATTGGAAATCTTAAAAGCAAATTTTCCTATGGAGTTCTTAGCCTAGGTTTTTTTATAATAAAGAAGTTCATACATTTCTTAACCCATAGACATCAAAATGTTAAGATACAATAAGCATCTGAATGTTTGGAGGTTCATCCAAAGTGATTTTGAATTCTGGTCTTGTAACTAAAAGTGACTTTGACCCAAACAAAGTTCTGGTAATCCAAAGTACAAGGGAACTGTAATATTCTGCATCTCTAGCCAGAAACTAAAGATGTATTTCTTTTGGGAAATTTATGTCCGTTATGAAAAAGATAATTAAGTAAAACCAGTAAGTATCTACATTACTGGAACCCAAACAACCTTGTCACTTTCTGTGGAATTCTTTTTCATTTCAGTTTCCGTCCATAAATTACACAAACCCCATTCCAATTTTTAACAGCAACAAGCCTGACAACCATTATGAAAAGACACAAATTCAACATACCAAAAGAGTCTGTTTATTTTTGAATGAACATCTAATTTGTTTTTACTGAAATTTGTTGCCAAATTTTGGATTATTTTAGGGCAAGTAGAATTATGATCATCGTGGAATTCCAACATAAACACATACTATGCACACCCTTATGTGAAATGCATATACCCTTATGTGAAATAACCTTGAGGTCATCAATAATGTAGGACACATCTTCCTATCTATGGCAAATCTGGAGCAAGACTTGAAATCAAATCTGGAGCTATTGCAAGATACTTCAGGTGCTCTTCTTCCACGTATCAGTGTTTCCAAGAGCAAAACCTTAAGAAACAGAGGGTCTTCAAGCTGATATGTTTAACACTGCTCCAAAACTGTTTCCCCTTTAAAGAATTACAAATTATTGTTGTAAGAATATTTCATGAAAGGAGTTCAAATACAAAAATTGCAGTGGAAACCTGCTTTTTAGGCTTTAGGATTTGTCACTTTCACTACCAGGCTCCTGGTAGTGTGTGGCCCAATACAAAGCAATTTCCAGTCTCCCAGCTCTGCAAAGAGCAACTGAACAGATTTGCAGGGACCTGTGACACAGAAAGTTCTGGGATTGCCAGCTGCAAAGGCCCAGATTCCCAGGTCCTCCAAGGTTAGAAAGCTCTTGGCTGAATTTCATCCTGGACAACCATAAAGCCAGGAGTTTCAAAGCTCGTGGGAGCCATAACATCCAGATGCCAAGGTTTCTGGGTCAGCTTTGATTCCTAGGCGCTCCAGTTCCTCCACACCCTGGGGTCTCAGGGAATCCAAGACCTGCAGCACAAAGCCAGCTCATCAGACTGGCTGTTTCTGAGCCAGGATTGCATTTCCTTTCACAGATAACTATGAATAATAGATCCTGATAAAACCGAAACACAATTTTAAAATCTTGGAAAATTCATGAAACTACATGAAGAATTGAGCAATAGCTGGAAAATTACCTACAATGAATGACCAAAGGAAAAACATATTAACAAGGAAATAAAATTATGCCATAACTAACAGAGGGACTTGAAAAGATAGATCATAGAATATCAATTTATAATAAATAAAAAGAGTACAAGAAAGAAAGAAACAAGACAATTAGGTGGTGATGTAAACGTTGAAAATCAAAGGTAATCCATGTATGGCCCAAAAAATGAATAAACTTTTTTTTCAGTTTTTCATAAATATTTTGTATCATGATTGTGGAGGCAGATGGCTACTTAGCATCAAGAAATGGAAGTTCTTGTCATAAAACACCATATTTATTAGCTGAAGTTAAAAAAAAAAATTAAAAATTATAGACAGGACTCTGTACATTCTTCTCTCATTTGATATAAACAAGTGCAGAAAGTGTTATTGTGATGATTTAAAGAGTATTAAACTGATAACAAACTACAAGTGACCAGCTTATTTTACTTTGAAAATAGAAATAGGCAAAAAAATCAAGACAAGATTTTTCAATACTAAATTACCTCCCTTCCTATCTTTAAAATCTAGTTTCCTCTTCATCTACCAGTTTTCAGAATATTCAGCAGAGGTGTTTAGGGTCAGTGTGTGTTCATTTCTTACTGCTGTACAACCTTTTGATATGTAAACCAGGAAATTCAAGATTTAAATCACTCTATTAATTCCATCAAATCTGATAGATTGAGAATAGTATTTAATGACAAAAGAAAATCCTGTTAAATTAAAGTTTTGCTACTAAGAGCTATACTTTGCCCTCAAAGCAAAAGAGGTTTTTATTACTAAGATGAATACATGTAAATTGTCACTGCTTTTATCAGAATTATTGTTATATCTCAATTTTCACTATCACTAGGTAAAAAATAAAGACACATATTTTCTAACAGGATAGTTGAACAGCACACTCTGACATATCTAATTACTTTAACATCATACCCACTTTCGACCAAGTCAGCCTTGTTGAAGACAGATTTCTTTTCACATTTGTAATGCAGTTAGCTAATGTTCTTTCTGGAGTCAGTGTAAGGAGATTCTGTGACAATAAATGATAAAAAAAAGGTGCTAAAATGATGCTTCCAAAATATATTTTAAATCTGTCAAAATTGCAGATGTTTTCAGTTTCATTCAATATCCTTCTTTTACAGAATATGTGAACTCCTAGATGGGACATAATCCTTTTTGCATCATATTCCTCAATTCCTTGAGTTCATAGTGCTCAACTAATGTTAATTAGTTAATGATGCCAAACTTTCTGTGGATCATGTGTTGAAATACGAGTAAATGTAAATTTTTCGGCCTCTCCCAAGTATGGTGAATATCTGAAAGAAAATGTGACATCACCAGAAGTTAGACTACCTCCAGATGAAAGCTGTTCTTTTGTAACTCTCAGAATCTCTTTTGCTAGTAGCAATAGCTAATTCAAAGTGTATTTACCTCTCCCAGGTTCACTTCTCAGCGTAACCCTCTGTACCAAAGAACCTAATTATGTTTGGATGCCCTCATTTCTAGCTGCCTTTTTTTATGTCCTTTAGGGTGTTGCCCGAAGAAGGGGTCTTGCAGCTGGCTATGAATCTCTTGGGTAACAAATGCAAAACATAAAAGTAGAAAAAAAAATTTAAAACAAGCATTCATTGAAGTTAGTGACAATTTAATTCGAAAATATGCTTGGAACCATATGTTCAAAATTATGTGTACACATGCAAAAGAAAACAATGCCTGTTCTGCTTCTAGTTACATTTTGTTGAACTCAGCGATGCTGTACAAATCTACAGTAAATAGAAACAGAACAAGAGCAGAGAATATTCCAGTAAGCAGAGCTAGAAAGATTGAAATTAATAAAAATCAAACTAATATTAATATTCTGTAGCCCTGATAACATAAAGAAGGTTATAAAAATATAGATAATCCCTCAAGTCCACATAAAAGCTGCTTTTTCTGTTGCAAGAAATATTTAAGGTATTGGTAGTGGACCTGTTAATTTTTTTAGTTGAAATGTAGTCTACAATTTTTCAGACATAATGACATTGTTCCTTGAAATTTTCTTATTGTTCCTTTTTCCTACCAAAAATTCCATGTATTTTCTACTCAACTGTTCAGTAATGTCTTCACTGCTGACATTCCTTACATTTTTACCAAACCTGCTTGTTTTTATGTAATTATATGTATTTTAATAAATTGTTCCCTTACATGCTACGCAACAGAGATGACAGTGGCTTGACCTAACAAGCTAAAACTTCTAACCTAGAAGACATTTAAAAAACTAAATCAAACCAAAGTTTGCTATTCTAAATATTTATGTGAACACAGCTTTTGTAAGACCTTCAGGAGAAGACATGTGAACATATATGAAGAATCAGCTAAAATAGTACACAGAATAGTAAATTTGGAAATATGCACATAATAGCAATATATAAAAACACACTGCTTTGCTTGGTGTGTCTGAAAATTCACACCATGTGGGCTTAGGCACATAAGTGGCAACATGGAGTCACTCATTTAAAAAATCAATTAAATATTCATATTTCCATTGTTATTTGTTCTGCAATGAATGATACTTAGCCTGTGATAAAAAAATATGTATCATAAAACAGTAGAAGAGTGTTGAAAAATTTGATCCAAAACTTTGTGTAGGGACTAATCCCTTTAAAAATGTTCATATTGTGTAAACATTTTGCAACAAACTCATCTCTCTTGTTCATTGTCATGGAACCATAGAATCATTTAGGCTGGAAAAAAACTTTAAGACCATCAAGACCAACGATCAACCCAGCACTGCCAAGTCCACCAATAAACCATGTCCCTAAGCACCACATCTACAGTTTTTAAAGACCTTCAGGGATGGTGACTCAAACACTTCCCAAAACCAACTGTTCTAACTCCTAAAGTAATATTATAGTAATATTTTATTGTCTGTTACAGCAGTAGCCAGATTAAGTTCTAGTTGTGCTTTGGCCCTTCTAATTTTCACCCTACAGAGCCTCATGACATGATTGTAGTGCTCCTGAGTGGCCTGGCCCTTCTTCCACAGGCCAGAATCTCTCCTTCCTTAGTTCCAGTCAAAGTCAGCCTTGAATTGGCTGTTCAGCCTTGCCTGCCTTACCCACTGGCTCATCTTTCTGCATGTGTCATTTGTCAGAAATAGATGTCAAATGGTTTGGTATTTCCATGCGTGGGTGTTGCTGAGGATTCACTGCTGCACCACAGCACTGCTCCTTTGCACATCAGGCTGTGTGATCAGGGCTGGTCTCTTCAGAAATACAAAAAAAAAGGCCATTTAAAACACCAATTTTAGAAATTGAGTGAGAAAAGGAAATAGCATGGCTGTGTGCAGGAGCTCTGATCAGTTTAGTTTTCATTCCAATAAAGTAGTTAGATTCATCAAGGAGGCATCAAGACCCATTGAAAATGAGGTTTTAGAGCAAGCATGAGCATCCAGGCTCCAGCCAGTTCAGGAATAAAAGCACCCCTGGTTTTCAGGGCAGCTCTGCCCAGACAAACTGTGGCTGGCCCATCCCTGGAAGTGTTGAAGGCCAGGCTGGATGGAGCTCTGTGCAAACTGTTCTAGTGGAAGATGTACCTGACCATGGCTGTAGGGTTGGAACCAGATGGTCTTTAAGGTCCTTTCCAACATCAAAAATTCTATGATTCTAATATCCAGATATGCATTTCTAGTATATCACTAAACAAAACACTGGAATATTATCACGTGTTCAATTGATAAAATCAGCAGACTTCTGCAAAATGACTGCCTTAGGGCTAACTTGGCTGAGAGTAGAATCAGGTTCTGGTATTATCTTGGTGTTTAGAAGCATAAATGTAATGTTTGTGTACAGCCACAGTACATGGATAAATTTTCTAGCAAGAAAAGGGATGCACTGTTTTGGTGTCCTCCTGTTTATCTTGAAACAGTTTCTTCTTCCTTTTTTTTTCTTGAAGATAGAAAGGATATGCATATGGAATGTTGTTGATGTAGAAAAGATCATGCAAACTGTCCCCACTGAACTAGAGGCATCTGAGTTCAAAGAGAACTATTTGTAACTTTTCTTCCAATGCCCTGAGTTTTGGTTTAATTAAGAAAAATAACTTTTAGCTGGCTAATTTAGCTCATGTAAAAGGAAAAAATCAATCTGCTGATTTTATCAGCAGGAAAATGTTTTCTAGTGATATTTCTTTTAGTTCTTGAAAAAATTAAAATTTTTAAAAGAAAATGAGGATTAATTTATAAATAAATAGATAAAAGGAGAAAGATTGCATTATTTAGCTAAAAATTATAACCTCTTGGCTGGAAACCACAGCATTTTGGTTTATAGTTGCTCTGTGCTGTGTGGCTGTTGTTACCTGAGGTCTCAAGACCTCAGATTGGAGAGTCTCTATTTCAGGAGTTTGGTGAGTTTTCTGTTTTAAGGTATTTTGAAAAAAAGAACCACCCAAAACCATTTCCTGATTGGCTTCAGCAAAAGAAACACAAAAAATGACTCAAATGTCCACTGAAAACTAGATGCTAGATGAAATCCAAGACTAGGCTTAAATTAAGATAATCTGCCTGCTTATTTTGAGTGCTTCTGTTTCAACAAGTATCTCAGTTCCGCTTTGGTGTTTTAAAGGACTGAAAAGAAAAATAATGAAAAAAAAAAGGTATGCAAAGTTGGTTTTATGTTCTTTTTGACATGAAATAAAAAGGAAATACTAA
This sequence comes from Leptocoma aspasia, assembly GCA_013399835.1. NCBI lineage: Eukaryota > Metazoa > Chordata > Aves > Passeriformes > Nectariniidae > Leptocoma > Leptocoma aspasia. Next base: position 24,075 of record VXAX01006668.1, on the reverse strand, counting down.
AAATATCTCTATAAAATTATTCCTATGAGATGTACCTCATCATCCCCTTTCAGGCCTGGAGTGTGCTTGGAGCAGGCTGTATGCATACTAAAAGCTGTACACTGAATCCTATCCTCAAATGAACAAAAATATCTGAGCTTGTCTGCTTCTCACAGGCTGGACTTGAGTCCTCTTCTTTAGGCTACAGCAGACTGATTTTGGATTGCTCCACTGATGCCAGTGATTACATTATTTCTGACTTATGCTGCTGTTCCAGGGCTTTCTAAAGGTGGTGGGGTTTTGTGTTGTTGTTGTTGGTTTTTTGTTGTTTTGTTGGGTTTTTTGGGGGTTTTTTCGTTATTATAAAACTGCCACTGCTCACAGATTTAGTTGGTATCTTTCGAGACATGTGGAGGAAAGGACTGACTGGGGATAGACACCATGCTATCATTTCATATCTTGATGTGGTACCCCACAAATTCATGTTGACACAATGCAATGATTGTAGAGCATATTGTGAGGAAACACATCATCCATTTTTTTGCCTCTGATTTTCTATAAATAACAGACTTCAGTCTCCGTGGGTGCCAGGCTAATGTTTTGCAACATACCACTCCAACCCTTTAAAATTCCTCCTGACCATCTGGGAATTTCCTGTTCTGCCAAATGGGTTTGCCTGGATAGCACTGGAGTCTGTCTGTCTCTTACTAGAGAGAAATCCCCTTATGCTAGGGCAGAAACCTTTTTATGTAGGTGAACCCAGACAGCTGGTAGCAAAAGGTAGACCTGGAACTTCTGCCACTTCTGAAAGTGACAGGAGAAGGAGAAAGGAAGGGGTCAGCTTAAGATGGGTGGGCCTGAGGTTGGGAAAACCTCTTTTTGGAAGAGCAATTGAGCTTGGTTTTTTCCTGCTGATTCACTGTGAGCAGCATCAGGCCAAGCTCCATACGAATTCATTAACACCACATTCCAAGTGAGAGTCAAGACCTTTTTCTCAGTTTCCAATCCTCTTGAGACTCTTTAATGATAATATTTTGGGTTTGTGGACTGTGTTGAAAACATCTTTTGAGTTTATGTTCCCATAGAAAATTGCTAGTTTTTCTAATTGACTTTTTTGGTAAGGTCTCGTGATAATAACACCTGGAAAATATAATAGCAATGCCAGGCTACACTTAAGAGAAGCAAAACTAAAATTAATATCCATTATGACAGAAAAAACACTGAGCAACTCTGACTTTGGATGTCTCAAAATATAAAGCTTGTATTGCATTATGAGTAGTATTCTAAAAATAGCCTTGCTTCAGCTTTCTTATAGCCTTTCTGAATGATTTTACTATGGAAGTGAAAACATGACAGCATTCAAAACCATACATGATAGAACTAACACTGAGGTATCATCTTGAAACTTAAGAATAATTAAAATGGGAAATATACCCTAAAACACATTTTCAGTGTCCCATCATGGAGAGCTATAGCCCAGAGAAAAAATAAACCAAAACAAAGACAAAACCAAACAGGACTAATTCTAGTGATGAACAACCAGAGTTTTGATCATGATTTCAGGAGCTTTGTATGATTTTAGTAGGAAAATAATGAATAAAAATGTTGAAGTAGTCTTTAAAAATTCATATGAAAAAAGATGTCACACTTGGTACATATTTTATGGATCAAGAATTCATGTCTTATCTTCGTGCCCATAACAGTGCAACAAAAACATTTTCAGTCTTGCTCAATTCTGCTTCCAGGAAATACCCCACCCCAGGGGGTGAGTGGCCAGAATACTAGATGTTTCCAAGATGCATTGGAGTACTAAATCTTGGGTCAAGGAAACATTTTGCTTTTTCATTTTTTCCCTCCTATTTCTAGGGTTTGTAAGGCAGGTTTTTTTGTAGGCGGTATTAAGGTAGAACATAACAAATGCTTTGTTTGTTTTACTGGTTTAGCACTAAAGAAATACAATCACTAATCCTAGCTTTAAAAACTATATTCTTGATAAGTTCTTTTATTTTGGTGTGTTTAATTATTTTTACTGTTGGTACATCCATTTAACTTTAAAATTCAATATACAAATATGTTGAATAAATAATTAAATACTAAATTTATTCCTGTTCTGTATAGTGGCTTGTACAGCATGTGCTATAATGGTTATAGGCAAAAAAGGTATTTAATAGGCAAAAAAAAAAAAGGTATATAATGACAAATGTTTCTTTAGGTAAGCTGTGCAAGGAATTATAATTCTCCTTTTTTTGAACTTTTGTGTCAATATTCTCTATAAAAAGTCTCTGGACTTCTCATTCTCACCCACTTATCCAAAAGAATAAAATATACATGTGCTTGTTCAGTGTAACAGAGGAATTCCAACTCAGTTCTACCTGCTGTTGAAGTCTGTGAAAAATAGCTATGTCCTTGTGCTAACACTCATATGATGAAATTAAAACAATTTATTTTACTGGGTTAAAACTTGCCTCATGAAACTTTTGAGTACATCAACTCAAAAAAGGACCTTTGGCACACTTGGGGTCAAATTCTTAGATCTTGCAGAATTTAAAGTTGGCAAACTTGGGCAAATGCCTTTCCAGTATTCCTGACCTCTAGCTCATCATCATAAACTGTCCACGGTGCTTGCTTGATGCTAGTAAATTGTTTCTTCACTTAATGGTCATAAGCAGCAAACACAATCACGACTTATGAGGTTATCATTGATAGCTGCAAGGGCATTCCTGGTGACAAAGTGACACATTAGTTACAACCTGTAATGCCCCACATGGCATTTGAGTTCCATTCAGCATTTCAGCCTGGAATGCATTTTAGATATACCTTGACAACCAGCAAAATTTGGAGAATTTCTGGTTTCCTCATTAAAACATGCTGCTGAGCATCCTCTCTTACTCCTATATTCTTAAATTTAGAAAAATAATTTTCCTGTTCTTTTAAAAAAGGGAGATCTTATTTTAACTCTGATGAGTTTTCCTTCAGCAGGCTGTACTACTGCTGAAATACAGAGTATTATGACATTTGTAGGGCCACCCATCAGTAAACAGTTTACATCTGCATTGTTTCAGGACATTTTACTGAACACAGTGCTGTATACCAAAGTAATTTCTCAGTCTTTTCTGTCACATCCTATCACTTTTCTGTCACAACCTATCACTAAAGCACAGACAAGTTACCTGACTGTGCTTTAGTGATAGGTTGGTACCTTGGTAGTCACAAATTCGTTGATTGTATCCTTTACCCTTCCCAGGAATTTTTAATCAAATCTTCTGTCAACTTCAAATTGACAGACTTCTTGCTCTGAAGCACCACCCTCACCTCCCACCTTACATTTAGCCTTTTCAATATCTCTCTGGGTCACTTACACTTTCCCTGAGCTGACCCTCCCTAGACTGATAGTCCACAGTTAGAAACTGGGTCATCAAGAAGATCAAGACATATTTTTTTTCCAGTTATTCTTGAATTAATTCTGCTGTAATCATCCTTTACCTTTAACAATAACCTTATGGTACATGGCAAACTCGTCTTCCCTTGTGTCCCTCTGTCCCTCAAAATACAGTCGTCTTGCTTATGCTTCCCTGCATAAAACTTTGGTATTGTAACAGGTACAAATAGTTATTTTAACAACTGACATGAAGGCAGAGGCTGTAATGGTTGAGGTGTAGGATGTCATGGAGGTCAACTATGTCAGAGGAATATACAAAAGAATATTTATTGCATCAGCCAGAATTCTTAGAAAAGCCAAGAGATCAAACTGGATCATTCAAGAAAAATGTGAAGAGAAACAACCTTAATCATCACCTCTGTATTTCACAGGCTAAAGTGATAAAGAATTTTGCAGCCCATATCTCTTCCACACAAAAATAGTAACACAGAAAAACCTTCTAGCAGAGCATTGATGGCCTTTCCCATTGACAGAAGATAGGTGGCCCTTGACCATTTATCTCTACTATGGTAAGTCACACACAGAGTGAAGTATGAAGTTTTAGCCAAGGAACAAAGGGGAATAGTTCATTCAGGAAGAGATTAGATCATCTCTTTGAGCAATTTTCCTTCTTAGCAGATCCTCAAAATTCCAGGCACAGCACCAAAGGCATTGTGGTTTGGGGGCTTCCCACTACTGTGCTGATTTGCTGATGTGGCCTAGAAGGCTACAGGAATTTCCTGATGAATTAAGACTGGGAATTAAGACTGTATTTATGACACAAATAAATATACTTAATACTTAAATGATAAAGGCAGTGATTCTATATCATCATTTCTGTTACTTTTATCTGCATGTGAATGCCCAATATTTGAAAGTCTGCAGCAGTCTTCTTTGAGTTCTTTGGTGTTGCAGGAAACTTCAGGGAAACAGATTTTATATGAAGCATTTCTCTGAGATATCAGAAATATTGAGTAATTTCTACACAGGATTTTCAATTAAAAAAAAGAAAACAACATTTTTTAGGAGTAGTACTCTGATAGTGATAGTGATATAATTATTTGAAGATCCTTGCCTTTTTGAGACAAAAATGCATGACTCAGAAGTGAGCAGAGAAAGACATGTAAGTGACCCTATGATTCACCCTCACTGTTACCCACACATTGAACTGATGGCAGAGTTTTAAAGAAAAGATTTGTTTAATACAGTTTTCTTTCCTTCAAAATACTTCTACATGAGAACTAAAATTCCCAGAAAATAAATATCGCTAAAGCTACTCAAAGCTGAATGCACGAAAGTGAAAATCAGCACTATTAAATAGAAACATGGATGTTTTAATTTAAATACAAATTCAAACAATTAATCCAATAGATTGCCCAGTAAAAGAAAACAAAAAAATTATCATTTAACAACAACTAAGTTATTTTTCCTAAATCTCCACTGTGCAAGACCATATTTGTAGGCAAGAGATTCCAAAAGAAAATTACACTTTTATAAACACAGGCTGACAACTTTAAAACGTCCATAAATAATATGATCCAGAGGGCAGGCAAGTCCACAACAACTCTAAATATAAAAGCATCTCTAGCGATTCTACTAGGACTTCTTCTTTGATTTTTGTGGGTATTTCAAATATGTTCTGTGGATTCTGAGTGTATTAAAGGTGGAAAATTAAAATACATCTCAAAATATTAAATTTACATATCAAGAATCAGATTTTTTTTTCACCTACAACCAGGACAATAAGAATCCCACTTTAAAGAATTAATGGCCTTTGGTAATGACAAAGTTTGCTGCAACATTTAAAATAGTGGACAGGAGCACTCACTTGCCTCAAACTCAGTGCTTTTCTCTTCAAAACCTTCCAAGTTCCCTCTGCAGTTTTAGGTTGGTGGATCACAGATCAGGAAACTAAAAGTCTGACCTGCTAACAGTGTTATCCCTAGGACTTAAGTTTTGTAGCTTAAATAGGATCTTTTAAGAAAAATCTCTTGCATACAGAAAGGCTTTATGGGAAGCTCAGATGTGAAAGAAGGCAGGGTCAGTCTAAAATGGTACATCAGCCTGCAGCAGAGATAATTTTTAGATTCAAAACTGATTAGCACCAATCTGATCATCTGTATTATAGTGTGAAAGAAGCCATGCTGCCAAAAACAGACAAATTACCTTTTAAGGTTGTTTGCTCATACTCCCAATTTTTTCACACAGTTCTCTAGTCTTGCCTTAATTTCATCCTGGGAGGAATGCTCAGAGTTTATCCTATCTCTGCTGTGATCTCAAGCCTCCTTGGTGCAAGAGGAGGAGAAAGAACCAGTACCGAAATTCTCAGGCAGACCAGAATCAGAAGAAAATTCAGCTAACTGGAACAAGTGAATTTTTGTTGTTTCCATACATTCCTATGTCAGAAGGAATGCCTGGTACCTCTATTTGGAACAAGACAACTAGAGACATGACAAATGGCAAGAATTTAAAAATAAATATCCCCAGAAGAAGTGATGAAAAATTACAGCTATACACCGCTGCCATTTTCTATCAAAGAAGCACATGTCATGCATGCATGCACTGAGCATCTTTCCAGCTGACCCTGTACCTGTATTGCTTTGACCATCTGCACCATATATGTGTTCAATGTTGAGTGTAACTCACTGTTAGGTCTTGTTTAGACAAGAAAGTTATGTTAGTTTAATTTGCATCAGTTTTAAACAGGGATAATTAAACTGGTGCAAGTCCCTGATTGGCATTCTTATCCCAGTTGAGTAGTGACTTTCAGTGTCTTAGATTAACCTGATTCCTAACTAAGGCAATGAAAAGTGAATCTTGACCTTTGTGCAGAAATATTAATGAAAATGCTGTGCAAATGTGCCACAATTTATGGCATTTCTAAGTTACCCTTCCAAGTGAATATTCACCACCCTGGTGTTTCATAAGCCTGTCTAAAATATGTACATGTGGTTGCACAAAAATAACCTTGTGTTAAAGTACAGCTTGCTTCATAAGAAATTTTTTTTCTACGAAATATGAAACTATTTCAATTTCCTTTTCCTAAGCAAACTTCAACCCCTTAACAAGAGAGGAAATTCTTATTCTACTGGGAAGACTTTTATACCAGGGATGTTTATTCAAGACACTTGAGCTGCTAGTGTTAAAGATGATCCCACAGCAAACTTAAACCATGGTACTGGTTCTAGAAGGTCCTCATTTACTAGCTCTTCCTTGTCTGCAATTGTTGCAAATACAGACAATAAGACTGAACTAAGCTGAACTGTAAACTGAGATGAATACAGGTAGATGGTTAAGTATCTTCACCTTTCAGATTTTGCTTGCAATAGGTCATGCAAATTACCCCAGTTCTTATAACAGCAAGTTTATCCAAAATTTTTGTTAATGGTAGCAATGAATAACAAGGTATTCCTCACGGGTCTTCATGAAAATCCATAATGGACCTGCAGCCCCTTGCAGATGGATACAGGTTGAAGCAGCAGCTGCTTGATGGGTTTTAAAAACCCTGCAAGAATGAGGACTGTTCTGACTGTGAGCAGAACACAACCCATTTAGCCAGCTGCAACCTTCAAGATATTCTTGGCTTTATAGATGTATATTCATTGTATTTATCTGCTTATTTTTTATTAACTACATTAGTTACTTATATTAAATGCAATTTCCTTCCAAAAGATTTTTAATGTCACAATTTTCGGTAAATGTTGGAAACATTATTATAAAACATACACTGTTAAGAGCACAAAATACCTTCCACAAGAAATACTCCAAAAGCAGCACAAAAAAATAACATGTTAAGCCTCCCAACAGCCTTGTGAACTTGAGTAGTAGTGCTATATCTGTATTAGAAAAGGGAAACTGGAATACTTAAAGTTTACAGTTTCCTAGCAGTCACAAGCAAAGTCCATACTACAGGCATGCACAGAATAAAAGCTTAAATCCATCACACTTAACTGAGGCAATTAAATCAGGAAGCGAGCTGCTCAGGATTTTCCTGAGGTCAGTGAAGAGAAACAGGGACTTCCACAGAACAGTTCAGACAGCTGAGTGTTCCTCTGGGCTTGCTACTCTCTCATGGCACAGCAAAGAAAAAACTATTTGGGTAACTGGCATTCTCCTGGAGAAGCTGGCAGCCAGTGACTTGGACAGGTGCACTCTTTGCTGGGTTAGAAACTGGCTCTAAGACTGGGCCCAGAGTGCAATAGTGAATGCTGCTACTTCCAGCTGGTGGCCGGTCACTCATGTGGTCCCCAAGGTTCAGTACTGGGGCCAGTCCTATTTAATGACTTTTTCAACAAACTGGATGAGGGGATCGAGTGCATCCTCAGCAAGTTCACAGACTGCACGAAGTTGAGTGGGAGTGTTGATGTGCCGGAGGGTAGGAAGTTTCTGCAGAGGGATCTGGACAGGCTGGATCTATGGACCAAGGCCAACGGTATGAGGTTAAACAAGGCCAAGTGCTGGGTCCTGCCCTTGGGTCACAACAACCCCCTACAGAGGGAAGAGTGGCTGGAAAGCTGCCCAGTGGCAATGGACCTGGGGTGCTCGTTGACAGCAGCTGAATGTGAGCCAGTACATGCCCAGGTGGCTAAGAAGGCAAATGGCATCCTGGCCTGCATCAGAAATAGTGTGGCCAGCAGAATTAGGAAAGTGACTGCCCTGTACTGGGCACTGGTGAAGCCACACCTCGAGTGCTGTGTCCAGTTTCAGGCCACTCAGCTCAAGAAGGACAGTGAGTGGCTGGAGCAGGTCCAGAGTAGGGCAACAAAGCCAGTAAAGAGTCTAAAGGTAAGTTGTATGAGGAGCAGCTGAAGGAGATGAGGTTGTTTAGCTTGAAAAAAAGGAGTCTAAAGGGGACCTTATCATTCTCTACAACTACGTGAAAGGAAGTTGTAGTGAGGTGGGGGGTTGGCCTCTTCTCCTGAGCAGCAAGTGACAGGACAAGAGGAAATGGCCTCTAAGTGTGCCAGGGGAGGTTCAGGTTCAATGTCAGGAAAAAAATTCTTCACTGAAAGGGCGGTTAAGCATGGGAACAGGCTGCCCAGGGAGTTAGTGGATCGCTGTCCAGGAAGGTGTTCAAGAGATGGCTGGATGTAGCACTTAGTGCAATGGTTTAGTTGACATGGTGATGATTGGTCGAAGGTTGGACTTGATCTTGGAAGTATTTTTCAACCTTAATCATCCTGTGATTCTATAATTCTAAGTCTGGGTGGAATGATGCAGGCTTAACATACCCAGCCTCACTACTTTTCCCGCACTGGTGGCCTTTTTTTTTTCCAGGGCACACAGCACTGTGGAGTGGGTTGCTTGGTTGAATGGGAACAATGAGTTCTCAGCACCCTCAAAATGACATACTATTTACTGTATATCAGTTTCATTTAGAAAATCTCTCAGTACTCCAAATGAGATCTCCCACTGGGCATCTCAGTTGGACAATTCTGATGACTAATAAATGTAATATTTTATTGTTACCAGAAATTTCCTAATTATGGTTGTCATCACTCTAAATAAACACATTCGGTTCCTACTGAACATTATGATAAAGCCTTCCCTCCAAGCATGGGAAATATTTTTAAGTAATTTGCAACCAAATGTGGCAACATGTGAAACTGTCCTTCAGTCTAATTCCCTGATTCTTCTGCTTTTAAAAAAAAAATTAATTGCCAAATTAATTATTCCCCAATAATGTAAAGCTTTCAGGCATTTCTGCATTTAAAGTCTCGCCTCTTTCTTGTGGGTACACCATAATATTCCAAGGATTTGAGCAATGTGACTAATAAAATTTTGAAAAGCAGGCATGTTTGTGGCCAATAGAATTTTGGGGGTATATAAACAATTTTGGATTTACACTCAAACATGAATTTTCTTGGAGCCAGTTTATTTCCATTAAGTTGTTTTTACTCCTTAAATCTGGATTTTATATATATATATACTTGCTCATTGAGTAGTACACCAAGAAATCCCACTGTATTGTATTCCACCCTTTGTTTCAGAACATTTGTGAGAACTGCACTTCAAATATCACTAGGATGAGGCTCTGCTTTGGATATGAGAATTCATTGATTCCAAAGCAGAAGGGAGCACCCAGAATAATAAGCAGCCTCTGTGTCTAAAAATAAATACAGGTTTGAGCTGGACGCAAATAGGAAGCTTGTGCCCAGTTTTGGATGAAACTTTCTCACTGTTTTCTTTTAGCTCTGGTCTACCTTGAAAAAGGAAAGATTTACTGGAAAGCCATTCTTAACACAGCTCTGTTAGTAATGCCCATACATGGAGAACATCAGATTCCAAATCCATTGACCACCTTTTGTTCGTGAGAGTTAGCAAGAGTTTATCATGCATCTCCTAGTTGCACTTAACATCCAAATATCATGTGAACTTTTAGGTCACATGTTACATTGCAAAATGCCCAATGAAACATAATTATAAATAAAATTGAACTTTTACTATTTCTTGTGATAGTGAAAATTGGTTTCTTAATATGAAAAAATTTTCACACATACACAGTGACCGTCTCCATCTTTATATTAATATAAATTTGCCTGATAGAACATTATTACAGCTTTTTAGATCTGTCCTGCTCAGGGTAGGGTCTGTCATATTTTCACTTAGCTTGCTGTGTCATAGTTCCACTCACCTTCACAGCAAGGGTGACATGTAAGGGATTTTCCCATCTTCAGCAAACCATATAAAATCCAAGGAAAAAATCAGCCACACCACATATATAAGCATATTATATTTCATTGCAGAAAACAGTAATTAAGCCCTGATGGTAAAGATAGCACAAAGGGGCAGACTTACAGTGGAGCCACAGCACACAGTGACAGACACTAGTCTTTCCAAAAGAGATTTGTTTTTGCATAATGACTGGTCCCCTCAAAACCTAGATCCCTTACCTGTTTAAAACCTAGGTGAGCACTTGTGTTGTTACTGTTGCAAAATAAGGAAGTCAACAAAGACCACAAAAAATGCCACAAAAATTAAATTAGTACAATTATTCTAAGAATAAACTTTAGACTATCTAATGGTTACAGATATCCCAGAAAAACTGGTCATAATTTCTTTCTTTAATGATTGAATAAAGACCATAATTTCATACTTCCTCAGTTGTAGCTGGTAAATAACAGCACAGGTACTTTGAAGGAAGAGGAAGTGAGTTGAAGCTGCTTTTCTTTTTTTGTTTAATTGTATATACCTTCTTGTAATACTTGTATGTGTTAGCTTCTAATAGCTTGTATGTGTTAGCTTCTATCATTAAGCAATATATTTAAGCTTTTATGGTACTCTGCTTAAATAATGAGCAAGAAGAAAAGAAAGAGTGGATCATGTAAAACTCACTTATTACTGTTATAGCAATTATTGCTACCATTTAGATGTCAGGGAAAGAAACACTCATCTATAGAGCTATCCTGAATGTACACTGAGTCCATCGATACTGTGAGTTCAGCAAGCCAACAGCAGCTTCCTAAGCAAGACATGATGATAGCATTTCATGTAACTCCTCTTTGGCAATACTTAGACACTGCAACTAAATACCAAACAGTGTCACGTGAGCCAGTCAGTTACTGCAAGAAAGAAAATGTGATGAACTGTTTGTTTTGAACTATCAGTATAAACATATTGCAGAAATGAAACCCAAGCTTAAACAATGGGGAAAGTTATCCAGTATTAAAATAAACAGTTCTAGGAAAATCTCTAAAAATGTTTACCAAGTCATCTTCTTCCGCGTAGTTTCTGTGCAGAGCATTTTGCCATGTCCCTGGTTTGTCAACCAACCCCAGTTACACTAATTATAGATATGCAAATTATAATGGACAAGGCTGGGCCTTAATTGCCTATAATTGGCTCCCCAAGCAAGGGCATCTTTATCTACAATCAAGCTTGTAGATAATCAAAGAAGCAATTTTGCATTAAGAAAAAAAATTACTTTTTATAGAAAAGGATGCTTGTTTTTCTTCTAAAAATCTGATGGTTTGGATATTAAATAGAAGTTTTAAATTAAAATTTAAGCAAGCCATGTTTCTTACAAAATTTCACAGTAAGTATTTTTTAAATATCAGAGGGGAGCATTTGTGCTCAGAACATAATTCACTTTGCCGAACATTGGCTGTGTAAATTTTTATTGAAAGTTATATATATTACCTGAAGTAATAAACATAACTCCTTTATGTAAGTCAGACTATTTCTAAACTTCTTAAACATTATTTCTGATTATAAGTATTCTCTTCCAGTAAAAGGCCTGAAACTGTTAATTTTGCTTTAGTTCATTCACAGCAGGTGCATTGTAAAATGCTGTCTAGTACAGAAAGTTTAGGGGGAAAAATAAATGAAGAGTATAAAAATGAGATGTGAGATACCTACATAATATATTCATTACACTTGAGCATTATGCATGTTTTGAAAGGAAATGAGTTATGGCTGAGATGCTTTGTAGTGGCAACAGCAACAAAGCAAATTCAGTATTCAGAGATGCTATAAAGGAGCTGCATCAGCCTCATTTGTTCAGAGTGAGACATGGTCCTTCACACAGAAAAACAGGTCCTTTCATTCCAAGGAAAACTGACACATGGGGATACATGCATAATCCCAGTTTTATGCTAACCCCTGGGAGCAGGGCATTGGGGGCTGGGAGGGAAAGGAGGAGGGGAATAGTTCTGCCCTCAGCCAGTTTTACAATCATTGCAGAAAAAAACAGTCCTAATTTAAACCCCTTTCACTGGGCTTCCTACCTGTTTATCACTTCCCTCCAAAGTGTGAGAGGACTAACCCTCAGACATTCACACTCCAGAGACTCATATTTCCTCATGCTCAGTGAAACAGTGATCCTAGTTCAGTCTCTAGTGGACAAACACAGAATATGTTAAGTCTTAGAAACATGATTCAGCAGGCAATTTCCTCAAGTAAAATCATATGTGTATAAAAACAGAAAACAACTTTCCTCTTTTTAGTGGTTGTCTCAGTCTGCCAAAGCACAGTAAAATAATTTCTTTTCCTCTACATAAAACATCCACTTATTTCCAGCCCTATATTCCCCAAGGCACATCAAGACATTAAAAAATGAGGGAAATAGTCTAAAAAATAAATGCTTGGCTATATTTTCTGCACAGAATCTTTTCTGTCTTGCTATGGTCAGATACGCAAGAGAACAAATAATTTACAAAAAAATCAGGAAATCCTCTCTAAAAATTCTAGTAGAGTTAGGGGTGTGGGGGGGCTGTATATGCTTCTTAACATATTTATGTCTTATGTACTGTCTGGATGAAACAAAACTTGTAAATGAGCTAGGTTAGCAGCAACTATGCTAACATGAAGTTTCAGCCCAGCTAGTAGAGTGTTCATTAGAGTTTTATTGATGTTCATTCTTAGTATGAACTTGTGTTGGAGTTAAATCATGGATCTCTCAAATGGGTACATACAGAAGTGTTCTTGTACCAGATTACATGACTAGTTGCATCACTCAATTGTGCAATTTTCCAAGTTTTTCCAGGTCAAAATGGCAGCATGTGAATGGGAATATCACAAATGGCTATACACAGACTATTTATTTTAACTGGTCAGCTACCCCAAAGCATTTTCTTTACCAAGGTATGGACAACATGTGTGCAAGGTATGTAATTTTACACACATGAGTAATCATGCTAAGGTGACTGAGACTGCTCATATGAGTGAAATTATTCACATATTTAAGCCTTTCAGACCCAAACTTCATAAAAATAATTACTTCTATTAAGTTACTGCAACACCTTGAAACCCATTTTCCCCTTTCTAGGAAAGAATGCACATGTAGAAACACAAATTGAAGCAGGCTGTTTCAAGATCAGTGTATTCAACATGGTTAAAAATGTTTACTGTGAAGTTTCAGAAGTGTGAATGCCTATATATTTTCCTGTTTCTTTCCAGCAATCAGCCAGGTAGAATAGTATTACAGGATCTGTTTATGGGGGAACAGTGCACTTAAATGCTGATTTTTTTAAATGCTCCCTTTTGCTGTCACAGTAGCAGATATCCTGCATGACATCTGAGCTGAATATGTGAACTATAAGTATAGCTTATAAGAACTTAGTAAATTCTGTCAGTAGAGTCTCTGGAGGATTTTTGTGCTCTCCAACTCACACACATCCATAGTTTCTTGAAAAAAAAGCCTTAAGAAGTCACATCTTTCAGTAAAGTGAAGAAAATTCAGCTCCCAAAAGCAATGTCACTAGGAACGGTGCACTCTCTGCTACATATTTCTCTCCTACACAGCCAAGAACTATATCAATCTTTATTCCTTCTGTTCTCATAGAAACTAATGAAAACTTTGAACAGCATAAACATCCCCCAAAAAAATCATTTAGTGCGAAACAAAAAAAGAAACACTTACTTTTTGCAGCCACTGAGTGTAATTTTCCATCACATGTTCCAGATGTTGCAGTTTCTGGGAAGAGAAATCCTGTTCCACGTGTGGAGCATCTCTCTGAAGAGCATTTGTGTTGTACTGGTCTGTCGTGCTTTCACGACAGTTCCCGTCCTGTTCTGGCAGAATGAAAGTATAGGTGCACTGCCCGTGCTGAACCCGGTTAAATCTTCTCCCACTGGCTTCTGGACCCCGACGCTGGTTAGTACAGCCTACAAGAGCAAGAATCACTGCCAGGAAAGCAAAGGAAAAGAAAACTGACATGTTATTATTACTTTCCTTTCCTGCTTTAAGAAAAACTTTTTCTTCCTCTTTCTTTAAATTTGTTCTTAATTTCCCTTAAAGTCTTTGGAAAAAGGAGCGGAGCAGCACACTTTAACAATCAAGCTTGGATAAACTGTTTTGTTGTTTTTTTTTTTTTTTTAATTTCACTGTGAGGATAGCTTCCTTAGTTAAAATTGGGAATATTTATTGCATAGTAGCTAAGATTTATTGTTTCCTCTCTGTTACAGTCCAGCATGTAGCCTGCTTTAGTCAGCTGCATATGCATATCCCAGTCTCTTTCCCCTACACTATCTGCTGCAGAACTGCTATTTTCTCTCAGGCTTCAGTGAGTTTTATTAAGGTTGCACTTTCAAGCCAAGCTGGAAGCAAGCAGCCTTTCACAAGATGACTTGACAGGAATGCATGTATGAGTGCGCCCCTATGCTAAGGATGGCTGATGGCTCAGTACAGAGGGATCATCTTACAAACTGGCTGGATGCATGACCTCAATCATGCATGTCTGCCCAGCCCCTGCTGCACACAACTGCTGGGGGCTCTGGGCGAATTCACGTAGGTTTAATAAGTAAGTCAGTCCACCTTAATACACTTCATATGTTCGCACTGACCTATTAAAATGTAGATAAAGTGTAGAAGTTTGTTGTAATCCCTCTGTAAATATACAAAGCACTGAAATTAAAAATGCTTTCAGTTCTGCTCTGCTCTGTATCTATTAAAGAATTCTAGGTCGGGCGAATGACACTTACAGGAAGAAAAAGCTAAGTTTAACCCTCACTAGGTTTATCTAATTTTCTAAGACAGTTGTGTTTCTTTAACAGTTTTCAGAGAGCTGTTTTACATCATATATTGAAATTAGAGTTACCAAATAGTAATCGCAAAAGGCAGTTCAGAAGGATAATAATTGTCTGTGGTTGGTATCTAAACAAAGGTAACTAATTAAAAACCAGTGAGAGGTCGTGACTGAACTATTCCAGATTATTTTCTGTACCACTGCATAGTTATCACATGCATAACACCAATTTGCAAGTCTGTATGGGCTATACAGGCACCCTGTGTTACATGTGGAAACTTCCTGTGTGGCAACTTCCTCAGAATAAGACTGTGGTAACTGCTTAAGAAACTATGTTAAATAATGCCTTTGGTATTTGCTACAGACAAATAAAAAATGCACATATTATAAACATGACTGGAATATTCACGAAATTCTGAGGAATTTGGATCTGAGCTCTTGCACTAATATCTCTTGTTGTTAAATAAATATCAGCCAAAATTAATGTGGAGCACTTTGCACAATATTTCCCAGGAAAGTAAGTAGTCTTCTAAAAAGCAATAGTGCATTACTAAAAAAAAACATCAAGGAGACCTACTTGCACAAATACTGAGTGCAAACTTCAGTGCTCATGTAATTGTAACCTGTATCACATCTACAATGTCATTCTAAAAGAACTGCCTGGAATATTTAGCCAGGCATCTGTCCTGTTCCCGTGCAAGCTATTCCTACTCAAACTGCAAAACATCTTGCATCTGGAAAGAAGCCACTGCATTTGAACCAATAAGTAACATTGCCTACAATAAAATAGAAAAAATGAGAAATTCATATCTTGCTCTAAATTTTTTATATATCCTATCGGATATATAGAGAGAGAGAAAAAAGGGAAGAATACAAAGCAAAAAGCAAAGCATCAATGCTACTGTTGCTTTGAGCAAAATCAGAATACCCTTCCACCTCCGAACTGTTCAGGCCAACTTAGGCTGTTTTTCTGCTTCCGAAAACCAACTTCTTAGTTTGTTTTCTTCCTTGCGTACAGGACTTCCCAAAACTCACCACCACCACCACAGAACTAATGCTGCTGTAGTTTTTTACACTGTCTTTGCAATTATTGTGAAATTTATTTCTACTGTATTTGTTTGCTCATCTAAGATCAGAGATGAAAAGGGAGGAAAACTGTAGGATCAGACACTGAACGGAAGGGTTAGCAAAAAACCAGCTATTCTCTCTGAGCAAAGCAAAAATACCAGAGCACAAACATGGCAACAATACATGCTTTTCTTGTAAGTAAAAAGGAGTACTTTATGAAAGGGCCTCAGAGCAGCTGAAAGAGGGATAGCAAAGGTGGGTGTACAAAGGCTTCCTAGATTTTTAGTTGATATTTTCACATATGAACACACATTTACACAAATGCCTCATTCATTTTCTGCAGAGCATTTAAGCATCAGATTTATTCACATGCAAATGTGGAAAAGTGAGATTGCAAATTTACAATTGATGTTTTTCACATGAGGATTTCACAGAAGAGCTGGCTCGCTTTGTTGCTGTTACATGGCCCCTTCCTGCTGGCCTGAGGTGGCTTCTCCTTCCCCTTCTGTCCCCTTCTTCCTGAGGGATAACAGCCATCAAGACCTTCAAGAACCATGCAGAGTTACCAGGCATCTCTGACATTTGCTTGTTTGTCTCCAGCTTAGTTGTCTGCCACAGCATCTGCCTCTCAGACCCCCTACCCCAGGCCCCAAAGGGACAGATCAGGGGCAATGTGCAATTGTCAGGTGTCACAGCAGGGAGATGTGGCAGAGCCATGCAGCAGCCAGAGCATCTCCTACCAGCACACTGCACTAAGGTTTCCTTACTGAAGAAAATCCACTGCCCCCACCCACGCAGTGCCCACACCTGAGCTGCAGGAGTAGTGCCTCTGAGATCTCTTGTGTGTCCAGACACCTGGGTCTCACGCAGAGGCAGGGAAGGGATGGCAGGAGTCTGCTGGAAGCCCAGGAACCATTCTGTCACTCCTAGTTTGCAGCCTTTCTAGCCCACTGGGAGCCACAGAAAGGGACCTGTGAATTGTGATGGGATGCACTTAAATATTTTCAAGGGCTTCTTGAAATGGCAGCAGCTCTCTTGGTTACATAGAAACTCAGCAAGATTTAGGGCTGCTCTGGCTGACCCCAGAGCTGGAGCTATTCACCAGGATCCCTAACTAGAATCACAGACATTCCCAGTCCTGTAACACAGGGACCAGCAAGGTCAGCTTGCTGTTTCCCCAAACACACAGCAAAATCGTGTTGATAAACACACTGAACCAACCAGGCCAGGTTCAGTTTACACTCCTCCCCGACACACTCGTGGTTCCCTGCATACACAGGCAAAAGTGCAACAACCAGTACTGAAAAAAATCTTTTTTTCCAGACCTACAGATTATTCCATTTTATCCCACATTGCAATTTTATAAGGAATTCCATTTTATCTAAGGACAACAGATTCAGAAATAAGAAGATTTTTTATTTTCTAAAGTTCCCTATTCCTATTAAAGTGTTTTCTTTTTCCTTTCCAAAGTCTTGGTTTTCTTTTTGTTCTTTTCAAAAACCTTGCTCAAGAGTTTCAGTGGTTTGATGTCTCATTCCTGATAGGATAAATGTACACTTTATTATTCCAGTACCATGTGGTCTATGTGACATATCCCAGCTTTGCAAGAACTGAAAACTTCCATGAGATGAGGAAAAAAACAGTTCTCACAGTTCAGTCAAAGTCACTGTGGGTATTTCTGCAGGACCTTACATTATATCCTACAGATAAAATCTAAATTATTTGCCCAGGATTGCACAGTTGCTCAACCAGAAACTGAGTAGAGATGTGTTTAAAAAAATCTTTATTTTCCTAAGACCACTTCCTCCATCACAACGATTAGTTTTGTATTCCTTGAACTTTTCCTTCTGTGTAAAAGGGAAGGGATGGATCCAGAGGCTTCCTTCCCAGACCATGCAAAGTGTCGTTTATTTAAAGGCTGTGCAAAATACTGTAGCTCACTATGTAATCAATCCTACAAGGCAAAATAAATGGGAATTCAACATCCAGATAAAGGTTACATTCACATTATATTGGTTGCTACATATCTAGAATTAATGCAATTTAGTGGCTTTTACCAGTACATATGCATGCTCAGAGTTCAATTATAAATTCTGGGAAAACAAAATATATTTCTCTTTCTTTACATTTCTGCTGCAATATGTGTTATTGCTGCAGATGAGTTGCACTAAGGTTGCATCATGTCACACACAGTACCTGGAATTACTCCAACTCAGCTTCCTTGGTGTGTTTTCCTTGGGAAATCAGTGCAGAGTGGCTTCTGAGTATAGGTGTAATGAGCAAGATTTTCTCTCTCAGTAAACCAATAGTAGAGCACAAGATTTATTATTTATTCTTAGTGTAGCACATTCCAAAGAACCTCATTCTACATATATAAATTCCAGCAAATAAAATGGGATCTTAATTCTCACAACCCTGACTGGTTATGTGCTAATGCTTCTCCAGTTACTTCAGTGGAGATGGCCCCACTTGTTCATAGCACACAATACCTGTATGCTTTCTTTCCTTGCTCTCCAGGGAACAAGCAAGGAATCAGATAAATTTCTCCTCAGGACTGAAGTTTGTATGCGCACATGAGCATACTTAAGGCATGATCCCACATAATGCTGCTTGCCAGATTCTTCCTTCAAAGGAGCACGGTAATGGGTGCTCAGTCATGCTGCAGCCCAGCCCAGCTCTCCCAGCATTTGATTTCACACCTGAGAACAAGCAAACAGCTGTGAGCATTAACAGAGTGGGTGGGGAAAAGCAGCTTTTAGAAGAAGATGGTGGTTTACAGAAACGTCTAAGCTATGGTTTATGCTGTACAACCTGTCTGAATTTTGTGTCACACAGAAGCTTTATTGGATTTTTTCCAATATGATGGCAGACAAGAGAAGTAGATGTTTCCTAAAAACTTATTTTCGTGATGTGGGAAAATCAAATTGTTGAGCTTATGCATGTAGAGACAAAGTACATAGATTACTTCTGTTGAATTTGCTCTCATTCCCTGCGGAAGGAGGGAACGTTACAAGCATCCTTTTATGTGTTTAGGGTAAGTTTTGTCCCTTATTTTCAAAATTTCTGGATAGCTGAGTTATTTTCAAAGACCAACCCCCAACACTATCAAAGAGGAGGATACACAGTAATGGAACACAGTGGGTATGATATTTCTGTTTCAAAAAGATAAAAATACATGCCCCAATCAAAATGCCTGATGAAAAGATCAACAGCGATCTTACCCTGTAAAGCCTAGACAAAACCAAAAAAAAAAAACCTGCCTGGTTTTAAAAGAAAGATATTTTGTATGCCTACAGGCATTTCAGCCCCATCATCTGAAGGTGCCTTCTGTTGCAAATTAATTGAAAGTGCAGTTTGGTGGAAATTACTTATCAGTAGTGTTGTTTGGTTGAACGATTTACTTATTCTGTGAATTATCTCCGTGTCTTAATGCTCACCAGGGAAAATACAGAGGACAAACAGCAATCCATTGGTGCGTTACCTTCAGTTCCTGACTTAATTTAACAAGTAGCCTCAAGTGCAGTGCTACATGTGTATCTGTTCTTGAGGTCACAAAGCAGGAACCACAATAGTATGATTTGCCTATGAAAGGAATAATTGCAGTCCCCTACTAAATGAGAAAGATTATTCCAAATACTGGTAAAAGTTGAACACTTAATAACAACAACAACAAAAAAAAAAGAAACCACTGAGGTTTCTTCAGACTCTAGGGACTAGCAAATTAACATCTTTCCTTTGGAGTCTTAACTCAGATTCTTAAGATTATAGCCTTCCTCCCTAATGGAAGCCAATATTCTGATTCAGGTGCTTAAAAAGCCTTGTTTCTGAGGAGAATTAGATATATAATTATTAAGAGACACAGGACAAAATATTGGTTGCAAAATCTCTTCCATTTTCCATAGAAGAAATAGGAGATCTACCCACCCTTCCTGAGCAGGATGCTCCTGTGAGCTCAAGCTTTTTGTCCTGTCAGAAAGTCTTTTCCTCACAGGCCTCTCTATAGCTCAGATCTTTCAACTCAGCAACTGCAGCAAAGCGGGAGATGATGCCACTGACAAGGATGGTCAGAGCATTTGGAGGTAAGTCCCAGATATAAATTCTTCTACTGCCTGATATGGAGAGAGGCAGGAATCAGACTCTGGTCCTTTTGGGTTTGTATATTCATAGCAAAACATGAGTTCATATTCTGATTTCTTCTGCTGGTTAAGACACATCAGCCAGACTCCCTATCAACTTTAATGACACCCTGAGCCACCAACTGCAAAAGTCAGTCTATGACATATTTAAAATCAAAATGTAAAATACTCTCCTTGACATAGAAAAGGACATCAATCCAGGTCAGTTCTCAGTATTTATGTTCTACAAGAATTTATCTATTTGGCTAAAATACACGTAGAAAGAATATAGACCTACTACTTGAAACATAGATTGGTTTTTCTGATTAAGACTGATTTTCCTAAAATTTTTACCTAGAACCAACTTAGATAAAATAATCAACAGGAAGTTAATTTTATTGGATATAATGCTGTGGTAGAAGTTACGAACATCAACTTTTTCTCTTGAGATTTTGTGGAGCTCTGATTAACTTCTACACACTTTTTCAAAAAGGTATGAAAACCAAAGCGACTAGAAAAAATGGCCTGGAAGAGTTGTAATCTATACACCAAGAGGCAAAGATGAAAAAGCTGCAGAGAATGTACCAAGTCTTCATTTTACAAGTTTCTGTGAAAAGTCTGGTATTAACACTTCCCTAGAACAATCATAACACATCTTCTGCATTCAGTCAAAAGGATCAAACTCATCCTTCAAAAAGCTAATAGTTAATTATGTTGGTGAAATACCTATCTTTTGATTTAACTGGGTAAACTGGAAAAACACATTTAAGAGTTTAGATTGCTATTCTTGTTTGAGTTCAACTTTAAAACAGTTGGTTTAGACGTCTATTTAAAAGGAGGATGTGACAAATGCAATGATGTTTCCAAAACATATTTCATTTTAAATGAGAAATTGAGTCCCAAGAGTGAGCAATCTCAATTTTACAGCTTTTTGGATTCTCACCCATGTTTTATATTTCATGAATGGCAACATTCAACTCCATGTGTTCTTTCAGCGTTCATCCAACTTAGCTTAACTTTTTGGCCAGAGTTTGACTCTAACAGGAGAAGGAGAGGCCAATAGTAATGAAATTACCCAATGCAAGCAGCCCAGTTTTCCAGCATCCAGGATCACCTCGCTGGTACTTGTTCTGGAGAGTATAAATAGTATGAAAGAAAGCAGAGAGCAGAACACGAACAGTATAGATGTTTTTGACACAGACAATAACAAGATTTATAGCATAGGCAACCTAGCTTGGAAGCTACAGAATTCTCTGCTGAGAGGAAACACTTTAAATGCAGTAAATGGAACAAACCCAAAAACACTGACAACGTTCTTCTAAAATCTGATGAAAGA
Organism: Leptocoma aspasia; assembly: GCA_013399835.1. Lineage (NCBI taxonomy): Eukaryota > Metazoa > Chordata > Aves > Passeriformes > Nectariniidae > Leptocoma > Leptocoma aspasia. Next base: position 2,694 of record VXAX01006668.1, on the reverse strand, counting down.
TGACATAAAGTTGCATTTCAGTTGAAACTATAGGAAATACAAGCTCACCATGGCTATGTCAACCTACCACAGATCTGACAAGCTCAGATTTTGCAAAAAATAAATTCTTAAAATCTTACTGTTTTCTCTGAAAGAGAGTTAGAATGTCAAGTTCTTTCTCCTACAGGACCAATAGATTATATATCTGTATTACTACATGCATTTTCAGGAATTAAGTTAAATACTGATGGAATACTCTGATAGCAAGACTGATATATTTGACTTCCATCTATCTAGGTCTTTGCAGTCCCTAAAACTATGGCAGCTTCCTTACATTCAGTCTATTTATTCACTCATTCCCAGTAGCTAAGAGTTAGGTACTGGGTGACAGATATAGCAGAGAAAAAGGCAGGAATAAGCCACCAGGAATCTGAGGTATAAGAGGTAAATAAACAGCAGTGCAGCCATGGAAAGGGAGAGGCACAGAGAGACAGTCTGGAATTAAGAATTGCAAATATTTCTTATTTAAGAAGGTGATTTATAAATAAAATATATCTTATATTTTATAGTGTACTTTCCTCCCCACACCTATTATTTATTTTTGCAAACAGCTTCTGGTTTCACATTCCGTATGTGTATACGAGGCAGAGACTTGGCTTTCTGTGCGACATTCTGGCAGCAACCCCATAGTACCAAAATTCATCATTAACTAACTAGAAACCTCAATCAACTGGTCAAAATTATTTTAAGACACCAATCAGCTTCTTCCCAACTGTACATGTCATTTTTAATTAGGAAAGAAGAAGCCAGACAACACAAATAAATAGCAGTGAGGCAAGAGGCTAGCTATGGTTTGTGAGCAGCTTTCCGTGGAATTGCACCAGCAAGGCATGCCAGCTGCACTGCACTAAATAGCCTCACTGCATCCACATGTCACACGTCTTGGATGAAATACAGGATGCACTCATCCTATACTTAGACAGCAAGCTGTCATAATTTTATGTGGGAGAAACATTTATCAAAAATTGGCTCTGATTAATTGGCCTGCTAGACTCAAGGCATTAATAGAAGCCAGAGACAGTATTTTTGAACAGAGTTGGAAAACAGAGAATGGGAATCCATGTCCTGGGGGCTAGGGTATTCCTAGTACCAAGGCACAGGCATTGTACTGCATATCTATGACCAGCCCCATGGTGCAAATGTCCCCATGTCACACTGCAGTCACAGGGAATGAGTGCTACCTTCCCTTCAGAGATTCTTTCTAGCCCTTTTGTACAACCTGCTCTGGCACACATGCCCAATGTCGGGTGTAAAACTCACTCTACAGGATGCTATAGGATTGTGAACCCCTGCGGAAAGCAGGCAGAGCCCCACCATTTGAGATTGGCACCTATAGCAGGTGGCCAGAATATAGGTCCCATGCTTCTACCTCACATTAAAGATCTCAAAATGCCCAATCACTATAGCCATAAGAATGGAGATAATGGAATTACAAATATCTTTGTTTTCCTCTAATGCCAGTCACCATATAAATGCTGTAGCAACTGTATTGAATCCGAACATGTTTATAAGTACAGTGAGATTTGCAGCCAGTTCTTCAGCAACTTCTGTGAACACAGCACAGTGTAGGACCTGTGACACCCATGCAATACTTCTTCTGCTGCTGTATCCCTTGGAAAACCAGCTCTGAAAAATGAGCACCAGAGCCTGGACTGTGTCCTTAGGAATGTGTGTGCTTAGGCACCAGGTCACTGGAGCGCCAGTAGCCTGAGAGCTTCACTTCAGCTCATATTATATGAATAGAACACAAAATGGTTTGAAGTACAATATTTAAAAATGAACATTTTTTTCTCTGTGTGCAACACTTACTGTATATCTCACATACATTAACCCAGGGTACTCAAATGACCCACTGCCTCCAATAGCGGGTAACTCAAAGATGAACTCTTAATTCACTTTGGTCATCATAAACCCATCAGCACACTACTAGACATTTAACTACTGTATGCCAATAAAAATGTTGTTTAAACTGTTAACTGCCTGTTTAAAGCAGTAATTAATCCCCAAGATCAACACCTTTGAAATTACTGCCACAGGGCATAGATAAATATTAACCTTGGCTCTTAGGGAATGCTGGGCTCATGACCTGGAAAGGGATCACTCTTGGAAGTTTAGGGTTTTCTCCCCTGGTTTGCCATTGAGATGTATAATTCTTAGAAGAAAAAAATGTCAAAACTATTATATTTTTTAGCATCCTTGAGGTAATCTTCTTATTCAGAATGTGGAGTTTTCTAACTGCAACTTTCTCTGCATATTTCCTGTGAAATAATTAAACCCCATCCTTTGGATCGTGTAAAAATAATCTTGATGAAATGATGAAGACAGGGTGGCACATGACTTGAGGAAATTCACATTTTTTCTTCTAAAAGGATGACCATCCCTCTCCTGTTTGGAGACTGTGCTCACCACATGCCCACCGAACATTTATCAGCCATACATGACCAGGTAGGTCCCAGAGCAAGAGCCAGGTTTGTGGCACTGAATTAATTTGAGCTGTAACTGCTGGGACAAGAGAGCAGGAGGCAGAGAAGAAACACAGTAAGCAGGAGAGTAGATAGGTCTGTATCCAAGTATTACTGTTGGTGAAGTACCTTACATCCCTTGTATAAAAGTTAAAAAAATCAGGTGTTTATATAACGTCATGTATTCAGTCAT
>VXAX01006667.1:28861-58618 GCA_013399835.1 Leptocoma aspasia | reverse complement strand
ATTCTATTAAAAATATTTAGGCTAAATCCCTCCTGTGGCTGGAGGAAGTTTGGAAGCAGCTGTAGCTGCCATGAAGGTGCATCTTCCATCCTCAAGAGAGACCACAGTGCCCATGGTGGGGATCTGAGGGCCAGGAGGGAAATTCCAGCTCTGCAGCCACAGCAGTGCCCAAGGGTTGGAGCAGGACAAGGATATGGTGGCAGCTGGGAGTAAAAACCCCACAACCAGCAGCTTTTCAAGCTCATGTAATACTCAGATCCATGGAATGGTTTGGGTTGGAAGGAGCCCTGGAGATCATCTAGTTCCAAACACCCTGCTATGGTTGTTTAACCCAGAGAAGCCCTGCTCCCCACCTGCCTCCCTCAGGGGTGGGACAGCACAAGCCACCACAGGCAGGGCCACCGGTGCCACCGTAATTTGATTTGAAGGAGAGGTGACAGAAGGCTGCTTGATAAACACTTCCAAATTAAGCAGCTTTGTGTGCTAATCGCTCTGGCAATCAGCCCCACAGCAAAATCTCTGCTAAAAGGGATTGGAAATCAATAAAATTAGTTGACTAGTAATTAGCTTTAGTCCCAGGAAAACCAGCAAAGTTGTTTTTCCTGATGAGAGTTTGCTCCACTCGGTGAGGAACAACCCATCCGGGCAAACCCCAGGAAAGGCTCTGAGGTGCTGGCACAGCCCCTCCGAGGGAGAAGGGGGTGCTGGAAGCAGCTCCCAGAATTCCTGTTTATTTACCAGCCCCATCCACCCCCAAATAGGAAAAAACAGCTGTGAGTGGAAGGCAGCCGGGAGCTGTTTACAGGACGTCGATTGTAGAGGGGACCATACAATTTGTTCACTTCCTTTTCCTGGTGCACGACAAAACAATTAAAATAAAAATAAGGGGGGGGGCAGATAAAAAAACCCACCCTGAACACCTGGAGGGCAGCATGAGGTCGCTGGCAATGCCACCCTGGAGGGCTCTGCTCACGGGGCAGGTCAGGGGATGTTTTATCCCCTTCACTGCCTTGAAATTTGAGGTTGGACCAAAACTGACTGGTTGGGACAGTGAGGCTCAGCTGTTCTGCTGCCCTGAAGTGTCCAAGGCCAGGCTGCATGGGGCTTGGAGCAACCTGGGATACTGGAACATGTCCCTGACCATGGCAGGGGGCTGGAATGTGCTGCCACTTCCTGACCTGTCCAGAGGCATCAAATGGGCCAGGTGGCATTTCCCTCTGGGACAGGGACAGGAGCCCAGGAAGGGCTGGAGCTGTGTCAGGGCTTGGCATGGAGCTCAGGGAAAGGTTCTTCCCCCCGAGGGTGCTGGGCACTGCCCAGGCTCCCCAGGGAATGGTCCCGGCCCCAAGGCTGCCAGAGCTCCAGGAGCCTTTGGCCACCGCTCTCAGGGATGCCCAGGGTGGCATTGTTGGGGTGGCTGGGCAGGGACAGGGGCTGTACTGATCATCCCTGTGGATCTCTTCCAACTCAGGATATTTTATGACTCCATAAACAGGCGCTCTGGACCACAAGAGCCCAGTGACATCATCCCCCAGAGCAGGCACCCCAAGGGGGGACACAACAGCACCCAGATTAAACTCACAGATGCCTGCACGATTTCTGGGGCAGATTCTGCCCCTTCATCTTTGTGATGAAGAATGAACCCAGAACCCAAAGCCATGACAGGCCCACCCACCCCACACACACCCCTGATTCAAGGAAGCACCTGCTGCTGCTGCCCCCTCCCCAAATGTGCAGTCAGGGATAATTTTTGACTTCAAAAAGCTGATGCCACCACTTTGGTGATTGTTAATTCCTCTGCTCAGCATCTTTTGCACTGTATTCCAGTTCAGCAGTTTCTGCACACACAGATGGGGTTTACGAAATGTTTGGGGCTGGAGAAAAATAGGAGAAAACCAGGGAAGGAGTGGGGAAAAATGATGCATTCCTCATTGGCTTTCCATGAGGGAAAACTATGGGGAGAAATTGAACCTACACCAAAACCATACAAAGCCAGAAAGAGGTGAAAAGAGTCAAAGAAGTATTTTAGCAACTGCTGGTCTTTTGGAAGATGCTCTGGTATCATGGAAACTGCTCTCAAAGGACAGGGCAGGCTCCATGGCAGCCCCTGGGCCAGTTTTGGGGGTGCTGGTGTGGCATCCCAGAAACAGCATCCTGGAATGTCCTGAGCAAGAAGGGATCCACAAAGATCACTGAGTCTAACTCCTGGTCCTGCTCAGGACACCCCAACAATCCCACCATGTGCATAAATAATTATATGCAATAATAAATGTACAAACTAGTGCCCAGCACAGGGGTGAGGAAGTTTTGGAAAAAACAACAAAACCCAACCAGCAAATTTGGCCATCCCTCACTTTAGACACGAATCATATTTGCAGATGTAAAGGAAGATCCCCACTGCATTTTACACAGTGACTTTATGGTAACCAAAATAAAAGCTTACCTTTAAGTCATCATTAAGGAAATTAATTACTTGGGCCAACCCAAGTCTCATCAAGGCCTTGCAAAATGACTGCAGAGGGTACCCATGATGGCACTGAGTCACACCCATCATCCCCTGTGTCCAGAACATGGCCAAGGACCTGACCCAGGGTGCCAAGGTTCACACCAGTAGTGAACTGTGCTGTGCTCCTCCTGGAGAATGGGTCAGACTGGACAGGATTTATTAAACTAAAAAAATGGGGATGGATGGATGGATGGATGGATGGATGGATGGATNGAGGGTGGGCAGGCCCTGGCACAGGGTGCCCAGAGCAGCTGTGGCTGCCCCTGGATCCCTGGAAGTGCCCAAGGCCAGGCTGGAGGGGGAATGGAGCACCCTGGGATAGTGGAAGGTGTCCCTGCCACTGGCAGGGGTGGAACGGGATGGGCTTTCAGGTCCCTTCCAGCCCAAGCCATTCTGGGATTCTGTGACAGAAATTCAGTAAGAGACATGAAGGCAGAGAGGCTTTTGGGCCTCCCAAAGGCCGGGAAGATCCTGCTCCCTGCAGCAGGAAAGCCCCAAGAGCAGCAGCCAGTCCCTCTCCCAGCCTCTGGGAGAGCCAGCAAGATGCCACATGGAGAAAGAAAACAAACCTGTGACGACAACCAGAGGGAAGAAAATAAACTTTAAAGCTCAAAACACTTCCCCCAGCTGTAAAAACAAAGGCCAGCAGTGACCAAACACGAGCACAAAGGAACGGCAGGAGAAGGGGATGGAGGATAACACAGTCAGGGCTTTCTAAAGGTCATCAGCCTACAGGACGAACCCACCACGTCCCTTGTCCCCAGCCTCTTCAGGACAAACCTATCCATGTCCCTCATCCCCAGCCTCCATCCAAGCCTGACGACCCTGCAAGAAGCAGGATGTCAAGGAGGTTCCAAGGGACAAAAGTGCAGGGAAACAGACCAAGAATAATACTGGACTGAGTCAGACCCACAACAGGTGTCAGAGGAGTCGCTTTTCTTCACTGTCCCTCAGATCAGCTGTGTTTTGGAGGGGCAGCTCTGCTCCCTCCACGCAGATAGAAACAGGCCCAGTGTGAGGTGGGTGACAGTGGGGACCCCACAGCCAGGCTGGCCAGCCCTGCAGTGCCACTGCACTGTGACAGGGTGGGTGACAGGGACCACGGAGGCTGGGAGAGCACAGGGGGATGTCCCAAAGCTCTGCAAGCAGCTTAGGATAAACCCAATGCTGCAGAACAACAAGGAGATGGCTCAGACCTGAACCTGAGTGTCACACAGCACAATGCCTGTCATTATAGAATCAGAGAGGTTTGGAGAGGTTTGGATTGGAAGGGATGCTAAAGTTCATCCCATTCCATGCCCTGCCATGGGCAGGGGCACCCCCCACTATCCCAGGCTGCTCCAAGCCCTGTCCAGCCTGGCCTTGGGCACTGCCAGGGATCCAGGGGCAGCCACAGCTGCTCTGGGCACCCTGTGCCAGGGCCTGCCCACCCTCCCAGGGAACAATTCCTGCCCAATATCCCATCCAGCCCTGCCCTCTGGCAGTGGGAGCCATTCCCTGTGTCCTGTCCCTCCATCCCTTGTCCCCAGTCCCTCTCCAGCTCTCCTGGAGCCCCTTTAGGCCCTGCAAGGGGCTCTGAGCTCTCCCTGGAGCCTTCTCCTCTCCAGGTGAGCACCCCCAGCTCTCCCAGCCTGGCTCCAGAGCAGAGGGGCTCCAGCCCTTGGAGCAGCTCCGTGGCCTCCTCTGGACTTTCTCCAGCAGCTCCACGTCCTCCTGCTGTTGTTCCCCAGGGCTGGGGCAGCTCTGCAGGTGGGGTCTCAGCTGAGTGGGGCAGAGGGGCAGAATCCCCCCCTCCCCTGCTGCCCACGCTGGGGGCTCAGCCCAGCACAGGGGGGGTTTCTGGGGTCAGTGCCCATGGCTGGGGCAGGCTGAGCCTCTCACCCACCAACACCACTGAGTCCTTCTCCCCAGGGCTGCTCTTGATCCATTCTCCCATAAACGCACACACAGCCCCATGGAGAACCTCCCCTATTTCTGCTTTACATGCACTCAACTACATCAACACATTTGCTACCACATAACAATTGAAATTCAGTTGATACGGAGTAATTCCCAAAGCCAAGGGTTATATTCCACGAAACAGAAAGCTTCAGGGAGAAGACTGAGTGTAAAGCCACATCCTGGTTTTTCCAGATCATTTATTGTACCACAGAGTTGCACACTCATGACAGGCACAGACACTCCACACTTGCACGTAGGTTGCTGTCCAAAGGGAGAAAACTCATTTTGCTGAGTGAACAAGGGAACTCAGCAGCCTGAAGCCAGCGAGGCCTGAAACACACTGGGTCCCCTGGGACACTCTCAGTGACCTCTCGTGTTCCTCCAGCCATGGGGTGTTTTGCACACCCCCACAGATGCACAGAGGAGCTGCAACACCCCCACTAACTCCACCTCTATTTCCGCTCTGATTTGCATCTTTCCAAGTATTGTTTAATTTGCAATGTAAAATCAAATTACAGCCATAGCGATGCAGCCGGAACACCGGGGAACAGAAATCTCCCACTTGGTTTCCATTACTCACCAAGAAGACAAATGGGGACAGAAGCTTGTTTACTTACAAGTGACCAAAAAAACCCCCAGAAGTTTGCCAGAGAGGCATTTGAGATCAAACATGCAGGCAGTGCCAGCTGTGTGTACGTGAGCCCTCCCAGCCCCGCACTGCTGCAGCCCTTAGGGTAGGGAGGCCAGAGGCTGTTAAAAATTAGACAAATTAAGGATGGCTTCCAAATAATGTGGAGATTACGTGGGGAAGTGGCCAAACAGGCATACACCCCACCAGGGCGGCCTTGGCAGTTTGTTTGTGAGCCTCCTCTCAGCAGGGAGAGGGATGGTGGGGAATGACTTGTGCACTAATGCACGAGCCCCTGTGAGCTTCCTTGGGGAAAACAGACCACAAAGGGGTGAGGAACACAGCCAGGGGTGGTTATTCCAAGGGCAGGGGCTGTGATCCTGCAGGGTGCTGGGCCCCTGTGGATGCCCCGAGGGCGCAGGATGCGGTGGCCGAGGGCCAGCACTGGCGCAGACGATGATTCAGCCCCACAGGAAGGATCATCTCAGAAGAATTGTTGGACACAATGAGGAAAACTTTCCCAAACAAAGCGCTCTCAGCACCACCTGCCTCCCTCCCTCAGCCCCTGCTCCTGCTCGAGAGTAACCTCTGGGCTCTGGTCACCACAACAAAAGTTGGTGTTTTTGTCTTCCCCTTTCCCAAGGTGAGCGTTCCTGGGGCACAGCGGCCTCAGGATTGCATCCTGGCCCCTGAGAGCAGTACAGAAGCTGCCAACAAAGCCTCTGGCCATGTCCAGTTACAGCCAGCAACCTCAGGGCTGCAAACTTCAGGAGCTGGATATACCCAAAATATACAAGCCAGGCTTCCTAAGGAATACCTAAAGCAAATCCATGGGTCAGAGCACACCAGGTACAGAGTTTTGGGGATAACTGCATGTACAGCCAAGGAGTTCTCTCTCCCAGACAGCAGCTCTTACAGAATTTGGTCCATGTGACACCACACAGTGAGGTATTTACCTGAAGAACAATTTAAAGACAGATGTGACCTATTTAGAGCTCTGCCAAATATTTCTGTAATTGAATAGACCATTGATTATTTAAAGTGCATTAAAAAGGGCTGAATTCAGTCCACTTGCTCCTACAAAGTACCATTTCCATGAACCACAACTCTTTTTCCCCCTCTTTAAACATAAACACTTCAAGATGTTCACTTGTCCCTTGCCCTGAAAGGATCCACATCTTTCTATAACCATACCCCATGCCCTAATTTCCCCTTGTAGCCCTAAAGCCAAAAGGACAAGTTACAGGAAGAGTTTACCTGAAGACAAATCCCAACCCATCAACTTTAAGGCTACCAAGGCTTATGTCGTGTATGGGGCAGGGCCATCAGCCCTCATGGCCTTGGCAGGAGCCACTGATGCATGGCACTGTGGGTTCAGGCTGTCAATCAGCCCTCGAGACCTTGTTCACCACACACTGCTCCGGGGACAACAAAAAGTTGCTCCAGCCCCTTGTGCCCTCATCCCCTTGTCCCTAAATCCAGCTCCCAACACACATCTCCAAGCAGTGCCTAAACACTGGAGGAGGGATTAAGGCACTGAGCTGGTGGGGAGGAAGGTTTTAAACATCTCAATGTGTCACCTGATTTGGGATGCAGAGAAGTGCCCGGGGCAGCTCCAGGGAGAGGACAGGATGGAGCCAAGGGCAGCCTGGATGCAATCTGTGTGTGATGGATCGTGGTGGCACCAGCTCTCACCGGCTGGGACCTGGGACGTGCCACCGTCGGCAGGTGCTGCTGGGCTCCTCCTGCTCCACGAGGGACAGGGAGTGCACAGCTGATGGAGCAAAGGGAGCCCACCCTCACCATCCCTTCAGGCTGGGCACCGGCTGTGTCCCCCCACTTCACCTGCGCTGTCCCTGGGCAAACAGTGGCACGGGTGAGGTGCCAGTAGATGGCACTCAATGAGTAGCACGGGTCCTCCTCTTTCCCAGGACTAACCAGCACCTTTCTCCTGCCTGCATATTTCAAACCATTTCCTGGGTGCAACTTTGGCATCACTCAACAGCGGCTGGCAGGAGCTGGTGATCCTTGGTCTCATCCTTTGTCATGGGCAACAAAAAAAGCCCTGAAAAAACCCCACTGCCCAGCTCCTCGGAAGCCCCAGAGATCTCAGGAAAGCAGATTTTATTATTTTTATTGACATCTCTCATGTTACCCCGGGCACACACTGGGCATTGTTTGGGTTGTGGATTGGTGACCCCAGGAAGGTGGGAGGCAGTTTCCCCTCCCTGCTCCACAGCCAGAGTGGCAAACCCACAGCAGCACCAGCCTGGCCTTGCAGCCCATCCCAGCCCTTCCAGGGCACACACGCAGGGCTCACACACACCAGGGCTCTCTGCTGCTCAGAACAAGCTGCAGACAAAAAGAGACCCATTAAATTATCTTGTCTGTGTCTCCTCTACATGAGGCTTCGATTTCTGGTGCTTTTGTCAAGCCAAGCGCTAACACTCCTTATCAGGAATTCAAATATCACTGTCTAGGAAAATTGACCATTAACAAGGTCCTCTGATATTTTGCTCAAATACTGCTTTCTTTTAACTATGAGAAGCTCAAAGAAATGTTTTCCTACATGAACAAAAAGAGCTACAGCAGTTAAAACCTGGAGCTGCAGTTTGCTGGGATGGTAAGAGCTGAGCTCAACACTGTGGATGAGAAGCTGCTGTCCCAAAGGAAAGTGGCTGCATTTTCAAATGCAAGTTTGAAACAAAAAAAACCTTAAAAATTATATGTATAAAAATGAGAATGGAAAAAAAAGAGCTCCATTCTCAGACTAATGCTGCAAGGAAAACAAAGACCAAAGTCATCCCCAAATCCCTGGACTGCCTCCAGCATGTGAGCTCTACTGGCAGCTCCCACCTCTGCTCCGGGGACACCCAGGGCCACTGACAAAGCTCCCTCCAGATCCTCACTGCACCAGGTTCATGAGTGGCTCAGGGCATGGCAGCACTGGCTGCTGTGGGAGGAAAGGGCCCTTCTCACCCTCCATTTCTCTTGAGTGAGTTCTGAGCTTGCTGGACTTTCCAGGGGCTGCTGAACACGTAAGGCAGCAGGAAACACAAAGAAAATCGGTTCCCCATTTGGAGCACAATGTGCCCCAGAAGCCCCCAAGATGGGGCAGGCCAGGATGGACGGGAAGAGGAAGATCTCAGCTGGCAGCTGGTTTGCAAAACCACAGCCCCACACCTTCGCCTCTCGGAGCCCCAGCACTGCTGCCACCATGGCACAGGGAGCAGGGACAGGCTGGAGGGAATAAACTGCCCTGGCTGCTCCCACCAGACCCCCCATTCCTGACAGAATCAAGGGGAAACAAGCTGTTATCAATCTCTCTGGTGCCCAGGATCCACCACACTCTGGGGTTGTTCATCCAGCTCCTGCCCACACTGCTGTGGTCAGGGTGAGGAGCACACACCAACCCCTGCTCACCTCGGGCACAGAGCTTTAACTCTCTCAGAGTCCCACAGTTGTTTGGGTTGGAAGAGACCTTAAAGCTCATCTTGCTCCATCCCCTGCCATGGGTAGGGGCACCTCCCACTATCCCAGGGTGCTCACGGGAGCCTGCTCCTGGGCTTGCATGGCTCTGTCCACCCTGCAATTCCCTCTATCTTGCAGCATCCCAAAGCCTCAGCTGCTCCCTGGCATCCCAGAGAGAGCCCAGTCTGCACCCAGGATGCTGCCTCACCTACACACAAATCCCTGTTTATTTAAAACTCAGAGGTGCAGATTTCCTAAGGTGTCCCTGTACCCCACCTCAGTTCAAAGCAGGCACCACATGCAGCAGTGATTCAGATGAAATGGTTCCTCTTAAGTTACAATTCCACATGCACAAGTTACTCCAATCAAAGCCAGACCACCTCCAGGGAGTTGTCCCTTGTTTGATTCATATCTAAAACCACCTGAAATAAAAACCATCCCACGAGCCCCTTGTAGGGCAATGAAAACCCAAACCCAGGCCATGTCACCACAGCAATTAACACTACAGCAATTAACTGTGCCAGCGATGGGCTCATGGTGTAAGGGCCACAGGTGATCCTACACAGGACACCCTCAGCTGGCACCTGAACTTGGTGCTGTGTCCCCAAGCTACAGACTCCTCTCCTCCTGCAGCCCTGCCCTGGTCACAGCTGTATCAGGTTTAGGGGACTTGGGCACACACAGTGGGGAAGCAGCAGACAAAGCTGAGCTGTTCCTGCTCCCAAAAAGGGTTGGGTGTCCTCAAGCAGCTTTAAGGCTCTCAGTTCCTGCCCAACAGCACCAAAAAGTACTCAGAACTGAGGAAGAAAATCCCTGCACAACTCCAGCCTGCCCCTCCACACACAGCCCACCTGCCACCCAATCCCTCGAGAGTACAACTCCCAACCGACCACAGCAAATCACCCCTTTACACTCCATCCTTCCACCCTTTACCAAAACATCCTGCCAGATGTGTGGCAGGAGCACGTACCCCTGGACAGCTTGTTGTGGGCTGCCATGTCCCCGGAGGCGCCGGCAGCGAGGAGCCCGGTCCCTGTGCCGAGCACTCCAGCCCAGCCCCGGGGAGGGAGGAGCAGCTCCCGGTGCCTCGGTCCTGTCCTGCCCACCACTGCCTGCCTTTGTTTGGGGACTGCAGAGAGCTCACTGCTGGGACAGGCAGAGGCAGTGCAAGGAAAGTTAATGAAGTTTATGGGGTGGATCAGGTTTACCAGGGAGTTTATGAAGTGCTGCCTGGAGAGCTAAGAGCAAATGGACAGCATCGCTTCAAGATCAGGATTGTTCCTAGGGAGCCCTGGAAAAAAAAATCACCCAAGTGCTTCAGTCATGCCCTGATCTACAGGTGAGGGTGGGGAGGCCCTGGCACAGGGTGCCCAGAGCAGCTGTGGCTGCCCCTGGATCCCTGGAAGTGTCCAAGGCCAGGTTGGATGGGCCTTGGAGCAATCTGGGATAGTGGAAGGTGTCCCTGCCATGGCAGGGGGTGGGAATGGATGATCCCTAAGGTCTCTTCCAGCCCAAAGCACTCTGTGATTCCATGATGTTCTCTTCTTGTTATCTCCTTGCCAAGAGCCCTTTAAAGGCCAGGTCAGCACCAGCGCTGCAGCTGGAGCAGTTTTTGCTCTCTCACAAAAGACACCTCCACCCAATCCTGCTCAGCTCTGCCATGGTGATCCAGGGGACTCCCTTGGCACAGCCCTGGGCACTGGGTATTGTTTGGCTTTCCTTTATCTGCAGATCTCAAAGCATTTTGTAAATGTTAAACCTTGAAGCCTCTCCAGGGAATAAAACTCTTTTCTGCTATTGTATAGATGGAGAGACTTGCCCAAAAACGAGGGCAGAGCTAAGGGGGGCAGCAGAGCCCAGAGCTGAGCCAGCTCAGCTTTTTATTGGCACAAAGTACAGTGACACAGATTATCCCTGGAAGACCTGCGTGGACAAACACAGCTCCTGGGAGAAGCACTCACTCTCCAGGTGGGAAAGCCTGGCATGCTGAAGCACCCAAAAATTTATTTACAACTGGTGCTCCAAACCACAATGTCTTACCCATCTTTCAGTTTTCTTCTTTGGGTAAAAAAAAAATCAAACAAAAAACCAAAAACAAAACAAAAAAAAAACCAACCCCAAAAAACCCCCAGTTCTATAGTTTCAACTTTTTAGAAAATTATTTAAAGAATACAGAACAAAAAACCACAATGATTTTAAAAATACAAGCTGGGGGAGAAGGTCTCTTCTCTATTTCTGAGCTGACCCAGGAGGGCTGGGCAGGGCAGGGAGCTGGGGGAGATGCTCCTGTCTGGCTCTCAGGTCCTGCTGGCCATGGGGGCTGTGGGGAGCTCCCCATCTTTTCACCCACCTTTATTTCCCATGCACTTCATTTTAAAGGAACCTGAGGGCCAGCAGGAATTGGGAATTCAGTGCCACCCAACATGGCTTTGCCCAGTGCTCCAGGGAAATGCTGCAGTGAGCCAGATGGGATGGAATTGTACCAGGACTTCACTCAGGACATCAACCAGTGCCTGTAAGCTCCAGCTAAGGGAGAAACCCCAAATCACTGAGTGTCTGGGATGGGAAGGAGCTGGCACAAGGGTGCCCTGGCAGCTGGAAAACCTCACAGGAATGAAGACAAGCAGCAGCAGGAGCAGCCCAGCACAGGCATCCCCTGGGATGCACAAACCTGCTCTGCTCGGGCTGTAAAGGTGTCGGGAGCAGCTCCCACAGGAAGCAAGTGAAGTGCTGGGCCTAAGGAACCTCCAGTGTTGACTAAAACAAGCAACCAAAGAGAGCCCCAGAAGTTTGCTGTGAACTCACGATTCCAGACATCACTTCCCTGAGATGCCTCATTTCCCAGACCCTTCTCAGACCATCATCTCTCTCTCAAGCCCAGGATCTCAGGTGACAGACATTCCTCCAGTTTCTCACCTATACCTGGTGCTCTGCACCACAGAAAACCTAGAAGAGCAAAACTGGCCATGAAGAAGGCATGGAGTGACAGGACAAGGGAAATGACTTCTCACTGCCAGAGGGCAGGGTTAGATGTGATTTTAGGAAGAAATTCTTCCCTGTGAGGGTGGGGGGGCCCTGGCACAGGTTGCCCAGAGCAGCTGTGGCTGCCCCTGGATCCCTGGAAGTGTCCAAGGCCAGGCTGGATGGGGCTTGGAGGAACCTGGGACAGTGGAAGGTGTCCCTGCCCATGGCAGGGGGTGGAACAGGATAAGCTTTGAGGTCCCTTTCAGCCCAAACCAGTCTGGAATTCTGAAGAGTATGTAAAGAATTCTGAAGAGCATGTGAAGAGCATGTAAAAACCCCACAGGACAGAATTCAGGACTTATTTTCCACTCCACGCTGCTCATATCCAAGTGGTGTTTCCAGCATGACAGAACTCCACTTGGATCAAGCTCATGTTTCCCTGCGGAGCCAGGCAGTTCCTGGAAAGTCAGCACAGGGACAGCAACATCTCAGTGCCACGAGCCCTGGAAAGGGGGAGCACCAGAACTGCCAGCCTCTTCCATGGCTTCCCTGCAGCTTGGGAAGGAGCCAGAGCGGGAGGGGACATGAGGCAGCTCTTGGTGACTGATGGGGAGAGGCCGGGCAGAGACCTCCAGGCACCTCGGCCAGAAACAGCAGCTTAAAATTCAACAAGCCCCAAGTTTTGAGTTCTGAACTAATGGAAACCGAGAGGACCTGAGCAGGGTCTCTGCTGCCCACAAGGAGCCCAGGTTCCTTCCCCTTCAGCTGTTTCGCCCCCGGTTGCTTCTGCAGCCGCTCCAGCCTCAGAGGCTGCTCGCTACATCACGGCCAGGCAGCAGATAATGAAGGAAACACAGCTGGGACGGGCACCACTGAGGCTCCACACTTGGCCAAAAGGCAATTGGATTCAACCAAACCCAAATCAGGAGTCTCAAGCGTGAAGGTCAAGCAAGAAGGTGCAAAGTGGAGCTGTTTGGATGAGGAGAAGCTGTGGACGGCAGCCTCGGGGCGCTGGGGATGCTCCCCAAGGAAGCTCAACATGCAGGTCCCCCCCAACAGTTAGATTGGCTCAGCTGGCCAAACCCACCCTGCCCTTTCTCTCCATCCTGCACCTTCACTCCCCACTGATTCCCATGGAAGTGCTTAAGTAATTAATTAAAGTGGTGATGGCTGATGGGCTTCATGATACCAACAGTGAGCCAACAGCAGGTGGGTGGGCAAAGAGAAGGGGGACAAGAACCAGAAGAGCTCCAGGGCTTGGGGCAAACACTGCCTAGATGGGACCACTGCCACCAGGAGAGCAGCCACACACCTGAGGACAGGGGCTCAGGACCCACTCCTTCCATGCCACATCCCCAAGGCTGGCTGTGCCAGGATGGAGATGGCTTTTGCTCTGTACATCCCTGGGCTTAGGTGATAACTTTGGATTGTCCCAAGTGACCCTTCAGAGAGGCAGAGACAACAAGGCTGACCCAGAGCTCGATGGTGCAATCCCAGACCAGACTAACCCTGCTCCTGGGATGCACCTTTCATCCCAAAGCACCCACAAGGTACAGAGGTGAGAGTCCTCCCATTAATGGCACAGTCAGAGCCTCCTGCCTCAGTCCCCAGCACCTACCAGGCCAGAGAGCCTCTCATGCCATGGGAAGGTGCCCCAGCTCTCCCGGGGCACAGCCCCAAGCCTTTCCTGGGAGAGATTTTAGAGTTAAAGCAACACCGGTAGTGGGATTGTCAGCAGCACAAATGCACAATCAGGAGGGGAAGATGTGGGGGGAAAGCATCCAACTGGCAAATATAATACTTGGAAGGAAAAGTAGATTTTTAAAAAAATAAAAAATGAGGGGGTGGCAAAAAAAAAATCTCAGGAAGTCATCTAGTCATTCCTGCTCTTTGCAGAAACAATAGACTCGGGATGCTGGCTAAGTTATAAATAATCCCGCTGGCTACACAACACAAATCCAAGACAGGAGCAGGGTAACTACCAGCTCCATGGAAAGTGAGTCACTACCTTCTTACAGCATTCCCAAAAAGGGAAAACACCACGGCCCCACTCCCACTCTGCTCCACTGTCCAGGACCCATCCCGGGGGGCAGGAGCAGCTCAGTGACACAACGTGGCTCTGAGACATGGAAACCCCGAGCCACAGCGAGCTCCAGTAGTGGTGAGGCTGATCCCAAAGCAGAGCAGGAGACACAGCCTGACACTCACAGAATCCTGAAATACCCTGAGCTGGAAGGGACCCACAAGGATCATCTAGGCATTAACCAGGAGACCCCAACAATGCCACCCTGTGCATCCCTGAGAGCGGTGGCCAAAGGCTCCTGGAGCTCTGGCAGCCTTGGGGCCGGGACCATTCCCTGGGGAGCCTGGGCAGTGCCCAGCACCCTCGGGGGGAAGAACCTTTCCCTGAGCTCCATGCCAAGCCCTGACACAGCTCCAGCCCTTCCTGGGCTCCTGTCCCTGTCCCAGAGCAGAGCTCAGCCCCTGCCCCTCTGCCTCCCCTCGGGAGGAGCTGCAGCCCCCAGGAGCCTCCCCTCAGTCTCCTGTGCTCCAGCTGAACGAGCCAAGTGCCCTCAGCTGCTCCTCAGAGCCTTCCCCAGCTCCGTGTCCCTCCTTTGGGCACTCTCCAACAGCTTTGGATCCTTCTGATACTGCAGACACTGTGGGATCAGTGGTAAGAAAGCTCAAATTGGGGAAAATAATGGGAAGCCACCAACTCCACAACATCCTTCTCTTTTTAGAAAGGAAGTTGCCATTGTGAGATGCTTTGGGTGAGCTGTTTTCCAGATCCCTCCTCTGAACCCCAGAGCAAGCACAGAGATGAGCAAAGCCAACATGCCTCAAGATGCTGGTAGAGCTGCCCCAGGAAGGGTAGGTGTGCCAGGGCCTCTGCCCCAAGCACAGCCCTGTGGGAGGGACACTGCCCCTCTGGCCTGGCAGCTCTCAGGGCAAAGGGAAGATGCATCTTCTTGGGCACCCAGAACATCTTTGTCACTTCTCTGTGTTTGTGGCTGACCAGGGCACAGAGCACAAAGTGGAGCACCCAGGACCAGGGTGTCCCTGCATGGCCACAGCCCCCAGGAGTCCTCATGTCGAGAGCAGAACATGGAATCATGGAATGGTTTGGGTGGAAAGAGACCTCAAAGCCCACCTCATTCTACCTCTGCCATGGACAGGGAAACCTTCTACTATCCCAGGGTGCTCCAAGCCCTGTCCAACCTGGCCTTGGAAACTTACAGGGATGGAAAGCCCCCAACCTCTCTGAGTAACTGATAAAAGGAAAGAGCTTCCCAACTGGAGACTTGGAAGTGACATAAATTCTCCTTTCTTAAAAAAAAAAAAAAAAGCTTCCTGACTTGCTATTCCATTACCCAAATCTGGAAATGTAATCATATTAGTTCAGCTGCATTAACACAACAAAAAACCCCAACAAAAACTGTCTTAAAAATTGAATTGATCTCCAAGGAGTGAAGAGAAAGGAGAACAAAAGTCAGATACCCAAAGCAAGGAGCTCCCCCTGTGAGCACTATGGCCAGCCTGACACCCAAGATACTCTCCGACAACAGATTCACGAAGGATGTGAAATAATCAGGATGTGAAGTGATTTTTAAGAGCTTTTTTTGCCAGGTAGGTGAGGTAAAAGGTCAGTAAGAGCCATCTGAGCACATCCAGCCCAGCAACATAATGCTGAGTTTGTCAGAGAGCTTAACTCAGCTTAAACAGACCTCAGTCAAGAGGAAAAATCCAGCCTTGAGCCACGTGGGAAGTCCAGGCAGCTCTGAGGGACTGTGGGGATGTGCAGTGTTGGCTCAGCAATCCTATGGCTCCCAAAACCTTCAGCAGCCCAAGCAGCAGCAAGGCCCCTGCTCCTGTTCTCTGGTACCTGGGGAGCACTGCCCAAACCATGGCCCTGTGTGGGAAGGGGCTTGGGGCAGCCACTGCTCCAAGTGAAGTGAAAAACCAAAAAGCCTCAATCCCCAGCCTGGCAGCTGCAGCCAGGGCCTTTTCAGGGAACACCAGGAGCAATGTGAGGGGCTCCTGCACAAACTCACCCGATGGGCTGGGAAAATACAGTGAATCCCACCTGGTTTGGGCTGAAAGGGACCTTAAAGCCCACCCAGTTCCACGCCCTGCCATGGCCAGGGACACCTTCCACTATCCCAGGGTGCTCCAAGCCCCCTCCAGCCTGGCCTTGGGCACTGCCAGGGATCCAGGGGCAGCCACAGCTGCTCTGGGCACCCTGTGCCAGGGCCTCCCCACCCTCACAGGAACAATTCCTGCCCAATATCCCATCCAGCCCTGCCCTCTGGCAGTGGGAGCCATTCCCTGTGTCCTGTCCCTCCATCCCTTGTCCCCAGTCCCTCTCCAGCTCTCCTGGAGCCCCTTTAGGCCCTGCAAGGGGCTCTGAGCTCTCCCTGGAGCCTTCTCTTCTCCAGGTGAGCACCCCCAGCCCCCCCAGCCTGGCTCCAGAGCAGAGGGGCTCCAGCCCTTGGAGCAGCTCCGTGGCCTCCTCTGGACGTTCTCCAGCAGCTCCACGTCCTCCTGATGTTGTTCCCCAGGGCTGGGGCAGCTCTGCAGGTGGGGTCTCAGCTGAGTGGGGCAGAGGGGCAGAATCCCCCCCTCCCCTGCTGCCCACGCTGGGGGCTCAGCCCAGGACACAGCCAGGAGTGGAGCTGCCACCAAAAACAATTTGTTGAGAGTAAACCTTAACTCTCTCCCTCGTGGGGCTGGAGCTCCAGCACCTCAGAGGCCTGGAATGACCACCCAGCAAGACAAATCGAGTTGGGGAGGAAAGGTGTGAACACTTTGAACCACTGGACAAAAAATGAAGGAACCCTGCTTTAAAATTTTTTCTTCAAAAAGGAAAAAAAAACCCAACCAACCATATGTGATGGGGAGGCACATCCACCTTCCCACAGCTTTTCGGGCTATTCATCATTTGGATAAAATCCAGTTTCACATTGAAATTCAGCTGGACTTTCAAATGCAAATCTGAGGAGGAGAGCAACATATGGTAGAGGTTAGTGCGTATTTTTCCTAATTAGATGGCAAACTGCTGCTTTGTATAACAATGTTAACGGGGCAGGAGGAGCCTTTGCAAGGGAGACCACATCACTTGAGAATAAAATGTCCCACAAAGCAGAAGGGGCCCTGGCCACTCCCGCTCTCAGGGAAGGTCACGCACTCACTACCACCAGGATGGGTTTTGTCACTTGTCAAAAATGAGATTTGTCCCCCCAGCTTGGGAAGATGAGGCAGAAAGGTAATAGAGGGGATTGGCAACACCAGTGACTCCAAGGCTTGTCCTGAAGGACTTTGGCTTCTTCCAGCTCAGGTTGTCCCTTGGGGCAGCCCTGGGTGCCACATGCACACACCTGGGAGGGCTTTTGGAGGGGGAAAATGTTACCATTTCCTCACTCCAGAGGCCAGGGATGAAGGAAAGATGGGCAGAAGATGCTTCAGAACTACCGTCATGGTCCATGCATTGAAGAAAGGACTCTTGACAATAATTCAGAAGGTTAAATATGATTTATTAAAATGACTCCATTATCATAAGGTTTCGGGATAATGTGCCCAGGGTACAGAGCTCAGATGTTTCCTTTCTCACTGCTCTGTACAGGAATGTCTAGAATGCTTACAGTATCAAAAAGATTACAGTCTTTTTGCTCTTTCTCTCACTCTCAGGAGGAGGTAGAGGAATTCTATGTCTTTGACGAACAGACACAGATATTTTGTTTACAGAAAGCTTATACAGAGTAAAAGACAGCAAAAGGTGTTCTCCCATGGGAAACTGATCAGAAAGCTTACACACAGAGAAACTTATATGTTCATAGCAACACAGAACTCCCTGAGAAGGGGAGGAACAGCTCTGCTTTGAGTAGTGCCCAGCAGCCACCACCAAACCTGCCCCAGGAGAGGCAGGTGCCACCACCAGAGGTGACCCCAGAGCTTGCTGGCCACATCCAGTGCCCATAAACAGGACATCACCCACTTTCCTGCAATGTTATTCCCAGCTAGGACAAGTCAAGGTTTATAGATGACTGTCCCTTGCCCTGCTTGGTCCGAAAAAAGCCACCTCCTCGTGTTCCTGTGTGCTGGAGGCTGCCCTCCCTCCCAGCCTTGGCCCCAGAGGCTCTGGTACGAAGCTCATTTATTTATTTTCAGTCCCTGTCTAACGAGGCAAACTCCCCTGCTAGAAAAATCTTATGCCACATTAACTTCACCTCCTTCTTACTCCTGACGCAATCCCCAGCTAAATTTAGAGGAAGACATTGCCTGAGGTCACTTTGGAGGTGGGGATGTGCTTCCCAGGTTTCACAGGCAGATGGACAGTGTTTTTTAAATTTTTCTTCCTGCTGGCTTTGGAGCTGGGCCTACCTGGCGAGTTAATTGAAAAATTCAGGATTAAAAAATGAGGGCAGATGTCCTGGACTGCCTCTTTCCCTTCTTTACTGGGTGAGTGAGGCACTGGAGGCAACTTCCCTCTGGAAACATTAATCAGGGCAGGGAGAAGAGCATCCAAACAGCCACTGCAGAAACTCTCAAAAACTGAACCAAGAAATCTCCTCTCACGGCTCATATTTTTCCTTTCTGACGTTTGTTCAGATATACTTCCACCATGCAAGAAGGGGCAGGCAGACCAAGATCTCTGCAACCAACTGGCAAAAGTCCCACCCTCCATCCTCCCCCAAACCCGAGGCAAATCCCTGTTTGGATGGCAGAGACAGAATGGCCACAGTGGCTGCTCCTTGGGAGGACACACCTGGGGACACTGCCACCAGTTTGAATATTGCTCAGGAGTTGGATCCTCTGGCAGAAAAACCCCAAATAGTGACACACCTGGGAGTACAATGACATCCTTGGGCAATGCTTTGCTGTGATGGGGGTTTGGCCTGGTCCCCACTCCCTGGGGAGCATTCAGGGGGTTCTGTCCCCTGTCTGTCCCCCCAAATGGGCTCTCTGCTGTCACACAGCCCCGTTTCGGGGCCACAGGAGCTCCGTGCCTGGCTTGCCTCAGGTGATCCCCGACCCTCAGCCGTGCTCCCAGGCCCCTGTACAATTACACATTCAGCACCACAATGTATTTCAAACTGTATTTCATGCCTCATTTGGCAACAAAATTAATTAAACTCTAAGTCACTACTGAAGGAGTGCAGCACCTCTTCCCTCCGTGGGTGTATAACTCAATTTAAGCTAATGTGCTAATCAAAGCTTACTAGGTATTTGGGGATCTCCTGGCAGAGGGGGCTCTGAAGTGTGCAGGGGATGGGATCCGCTTGGAGGGGACCAGGCACTGACTGTCCAAGCACAGGGCCTGCCACCAGCCTCTGAAAAACCTCTGATTTCCTAAAATGCAATCCCTCTTCCAACAGCACCAGGCACCTGCAGTGAGGCAAACACATCATCCCAGGGCTTTGTGGGTCTGGGAGCTGCCCACTAGCTGGAAATCACAGAATCCTGGGATATCCTGAGTGGGAAGGAAATCATGGGGATCATGAGTCCAGCCCCTGTCCCTGCCCAGACACCCCAACAATGCCACCCTGTGCATCCCTGAGAGCGGTGGCCAAAGGCTCCTGGAGCTCTGGCAGCCTTGGGGCCGGGACCATTCCCTGGGGAGCCTGGGCAGTGCCCAGCACCCTCGGGGGGAAGAACCTTTCCCTGAGCTCCATGCCAAGGCCTGACACAGCTCCAGCCCTTCCTGGGCTCCTGTCCCTGTCCCAGAGCAGAGCTCAGCCCCTGCCCCTCTGCCTCCCCTTGGGAGAAGGGGCACCAAGAAGATCACTGCCATCCTGGCTTCCCAAGCTGACCAGGTCGAGGCTGCTGCACGGATCCAGCTGGGCTGGGGATGTGCCAGGGAAACCACGACACCCGTTCCTGACACTGCCCAGGTCCCTTGTCCTGGCCACACAGGGACTGGTGGGCAATTCAGTGCCCCCACTCCCAGCTGTTTGGAGGTGCTGGGAGAGGGCAGGATATCCCAGCCCACACAGATGGGAAACCAACAGGCAGACAGAAGCATAGAATGATTAGAGTTGGGAGAGACCTTAAAGCTCATTCCTACCCCCTGCCATGGTGGGGCACCTTCCACCATCCCAGAGTGCTCCAAGCCCCAGCCAACCTGGCCTTGGGCACTGCCAGGGATCCAGGGGCAGCCACAGCTGCTCTGGGCACCCTGTGCCAGGGCCTGCCCACCCTCACAGGGAACAATTCCTGCCCAATATCCCATCCAGCCCTGCCCTCTGGCAGTGGGAAGCCATTCCCTGTGTCCTGTCCCTCCATCCCTTGTCCCCAGTCCCTCTCCAGCTCTCCTGGAGCCCCTTTAGGCCCTGCAAGGGGCTCTGAGCTCTCCCTGGAGCCTTCTCTTCTCCAGGTGAGCATCCCCAGCTCTCCCAGCCTGGCTCCAGAGCAGAGGGCTCCAGCCCTTGGAGCATCTCTGTGGCCTCTTCTGGACCTGATGGCTTCCACTTAATGTAGGTAAAATTTTTGACATCTCTGAGACAGCTCTATTGCCCCTACATCCACCGCTGGCTCCCCCTCGGCTCCCTCCCTTCCCACGATGGAAATGGCCCTGGGTGAATGTCTCCATCCTGTACCCAGAGCAGGGAGCACAGGCTGGGCAGAAGTGAAGAGGATCCTCTCCAGGCCACCAAGACAACAGACACAACAGTCAGGAACCAGGTATTTATAGTGTCCTTCAGCTACGTGCATTGGGGAACGTAGTGCCAGGTGAGACAAGAGGCCCTCCAGAGTAACAAAACAGCACTTTGCATTAAATCCACCCCCTTAAGACACCCATTTGTTGTCTCTAATTAAAAATACTACTAATAATTGCAGTTTTAGTGTCACTGCACACAACCATTAACAATGGAGAAGCACCAGGCTGAGGAGCTGGTCACACGTGGGACACGTGCTGCAGCAGGGCACCCCACAGGGCATGAGGAATAGCAAATTAGCAGCAGTGAGGTCCTGCAGCAACACTCGCCAGACCTGCTGGGCCTCTTCCAAAGCCATCTCTCCCCTTTGGAAAGGGCACAACAAGCATGGAGGCCTCGAGCTGGAAGGCTGAACCAACATGTGCTGCTTGGGGAGCCCTGGTTTGGGGCAGGATTAGAGGTGAACTCAGGCAGAGCTGCACCAAACCCCAGAGTCCTGCCCTCCAGAGACCATCTAAGAGCTCGGAATGGAGATGAGAGCCCTGAAGAACAAGGCAGTGACAGAGGGAATTCACAGAATCCCAGAATGGTTTGGATTAGAAGAGACCTTAAAACCCATCCAGTTCCATCCCTTCCCTGGGCACAGACACCTTCCACTATCCCAGATTACTCCAAAATCCCTCCAACCTGGCTTGGACACCTCCAGGTATTCAGGGGCAGCCACAGCTGCTCTGGGCACCCTGTGCCAGGGCCTGCCCACCCTCACAGGGAACAATTCCTGCCCAACATCTAAGCTGAACTTGCTCTCTTTACTTACTAATTGCTGCCCACCAGCTCCTCTCATTAAAGACAAGGCAGTGCTGGAGCTTGTGCCTATTCTTTTAGAAGGTGCACACCAAGCCCAGCTTTCCCTCAGCCCCTCAGATTTTTACACAAGACACACTGATCCCATCAGAGCCTCTTGAGCAGGCACAAACTCGCTGGTACAGAACTGCCTCATCCATGGGAGAAAAGAGCTCTGCTGGGAAGAGAGCCCTGCACTGCTTCAGCAATTCTGGCAAAGTTAAAACTGTGCTTAAACAAAGTCTGTGGGAAACTGGCAGTTTCTAAACAAAAGCTGTCACTTATCTCAGTACAGCTTTGGCTCTGGCACCCCTAGCATTCTCTGTACTCTTTCCCAGTTAAAGATCTTAAATCCAGTCAGGAGGATTCTTCTCCAGGTGGGAGATGAACAAAAAAACCCCAAAAGAACTCCCCAAAATTTTCCCTTGAAAACATGCACCCTTCACCCCTCAAGTTAAACACACACTGAGACAGGGACTAGGTTATATTTGCCTCTCCCCAACTGCTGCCAGAGCATCCCCACAGCACTGTCACCATGTCCCTGCTCTTCCCAGACTCACTCCTTGTGTGTCCATTAGAAACCAGCTGTGCCTCTGGCAGGGCAGGACACCCTCACCACCGCAGTGAAATAAAATTCAAGGGGAAGCAATTAATTGCAAGAAAGAGAGAGCCCTTCATCTTTCAAGCTAGGCTGGACAAGGCTTGGAGCAACTTGGGATAGTGGGAGGTGCCCCTGCCCATGGCAGGAGATGGAATGAGATGGGCTCAAATCATTCTGGGATTTTGTTTCAACATCACTGCAAAGGCACAGGAGAAGCCTCTGTGCAGGTGGGGAAGCCCTGGGAGCAGGATCATGCACCCCAGGACATGAGGATCAGAGATGGGGTGTGACCCTGGATTAAGGTACACAGGTGTGAAGACCTTCCTCTGCCATTTGTTGCCCCAAACATGTTATTTCCTGCCAACCTGCACTCCCTGCCCCCAGCTTTTGGGCCCTCCAACTCTTTTCTTCCAGACCTTGCTTTCCATATCCTGGTAAATGGGATGTGCCCCATGGGAAAAACAGGGGAGCAGAATGGGGAGAGGGAGGAGAACAGGAGCTTCCCAAGGGCAAAGACAAAACCAAAGCAGAAAGCCCAACTCGCAGAGAGGAGATGAATCTCACTGAGCGTGTCCAGGCTTTGTCACCAGCAGGGTGGGGACTGCAGCACACAGGTGTGTCCCTGCCATACCTGGAACATCCTCCTGCATCCCAGGAGTGGGCTCTGCCAGCAGCAGGAATGGAAAGGCTCCAGTGCTGTGGAGAGCAGGGGGTGGCAGGGACTGTACTTGGAGGCAACGAGACTACACAGCTTTGCAAGATGGACCTGGCCATGGCAAGGATTTTCCATGGAATCCCAGAATGGGTTTTGGGTTGAAAGAGACCTTAAAGCTCATCTTCTTCCAAACACCTGTCGTGGGCAGGGACACCCCCCACTGTCCCAGGCTGCTCCAAGCACCGTCCAGCCTGGCCTTGGGCACTGCCAGGGATCCAGGGGCAGCCACAGCTGCTCTGGGCACCCTGTGCCAGGGCCTGCCCACCCTCACAGGGAACAATTCCTGCCCAATATCCCATCCAGCCCTGCCCTCTGGCAGTGGGAAGCCATTCCCCCTTGTCCTGCCCCTTCCCCCCTTGTCCCCAGTCCCTCTCCAGCTCTCCTGGAGCCCCTTCAGGCACTGGAAGGAGCTCTGAGCTCTCCCTGGATCCTTCTCTTCTCCAGGTGAGCACCCCCAGCTCTCCTTTGATTTCATTTGATAATGGCTAAATGATAACATTTACTTTGAAACAAATGGTCACACCAACGACCTGGCAAACGAATTTTTCTGCTTTGCCTTTTTCTGTTGTGGTGGCTTTGAGTTTGGTGTGTTTGGTGACAGTTTGCATGGGCACGCCACAGAAACACGCAGCCCAGATCCCAAACTTGAACGGGAAGTGCCAGTTCTAAATATCAAGTCCCATATTGCACACCTCATGTCTGCCTTTCATCATCCATCAAAATAGCAAGCGGAGCCCAGCACTCCCACTTCAGCATAAGCAAAACATGTGGGAACTCGAGGCAGTTAGTAGGAAAACGTGATACAGCCTTGCTAATAAAAGCTCCTGCTTTCCTCACTATGGAAAACAGTTGCAAATGGGTTTCTGCAGCCTGGGACTCAACTGCTGACAGCACGGTGACAGAAATTCTGTGCTTGGCTCTTCTCAGCCCTGCCTGCCGTGGTGTCCCTGCAAACCACCCAGCTCCAGAAGCAGAGGGGAGCCCAGCACCATCCTGCTCCACCAGACCCTGCCCATCCCGCTCGGCGCTTCCCAACACAGGGCTGCCTGCACACTTGAAATAATTAAACCTTCAAACAGCTCCCCCATAGCACCAATTAAAGAGACAACCCCAGCTTTCAGAGAATTTATGACTCTCGGTGCTGTTGCCACAGGTATCCAAGTTTGTCCGTTGTTTAAAGCAAGTTTCAAAGGGGATCTGGGCTCGCCTCCCTCCAGGGAGAATCCATTTGCTTTGTTCCCCAGACTATAACTTAAAATTTGTTACATGCACCGGCTTGTAGCCCTTTGAAAAACTCCCTGCTTCACCAGCTTCAAATGGACTTGATGAACTTCCCCTGATCAAAGCAAATCCCTCACAAGCAAGGCAGCACCCAATGAATTTTGGGGATGGGAATCACAGCACAGGCCAGGAGGGGACTCTCCCTCCCAAACACACCCAAGAGCCCAAGCAAAAAGCCAAACCCACTTTGGCACAAAGCATGAAGGAAAGGGCACTTAATGCTAAATTTGCTTATTGAAAAGGGGAGGAAAAGAAAAAAAAAAATAGCAGAGGTTTTTCTTGTTGAGACCAGAATAATTTGTCAGCAGGAGACCTCATGGCTCCCATCCCCTCAGGACCCAGGCCTGGCACCCCACATCATTTGGGATGGGAAGGGAGATGGTTGCGCACCCTCCACATTACCCACAGGTGGAAGTGCTGCTCGTGTGCTGTTCCAGGAGATGTTTTACCTCACACAACCACGTGCCTTGGGTTTATTTCCCTGCTCTGCAGAGCCCAAACCCCTTTGCTGGAGCAAAGGTGCAGCCAGCACACACCAGCCCTGCCGAAAACTCAGCAGCCACGAGGCCACAGCACAACTCTGCTGCCTCCAGCCACTCCCACTGCCTCGATGTCAATTAAAATGGTCATTTCCATGTGAAATTCAGCCCCAGTGGTTTCCTGCTTGAGGCAGGGCTCGATGAAGCACTGGGAGGGAGCTTGCTGCAGCTCAGATTAGTCATTTATGAACTATGATACGACGGGGGAGACGCTTTGAGATGTTTTGCTACTGCCAGTAACAAACACTTTTTGCGCAGGGGAAGGTGAACCCCTTTGAGCAGCAGGACAGCAGGCACGGGCTGAGCACCCTGGCTAAAACAAAACCCCGGCAGAAAACAGCCCATGCTGGAAAACACTGGTTGTAGCTCCCAGCCCCAGGAAGACCAGCTTCCCGCGGTGACCTATATGTGCTATAAATGCTGCAGCCACGGGCTGGGTGACGTCAGCTCCATCCTTGTGGCAATTGTTGGGTCTCTCCTTGCCAAGAAAAGGCAAAGCGGAGGTGCTGAATTGTCCATGCGGCGGGGGAGCGAAACCAGTTCCTCCCCGGAGCATTTGAGGACAGAAATGAGGGAAACAGTGGCAGGACTTAAAATAAAAGCGGGAGGCAAATAGGAAAGCAAAGAGATCTCGAAGCTGGAGGGTTTGCATGAACGCTTTGAATTTTTCTGGCCTGGGGGAGAAGAAGGGGTTCCCTTGGTAAACGGGCCACCAGCAGCTTGGCCAGGGCAGTTATTATAAACATGGAATTGTTAAGGTTGGAAAAGATCTTCAGGATGTTCAAGTCCAGCTGTCAGCCCAACACCCTGTTCACTACTAAAGCATGTCCTCAAGTACCACATCAACACCTGTTCGGAACACTTCCAGGGATGGTGATTCCATCACTGCTCTGGGCAGCCAATGGTTAACAACACTTCTGGTAAAGAAATTTTGAATTTGAAAAGCATTTGAATTTGGGACAATTTTATCACTGGGATTCCCTGTTTTAAATGCTTCTGTTCCTTTATTTACCAATTGGACTTTGGAAGCAAAAATCTCATTTTGGCCAGGACTGATCAGTCAGTGCTTTTCTCCCTTCCCTCCTCACTTCCCTGGGGAGGAAAGAGCCTGGAGATAACAGCTCCTCTGGAGGGGAAAAAGAATAAAAGCTGCACACTGGCCCAGCATTTCCACAAGGAGATGGGAAGAGGGAGATCATGAATTCCCATGTCCAACTCAATTACACCAGCCCAGTGATGGGCTCCTGTCCTGGGTGGGCAGAAGGATAAAACACCAATATTTCTGGCACATGAGACAATATCAGTTTGTTATCTTGAGGTTACCACAATAAAGCCCAAATAAAGAGATCCTGGCACTGCGATGCACAGCACCGAGCTAAGACTCAGACAAATCAGTGTTTGCTTCTCCTTTGCAGGCAGAAAAAAATGCTGCACTGCCTTCACTGCTGGTCCAGGCCCCTGACTGAGAAGTGCTTGGAACACAGGTGGCACATTAAAGAAGAACCCCAGGCCTTCCTGCATGGTAAGATTTAGGGTGATCACCTCCAGGTCCAGGTTATGGTGTGGCTGAGAGGTGCTCTGCTCCCCCTGCAAGTCCAGATCCCCGAATCCAAGGACCATCTGCTCTCCACCCTCTGACCACATCAAGGTTAATGCTGACTCCACTTCAAATCAAATTTTGGATGTCTGCCTTATGTCTTGGTGGATGAACTACCTTGGGGGATGACCAAGGCCAGGTTGGAAGGGGCTTGGAGCAACCTGGTCTAGTGGAAGGTGTCCCTGCCCATGGCAGGGGGTGGAAAAAGATGAGCTTTAAGGTCCCTTCCAACCCAAAGCCTTCCATGATTCTGCAATTCTAACTAGTACCTGATTGCATCAGTGAATAAAGCTAAACCAACAAACCAACAATCTGTGAGAACAACCTCTTGCCATTTTCTAGGGCCTTGTTTAGACACTTTGGATCCTTCTAACAGGCAGAGCACACCCTTCTGCATGGCACAACTCGCTGATGTCTTACTGCAGTTATTCACCCCACCAGCAAAAAGCCAAAGAGGCAGAAGCAGGAAAAAGTCCCAACGCTGACAAAGATTAAATTTGTCCCCTGATGTCCAGGTGAGGCCAAGGATAGCTGACCAAGGGATAAATCTGCTGCTGGAGCAAAGCTCTTGCCCTACACTCAGCCCTGAGCTGCATTCCCAAGCCAGGATGCCCGTGGCAGGATGAGGGAGCCTCTGCCGCGTCCGAGGCTGGGACAGCAGGGATTGTGCAACGTCCCTCGGTGCTGTTGTATAACATCAGTGCTCTGCTTTTATGAACTACTCCCAGTCAGGCTCAGAGAGCAGCAGCCCAGAGGAAGGGTGGTGTCAACATTACCTTTCACTCACCCGAAAGAAAAGAAGAGGTGGGGGGAGAATCAAAGATTTGGTGTTGTTTGGGCTGGAGGGGGGTCCAGCTGTGCCACAGGGCCCCGCTCCAACCTCTGCTCTTGGCCAGCACCATGGACCTGGCAGCCAAGGCAGGCTCTGAGCAGGAAACGGGTTAATGGGAGCTCCTGCACTACTCTTTCTCCCCCCCCCAGCGTGTAGCACGTCTTTTGTGGATTATTTTAACAGCAGAAGGCACACAAGGAACACTCGCTGGAGAGATCAGCTTCCATCTGGGTTAACCCGAGAGTTTTCTCCTCTCCAATTTCCTCCAGCGCCCACTCAACAGCTTCCCTCCCTGCAAAAGTGTTTGCTCAAAACCATCTTGACATGCAGCTAAACAGCTCAGTCTGAGAGCATCACATTTGCCTGGTCCAAGAGGGCAGGAGCAGGGCAGGGTAAGGCAGGGCAGAGCTCCCATCCTGCTGCTGCAGGTTCCCCAGTGCCCCACTGCAGCATCAAAGCTGCTCTCCAGAAATCCCAGCCCAGTCTCTGGGATGCTCCCAGTGTCACAGCACAGCCAGGAGACTCCCTGCACAGCTGGAGCCAGCCCAGGGCAGGGAAGGTCGAGTTTTAACCATCCACAAAGTATTCAGCAAGAAGGGCAGATTAGCTGAACTTCCCTCATGCCAGGGGCTCTGTGAGCCCTGCACAGAGCAACTTCCCTGGGCATTAAAACCCTGGCCCAGCACTGTCCAGAAATCTTCCTCCTGAGCCTCAAACCAACCAGCACATTTTCAGCCTCCAACTGCATCCACTTCTCCAGCCCACTCCTGCCCACTGCCCTGCTCCCAAAGCCCTTGGATGTCAGCATTCCTGGTCCCACTGTGGCACCCTGGAAGGCTTTGCAAGATCCCTTTGGGAATGCTGAGATCCCATGCAACAGCAGCGAGCTGCTGGAGGGGCTGCATGGCACAGACCCCCAAAGTGCGCCAGGAATGAGCCACCACCACCACGTCTTCAGAGGGGAACAGCAAAAGTCTTCCAGGGCAGTGCAGACACATCTAAGCAGCTTAGAGACCAGCCCTGTCTGCTCCCAGGTTCCCAGAGCAGTGGGACAACAACCTCCAGCTCAGGAAGCAACGTCTTAATGGGAGACAGCTCAGCAAGAGCAGCTTTGCCCACCCAGAGACACATGGAGCAACAAGGAAACCATCCAGAGAAACAGCAGCAGAGCACCCCCAGAAAAACACATCACCAAAATACAGAACCTCCTCCCCTACGGCATCTCTGGAACCAAACACAAATTTATTGCAAGAAACATTATGGTGTAAGGGAAAAAAAAAAAGATGACAGTACCTGATCCTCCAAACTGAGTGCTCGCAAGGGTCGTGGGTCTGTTTTTTCCATTAGCCACTGGCAAGGGAAACATCTAGAAAAACAAGGAGATGAGAGAGAAGGGAAAAGAGATTTCAGTATGTTGGTTTTACTGTGCTCCTGCAAAGGGGTCACACTGGGGGAGGGCAGGGGAGAGGCAGCCCATTATTGATGCAAAAACCTTTCTTCTGCTCCATCGCTCAGGAGGGGCAGGAGGGAGGCACAGCCCTGCTCTCATACACACATCCCCACGTGCACAACCCCTGGTTCTGCAGGGGCAGCTGGAAACCAGCCAAGGAGCATCCCTGCTGTGGTCAAACCAACAGTTTCATCCCAAAATTGCTCACCCTGGCTACAGGTGAGCCCTGGGGAAAGGCCGGCTCCATTCATAAAAAGCCAGCAGGATAATGACAGCAAAGCTATTTTATCCCTCACTGTCCCGGCTCCCACAGGAGTCCTGGTCCCATCCCACACCTCCAGCCACATGCAGTGCCTGGGCAGGACAAGGCCTGCCTATGGGTCTGGCTGGACGGGCAGGGAGGGCTCACAGATGAGCCCCCAGCCTCATGAAGCAGCTCCCACCCCCTGCTTTGGGGGCTCCAGCAGCACCAGGACCTGACACAGCCCTGGGGCCTGGGGTGAGGAAGCTGCTCCAAGGGCAAATATAGTCACTCATGATTTAAAAAATTAATATATTTCACAGAATTGGTCGCTCTGGGGACTTGTTTGCTCTATTGCTACAGCTTCATTATCACAATTGAGCCTCTCCTGCCAGGAGCTTCCTCAAAAATACTGCACACCTCATCACCTAACCTGTATAAATATTTTTAATAAAAGTTGGGAGAGTTTCAGAGTCTGCTATTTAATAATTTACATGCACCTGCGTGCAGCAGAAAAGTAATTCTCCTCCACACAAATGGATCTCCAGCCAATAAAACAACTGGTGGGAAAACGCTTAGTGAATTAACATTTTAATATCCTTTTTCTATTCAAGATACTTTCACCACCAAGTCATTTGAATTTTTATTATTTTTAGCTTTGTAATGTCTGAGTAACTCAAAAGTTTAATGCTTTGAAGATTAAACAATGTAATGGCACAAGAGCCTACAGAAAGGCAGCGTTTCGTGCCCTGACATAGCTGAAGTCTGGCTGTGGTCAGAAACATTCCTTTGTAAAGAACCGTCTGCCCAGCTTTGTTTTCACAAATGCTGGGGAGGAGAAAAAAAAACAACAAAAAAACAGTTAAATGTGGTAGAGATGCAAAGAGAGCAGTTAAGGAACCAACTGCCATTCATAAAAAGCACAAATTTGGGATCATATATATGCATGTGCAGGGTGTAGATGTTTTATACACGGATTTAAATGAAGGTGTAAACAGTGTTTAGTGTTCATCCTGGCTGCCTGCACACACCTGCCCTCACCTGCCTGCACATGGGCCCCTGGCCCCCTCAGATGTGCCCCGAGGCTGCTGCTCACCCCAGGGGCTCCCGAGGTGTTTGGGGTGGCCCAGCAGCCCCACCATCGGATGAGCTTTCTTTCCTCAGGAAGTTGGGCTAGAAAATAAAAACAAACCTCAAAGATTGCAAGCTCACCTTCCTCTGCACTGCTGCAGGGCTTCCCTGTGCCCCCCTCCCCCTTGCAGGGCAGGAGGGGGGGTTCTGCAAACACCTCCAATAGTGCTGAAAATTGAACTTACGTGGCTGATCCCACCCTGCCTGTGCTCACTCCCTCTTCTCAAGGTAGGGAAGAAGATTGAGATCAAACTCCCTTTTTGCCAAGTGGCAAGGGGCAGGTCTGCATGTGCGAGCAGGGGGGAAGGGATGCACCATGAACCGACCAGCAAAAAGCACACCCACATAAACAAAAAACCCCCA
>VXAX01006667.1:6507-17892 GCA_013399835.1 Leptocoma aspasia | reverse complement strand
GGGATGGGATGGGACGGGACGGGACGGGACGGGACGGGATGAACCTTGCTGGTTTTCCACAGGCATTCGTGGCCAAGACAACATGGAATGAAAGCAGTCAGGAGATGTTCCTGCTCTGAGCTGTTTTGGTCACTTGGTCTATGTTGAAAATAGAATTTGCGTTTCACAGAATGGTTGGGGTTCGAAGGGACCTCTGGAGATCATCCAGTTCAACTCCCTGCCAAGGCAGGGTCACACAGAGCAGGTTGGCACAGGAACACAGCCAGGCAGGTTTTGGAGTCTCCCTCTCTTGGACAGAGACTCCACAGCCTCTTTGTGCAGCCCGTTCCAGGACTCTGCCACCCTCATGGAAAGAAGTTCTTCCTCATGTTGAGGTGGGACTTCTGGTGGTTTAGTTTATGGCCACTGCTCCTTGTCCTGAACAGAGTCTGCACCAGAACAGAGTCTGGTACCATCCTCTGACACCCCTTGGAGATACTTGTATGGATTGGTGAGATCCCCTCTCAGTCTTCTCTGGATTAACCAAGCCCAGCTCCCACGGTCTCTCCTCATCAGAGAGATGCTCCAGACCCCAAAACATCTTTGGGGCCTCCACTGGACCCTCCCCAGTAGCTCCTTGTCGTTCTTGTCCCAGAACTGGACACAGCACCCCAGATGTGCCTCACTATGGCCGAGGGGCAGGATCACTCCCTGCCCTGCTGGCCAGACTCTCCCCGATGCCCCCCAGAGTCCCAGTGTCCCCCCTGGCCCCAGGACACTCTGCTGGCTCAGGGACAGTTTGTCATCCACCAGGACCCCCAGGTCCCTCTCTGCAGAGCTGCTCTCCAGTGGGTCACCCCAGCCTCTGCTGGCACCTGGGGTTGTTCCTCCCCGGGTGTGGGACGCCACACTTGCCCTTGTTGAACCTCCTTAGGTTTGCCCCCACCCAGCTCCGCAGCCTGTAATTAATTAGTCTATAATTAATTATGCCTCCTTCCTGGTTGGTGGAGGCAAAATGGCATCATGGCAAAAAGTGTGTCCCCAGGACTGCTTGTGGGGAACGAGGAAGGCTTAAAACTCCTCTGACATTGTGGGGGTTTTTTTCTTGAAGCTGAGAAGTTCCCCCTTCCAGTTCACAGCATGGCCCCCTCAGTTTCCCATTTCAGGCTATTTTGGTAGGGTAGGAGGAAGCAGAGGGGATGCACAAAGGGGCACCACGGGGATGCTGTGCAGACATGTCCACCCAGAAGTGACACCAGAGGGGCTCCAGTGACATTCCCCACCCGGAGAAGTGCTGGAGCCTCAGGCTCAGGGGCAACCTCAACATCCCTTGGGCACCTCGTGAGGTGGGGTAGGGGCATAAAACACAGCATGGGCCACACAGAACCACAGAATCCTGGGACCTCCTGAGTGGGAAGGGACCCACAAGGATCATCAGAGTCCAGCTTCTGGCTCTGCACAGGGCAGCCCCATGAACTCTCAAGATTCTCCCAAGAACCCCAAGAACATCTTGAATTCCATTATTTCCATCCCCTGGACCTTTGGGATGGGGGTAGCAGTTTTCACCATCTTCACAATTGGTTGTGCTGATAACACGCAGCTGATAAATAAGAAAATAATGTTGAGGTTGTATCCAAGTGCTGGGAGCTGTGGCTGAAATGAAGTGCTTTCACAGTGACTCTTGCAATGCTCAGAGCTGCCAATGCCAGGGGAGAAAAGTGTCGTGGAGGCTCCAAAGGCAACACTGTCCAGAGGAGGGCATGGAGATCTTCCCCCACAGAGAGGTCATCCTCCACCATGTCATCCTCAGCTCTGCTGCACAGAGCAGCTGTGGCTGCCCCTGGATCCCTGGAAGTGTTCTAGACCAGGCTGGACAGGGCCTGGAGCACCCTGGGATAGTGGAAGGTGTCCCTGCCCATGTCAAGGGGTGCAACTGGGCTTTAAGGTTGCCTGAACCATCCCATGAGTCTGTGATCTCCCCTGGAAGAGGAGCAGTTCCTCTGGCTGGGCTTTAAACTCTGTCCCTGGTCTCCGTGCCTCAGTTTTCCCTCTGTGTGATGACATCAGGGCCACACTCTGCTCATGTGGAACCCTTGGAGACTGTTGTAGGTGCTGTTGGGTGTGAGCCCACCGTCCCTGGGCAGGGGAGCCCTGAACAAGGCCTGTGGCAGAACCTGCCTGACTGGGGAGGCTGAATTAGGTGTTCTGGCCTCATTCCCAGAGCCAAAAACCAGCTGAGGTCACTGAGATCACCAAGGAGTTGCAGGTCCCATTGTGTCTTCAGAGCTGCTGGTGCAGAAGGAAAGGCTGAGACCTGAAGATGGATGGATGGATGGATGGATGGATGGATGGATGGATGGATGGACGAATGGATTGTTCAAAGGCAGCTTTGGGGCGAGTTGTTCTGCCTCTGACCCCCCACCTTGGCCTGTCAGTGTCCCCAGGGCACATTCCAGTGGTTCATGAGGGTCTGGGGAAGGGTCCTGCAGTTCTTGGCCAGGAGAACTTGGGAATGCTGGATCCAGCCTCTGTACAGTGGAAATGGGTGTCGGGGGCTCTGTCCCCAGTGGGAGCTCTAGAGCACCAGCAACTGCCTTCAGAAATTAATAAAGTACAAGTCAGTGCTGGGCAACAAAATAGGCTTTAGAAAAATTATATATATACTGGAGAAAAGTCCCCATTTCCCTGGAATTTCCTTTGAGCTGGGCTGGGTTTCCATCCTGTGATTCCATGGCCATGGCGCTGCCCCCTTCAGGGATCGAGACCCTTTTACCTCCTGTTAGTGACTGGGGACACTGTGACAGCCACCCACAGCCAGGGACCTGATGCCTGGTCCAGAGGAGATGAATGGGCCAGGACCACCCAGCAAGGCCGGTGGCTGCTCTGAGCCCCCCTGCCCTAAACACCAGGACAGCCCCAGGAGGTCCCCTCACGTGGGGACGGTGAGGGGCACAAGGTGAGCGTGTCCCACCCAGAGCCGAGGTCTGGCAGCCCCATCCTGCTCCCTCTCATCCCCGCTCAGGGAGGTAAAACACAGCGGGACGTGCGGGGCACTGCTCGCTGCACATGCCCGTCCTGCAGCCACCGAGAACGGCCAGTGTCCTGCAGCCACCGAGAACGGCCAGTGTCCTGCAGCCACCGAGAATGGCCAGCGTCCTGCAGCCACTGAGAATGGCCAGTGTCCTGCAGCCACTGAGAATGGCCAGCGTCCTGCAGCCACTGAGAATGGCCAGTGTCCGGCCGGGCTGGGGCACTGGCAGGGGGCTGGTGGGACCTCGGGGCTCCTCGCTGGATCCTGAGGACTTTAAGGAGCAGGTTTGAGTTCATATTTGCATTTAGTCACAGTGTGAGTCAGACATTCCAGCCCCGGCTGCCGAAATGCCTCAGCTCTGACTTCTGATTTCCCACTGCAACCTTGGGTTGGTTTTTGATTTTCTTTTTGGTTTTTTTTGGTTTGTTTTTTTTTTTCTTTTCCCCCTCCTCTTTTCTCTTTCCCTTTCCCTTTCTCTTCTTTTTCTTCCCTTTCTCTGTCCTTTCTGGCCAGCCCCATTTCGAAGGCAGGTCACTGGCACTGGGCACAGGTGGATGGGGCAGAGGGATGGGCAGGGGCATCCCGCAGAGTTGATTCTGCTATAGCAGCGGCAAGCCAAGGGAGAGTTCAACCCTGCCAGGTGGAGGGGGTTGAGCCAGGGAGCCCCCACATCCCTCCAGCAGTGGTGGGGGGACACGGGGCTGGCACTGAAGTCACCAGCAGCTTTTGGCTCCCCTGGCCATTGCAGAGAGGTCCCAGGGCAGGGCAGAACTTGGGGGGAGGAGTGGGAGGAAATGGGACAAACTGCCAGGACGAGCCCAGCAGATCCTCCCCTCTGCTTCGGGGTACGTGTTAGGCTTGTGCAGGTTTGTTTGTCCTCAGCAAAACGCCAGTTCTTGATTTGTAAAGTTTTTAATTAAAACTGACCTGGAGCTCAGCAGGCTCGGAGCAGGAGCTGCCTTCCCTTTGTGTCCCCCCCTTCCTGTCCCCCCGCACCCAGAGCTGGGTTCCACGGGGACATCAAGGTGTCCAGCCCAGACGTGGGGGCTGTGGGACCCCCGCACCAGGAGCTGGGGGCAGGAGCTGTGCCGAGTGCTTGGCCAGAAATGCGATTTTGTTTTTGGTTTCCTGGATGATGCATTCCACATGGCGTTGCATCACGCACAGCTGTTACATCACTTTAGCCAGGAAATTTAAAACAAGTGGCCTGGGCTGGAAATGGTGGTTTAATTATTATTTATGGATAACAACAACAGCGAGACAGAAGAAAGGCCTCAAAACCCTTTTTTTTTCATCTTTCTTTTTTTTTTTTCCTTTTTTAAAGCCCGCCCATCTCTCTCATTACAGAGACTTTGTTCCCAGCTCCCTCCCAGCCCCTGTGCTGGGGAGCAGCCCCCGGGGTGGACTCCTGGCAGGGGCGACTTTGGGGCTTGGCTTGGCTGCTTTGGCCACACTGTCCCACTCCCCTCCGAGGGTGTCCCCTCCTTCCTGGCCACCCCGGCAGAGCTGGGACACCCTCTGCCTCCTGGCACCCACGGGGACACTTCCTGCACCTAAGGGTGAGCACGTGCCACAGCAGCTCCCTGGGAGCATCCTTGGCTTTGCTTGCCATCCTCCCTTCGGGTGCCATTTGTCACCAGCAGCCCCTGCCACTGCTCCAACCCTGCCAGCTGAGTTTTGACAGTCACTATCCCCCATGGGACGCTCTGGAGACACACAACAGATCCGGTTCATCCCTGCCTGCTGGGGCTGCCCCACAGGGCGTCTGAGGGACATTGGTGACAGGGATGGCTCCCTTTCTCCAACCTATTTCACTCCTTTTCTTCCAGCTCTGGGGACAGAAGTGATGCTGAGAGCATTGTCGTCCTCATTGTCCTCCCTGCCAGGAAGCGTCAGGGACCCTCTTCTTCCTCTCTTCCTTTGGGCACAGCATAGAGCAGGGACACCAGTGGCTCTGCTCCCCGACTGCCACCACCCTGGGGGTGCCTGTCACCACCATTCCAGGCAGGACACCCCCTCCATCGGGCTCTGCTCCTGGCTGAGTGTGACTGACGGCTGCACGTGGCCAGGGCCACGTGTGTCCCCAGGGCCACGTGTGTCCCCAGGGTCCCAGGGCTGGGCAGGGGACAGCCCTGGTGTGAACTGCCCGGCTGCTCCTCCAGAACCTGCCCGGGGGGTTTGCACAGCCCCCAGCCCCATTTGCAGCTGGGGAAACCAAGGCACAGGAAAGGACAGTGGGATGGCCACTGGGCATCCACAGGCACCTGCCAGGCAGGGCCACGTCCCTGCGGAGCAGCCGTGGGATGGAGGGGACACAACGGTGCTGGGGGAGCCCCTGGGGGGACAGGCCTGGAATCCACACCTGGGACCCGCAGGACCCACCCAGCCCCCAGCCCGGGCAGAGCTGGAATGGAAACTCCTCAAGCCCACATCAGAGAGCCTCGGGGCAGCTCGTGGGAAAGTTCTCGGGGGAATTCTGAGTGCAAACCCCGTGTTTTGTGCCGAGTGTTGAAAAATGCAAAAGCGCTCC
Source organism: Leptocoma aspasia (assembly GCA_013399835.1). Taxonomy (NCBI): domain Eukaryota; kingdom Metazoa; phylum Chordata; class Aves; order Passeriformes; family Nectariniidae; genus Leptocoma; species Leptocoma aspasia. The sequence continues at coordinate 12,352 of VXAX01006667.1, read as the reverse complement.
GTCGCAACGCTGCCGCAGCACTTGGGCAGTGACAAAACCCCTCCAGCCACCTCCCACGGCCACCTCCCATGGCCACCACAGTTCTGCTCACCCTCCTCATACCCACCGTAATCATCCCTAAGCCCTTCATCTGCAGGCTGCTGATGGGACCTCTGTAGAACGCACCCCAGCCCTGAGGACACTCACAGGGCTCAAAGAAAGTGGTCCCCAAATTGTCACGTTCAGATGATCTGGCTGTGCAGAAATCCCACCCTGGGTGACCCAGGTGGGGACCAGGTCCTTCTGCTCTATTTTCCCCGAGCAGTGGGATATTGTCCCACACAGGCACAGCAGAGCCTGGGGATCCTTGGGGGACTGCTTGGGGAGTTCAATTCTGCCCGGGGGGCTTGGAAAACGACTTTAAAATCGACAACAAAATGAGCTGGGGTGATGAGAGAGCCCTGGGAATGGTGTGGAGGAGGAGGAAACGTGGCATCCCCGGCCCCAGGTGGGGTCCCCTGGCGCGGCTGCAGCCCAAGATAGAATCCGCCCACGGGCAGGAAACCCTCAGTGCGTGTTCACGGGCGGGGGAATCTCCTCTGAATGGAAAGAAAAGGCGCCCTCGCCCCCAGAAACCATCTCAGCCCCACCCTCGAGGCTGGGGGATCTCCAGGGATGCCCCGGGGAGCCCGGTGGGACCAAGTTCCCCCACCAGGGCATGGGGGGAAAGGTTGGCTGAGGCAGCGTGTGGTGGGAGAAGCTTAGAAAGGGTTGGGAGAACCTGCTGAGGGAGCCTGGTGTGGGCAGAGGCACAGGCAGGAGGCTCTGGAAAAGGGGGTGGAGACGGGGGGAAGGAGGGGAGGGAAGGAGGGAGAAGGAAAGTGAGAGATGGAGGAAAGGAGACATCCATCATAGGAGTTAGACACGGAGCAGGGGACAGGGACAGGAGCCTTGCCCACAGAGGCTGTCCAAGATGCCAAATGGGGCTTCCAGCACCTTCACAGGTGAAAACAGCAGGGTCTGAGGGCAGCTGTCAAACCTGAGGGTAAATATTGCCCATGGACAAGGAAGGGGCCAGCACCCAGGACTGCCAATATATTCCCTGCCAGCTGGACAAGTCCCAAAGCAGGGGTGGGTGCCCCACAGTGAGGAAGGGACAGGAGGAGGCGGAAAGTTTTGCCTGGCTCAGTTGGAGTTTTGGATGTCACTGGGGTGTGCATGTGTCATTCTTGGGGCACTTTTCCTGGTTCTTCAAGCTAAACAGCTCAGTGAATCCATCATTCCATGGGAGAGGATCAGGAAGTTTCAGTCTGCAAACGTGCCCTGAAGTGGAGCTGATCCAAGCACTGGGACACCGGGCCCATGGTGGCCTTTGTGCCTTTGCTTCAGGGGCAAGGAGAGGACACCGTGGTGCCTCTTTGGGATCCAACGGGGCATTTCCCCTCCCTCCCCAGGTTTCTTCACTTAGTGGGTTTTGTGATCTGATGTCAGGTTTCAGCTTCATTTGAGGAGTAATAGAAACCACACAGTGAGGTTGGTCCCTGCTCCAGCTCTGCCCCAGTCCATGACAGAGATCCTAGTGACAGCTCTGCTGCAGCAGGAGAGGGCTCAGCCAAAAAGGGGAGCCCCATTTTCCATCTCAGCCCCATTTTCCATCTCAGCCCCATTTTCCATCCTCCTTTTTCATGGTCTCAGCCCAGGGGTGATGTGAGCCCCGTCTGCCTTCCCACTGCTGGGTCCAGCCCTGCTGGCATTGGGAGCATCCACCCTGGCCCTGTCCTGTTCCATACTGCACCATGGCCTTGTCCCACTGCGTGTGACCCTGGCATGGATGGAATCCTGGAATATCCAGAGTGGGAAGGGACCCTCAGGGATCATGAGTGCAGCCCCTGTCCCTGCCCAGCCACCCCAACAATGCCACCCTGGGCATCCCTGAGAGCGGTGGCCAAAGGCTCCTGGAGCTCTGGCAGCCTTGGGGCCGGGACCATTCCCTGGGGAGCCTGGGCAGTGCCCAGCACCCTCGGGGGGAAGAACCTTTATTGCTGAAAACTCCCCCTGTGTGACCCCTGAGTGACCTAAATGTATGGCTCATCTCCCCAGCAAGGGGCTTAGGACTTCTCCTGGGGACACAACCCCACATCACCTTACCCCAGAGGGTGCTGGGGGCTGCAGCCCCAAATCCATGCCTGTCTCCCGGGAGGGGCTGGGCACAGGGATGCTGTAGGTGTTCCAGCCCTTGCCCATCCTCACCACAGCTGCAGATGCGTCTCTGCCGTGTCCTTCCACCACAGCACTGCTTGTCTCTCACTTCCTCAGGCTGAGATGTTGCGTGGGGGGAACCAACCTCACCAATCCTGGTAAAATTAGAGGCCAGACCCCGGGAGCTCAGGTCACTGCAGCGGGGAGAAAGGAGCAGCAGGAACTCCTGGCAGGGCTGAGCTGGGGCGCTGCCATGGCCAAGGGGAGCAGAGCAGCCTCCCCGAGCTGTGCCCTGTCCCCAGGGCAGGGATTGAGGGTGCTGCCAGGGCAGGGGCACGGGGCAATGGGCAGCAGCCTGGCCGTGGGTGACTGTTCCATGGCTGAAGTTGTCGGGTCCCCTCCCTGGCATTCTGCAGGGTGCTGCCTCTCCCCTACCCTCAGGGTTTTGTGGAAGAGGGGGGCACAGAGGGGACATGGGATGAGATCCAAAGGTGGGTTAAGGGACACTGAAGGAGGAAGAGGAGGAGGCTGGAGAGATGCTCAGCCGTGGGCATGCGAAAGGACACAGCAGCACAACCCCTCTGTGGCCAGCTGTGGCCAGGAGTTTGTCAGTGGGGGTCAGGAGGGGACATGAGCACCCTGGGGCTGGGCTTTGGGCTGTGCCCGAGGGACAGGGGGCGTTTAGGATATAGGAGGGTGCTGTGACCCTGGCCACGGGCTGGTGGGTTCCCAGCAGCCCTGCCAAAGGCTGGGGACACCTGATGGCCCCCATAGCACCGTGACCTGTGTCCCTGCCACCCCCCGCCCCGGCAGTGGGGAGCCCCGAGCTGCAGGGAGGTGGGCTGGGGGAGGGTGCAGGAAGCAGATTAACGGCAGCCACTCGTGAAATGTAGGGCAGCCCCATCTGTCAGGCGGCTCCCGTTCGAATCCGGCTGCAATGCCTCCCCCACCTCCTGCAGCCCCTCCCCACCCTGCTCCCTGCAAACCCACATCCGGGGGGGCTGTGGGAGCATCCTCCGAGGGGGAGAGGAGGCCTTGGGCTGTCAGAGGGGCTTTTACCTTCATGAAACCCTGGATGTGCCTCTCGTTCCCACAGACAGCCCCTGGCCTGGGCACCCGGCTTGCCTCCAACCCAGAGTTTTGACACCCAAGAGTTTTCTCCTCTTTTGAGGTCTCCCAAAAGCTCCAGCTCAAGGAGTCAGGAGGTTTCATAACAGTTTTGTTTAAAATCAGGAGTTTAAGGAAGAAAAAAAGTACATTTAGAGATGGGAGGGGTAGGGGCAGAAAGGTGATTTTGGCTGCCCACGCCGTGGCTGAGACCCAGCACTGCCATTCCTGGACTGGCTTTGGAGCTGCTTCCGAAGCTTTTCATGGCTGGCAGCACTGGAGAATGCCCAGGAGCTGCTGGGGACAGATCTGCCAGCCCTGCCAGCCCCAGGAGGTGCCAGGAGTGCCACTGGCTGGAGCATGGAGGAACAGGGACAGGCTGGGAGCTGCCCTGACAACCCAGCCCCTCACCAACCCCAGGGAAAGCCCTCAACCCCTCGCTGAAACCATGAAATACAAAAATCCTGCCTGCCCCAGGAGCTGCCCCTCTCCCACAGAGCATCTTGCTCAGATTTTGAGCAAAATCAGGCAAAAAACAGCTTGGAACCCCCTGGCCCTGCCATCAGCTCTGCTCAAGGTTTGGCACTGTAGGAAAAGGTGCCAGTTTATCACACCAGGAGATGAGTGAAGGGACAAAAATCTGCCTGAAATGAAAATAGACACGTGAATATTGCCCAGAGGTACACAGAGTGCTCAGAGATGCCGTGGCTGCTCCATCCCTGGGAGTATTGGAGAGGTTGGACAGGTCTTGGAGCAATTTGGGTTAGTGGGAGGTGTCCCTGCCTGTGTCAGGGATTGTCATGGGACAAGATGGGCTTTAAGGTCCCTTCCAGCCCAAACCAGTCTGGGGTGTGTGTAACCTGAGGCTGTGGGGACGTGTTCACCTGCTGGGGTTTGTAGTGACCTCAGTTTACCTCGGCAGCCTCAGACACCTTATCTTATCTCTGCATCGAGCTGTGCTGCAGTGAGAGAGTGCCAAGTGCCTCGGCTTTCCCTGCTCCTGCCTGCCAGGGCACCCAAACCACCCCTGCCACCCACACTACACCGGTGGGACACCCACCTCACTCAGGCACAGCTCCATGAGCTCATCATAGGGAGGGGAGACACATGGGGGGAGCATTTGCTCCGTACAGGGGAACAGGGACCACTCCCAATACTCAAATTCCTCCTCCAGCCCCCATCCCTGTGTCCTCCTCCATCCCCCAGCACCCCAGGAAGCAGAGGATGAGCTGCCTGGCACCATCCTTGTCTCTATTTCCCCCCATTTCTCTGGTTTTTGGCCGTGCTGTAGTTCTGCAGGTGCCCAGCCCCCTTGGGTGCTGTGCTGTGGCGCAGCCAGGATGGGCTGTGGGGCAGAGCCTGGTGTTTTTCCCTAATCCTGCCCTCCTCATGCTTCCAGAATAAAGCCCTGATGCAAAAGGCTTCAGCTGCTCCAGCCTCTCGTCAGCAGGACATCTCTGGGACTCAGACCTTGCTGCTGTCCTTGCCTGGTAGTTTATAAACCAAAATATTTGCATGGTTTTGCCCAGAACAGTGGCAGGAGACAGGGATGGGGTGCTCAGGAAAGGAATGTGAGAGCCCTTCACCCCACGACGGGCCCCCCACAAGCCATGCAAGGAGCGTGGGGGGTCATTGCTCTGAATAATTGCCATTTTCCTGGTGCTGCCAGAGCTGGGACCGGCGCCCCCAGCCCTGCCTCCACTGGCTCTGCGGTTCCTGGGCCCCCCGGGGCAGGGTGACAGCGAGGTGCAGAAGGCAGGATGTCACCTCAAACCTCAAGAGGAGCTGCTGCCGAGGGGGAGGGTGGCCGGGATGCTGAGGGGGTTTCGAGGCACCCAATGTAAACACGGTGCTCCTCTCCCAGCCGCAGCCACCCGTCGTGCTGAGCATCTCTTGTGTCCCCAGGGGAGGAGGGAATGGCCAGCGGGGTGGGGACACGACCCTTTGCAGGGCTGTGTGGGATCCATGACTGGAGGAAATGCTCTGATGCACTCAGGGGTCCTCCTGGGGTGGTGGCATGAGGGTGTCCCCTTCTCACCCCGACCCCTCGAATCCACCGGGAGATGGATTTGGCAGCCTTGGGACAATGGGTGGGGACCCTGCTCTGGGGTCCCCCTAAGCTCCTGGGGGAGAGAGAGATAAATGAGGCAGCTCTGCCCTCAGCCCTCTCTCTCTCTGGGCTCCTCAAGAGCTGGTTTGATACCAATTTATTGCCCATCACAACCAAAAATCCTTCTGTTCATCTGTAATCCACAAATCCCTCCCCAGCCCACCTGGAGCACAGGAACCCTGAAAGCTGGACCTGGGACCCTCGACCACATCAGGGTCTGTGACCCCCCAGGATGTGGGGCTGGGACACAGCAAGGAGGGGCCCACGAGTCATCCCTAAATTCCTAAAACACCCCCAGAGCCCTGCTGGCACCCACTGACCCTAACGGGGCTCGGAGGGGTGCTGGGGAGGGAACACCCGGGGGTGGCAGTGCCCACTGTGTCCCACAGCTCCCATCTCCTCGGTGGAGTGTCACCCGCCTGTGCAGGTGTCCCCAGAGCAGCCTCAGCA
>VXAX01006666.1:42053-66485 GCA_013399835.1 Leptocoma aspasia | reverse complement strand
TGTAATCAAAAATCTCAAGATTAAACCTCAAAATTAAAATCTCAAAAAATTAAAATCAAATCTCAAAATTAATCTCAAATATTAAATCTCAAATATTAAATCTCAAAATTAAATCTCAAAATTACCAAAATCTCAAATTAACAAACCAAAACCACTACACAAAATTAGTATTTCTACCCGATTTCAAGCTAAAACCACCACAATGTGCCGTTTCCTCCTGGATTCCCTCCTTTCCTTCACCGCTTGTTAAAGTTATTAGGATATTAAACAGGACAGGTCTTGGACAACGCCCTGGGGATCTGCAGTTGGGTCCAGCCCACAGCTGGAGCACAAACCAGTGTTTTCAGTCCCAAAATCCAGCCACTTGCTGCTCAATGGCTTGTCCTGGGTACAGGGATGCTTGAAGGAACTGGGAGATGTTTTCCCTCTTCATCAGGACTACCCTGATCACAGAATTCCCAGAATCCCAGGATCCCTGGGTTGGCAGAGACCTTCAGGATCAGGGAGTCCAAGCCAGCCCCAACAGCTCAGCTAAACCCTGGCACCCAGTGCCACATCCAGGCTTTGGTTAAACACACCCAGGGATGGTGACTCCAGCACCTCCCCGGGCAGAACATTCCAGAACTTTATCACTCTTGCTGGGAAAAACTCCTTCCTGCCATCCAGCCTGGATTTCCCTTGGAGCAGCTCGAGGCTGTGTGCTCTGGTTGTGTCAGGGCTGCCTGGAGCCAGAGCCCAGCCCCAGCTGAGCACAGGCACCTTTCAGGGGTTGCAGAGAGTGCTGAGGTCACCCCTGAGTCTCCTTTTCTCCAGGATAAACACCCCCAGCTCCCTCAGGGGTTCCTCACAGGGTTTGTGTTCCCAGCCCCTCACCAGCCTCGTTGCCCCCTCTGGACACACTCCAGCCCCTCCATGTCCTTCCCAAACTGAGGGCCCAGAGCTGGGCACAGCACTCAGGTGTGCCCTCACCTGTGCCAGTGCAGGGGCACAGTGACCTCCCTGCTGCTGCTGGCCACGCCATTCCTGGTACAGGCCAGGAGCCATCGGCCTTCTTGGCCACCGTCCTTGGCTGTGAGGATGGGAGACCTGGATGTGCCCTCAGCACTGTCAGATCCATCCCATCTGCTCTCACCCCCATGATTGAGCCAGGATTTCTCCAGAGGTTCATGAGATCAATTCTTTTCTACTGTTGGTGTTTCATCTTCTCCCTGACCTCTGTGTAAAGTCCTGGAAGACTTCCTTGGTGAAGACCTGGGCAAAGAATTCCTTGAGTAGCTCAGCCTTGGGTGTATCCTCTGTGTTTTAGCCTCAGTCAGCTGAGAGCCCACATTTTCCTTCTTTTTTTTTTTTTTTTAATCACATTCCAGTAGAAGTTCTTGTTGCCATTTTTTTTCCCCAGTCTCTACTATAATTGAGCTTTCCATTCTCTGGACAAATATTCCTGCATTTCTCCTTTGCAGTATTCCTCCTTGCTTCCATCTTTTTTGGACGTTCTTTTTACACTTTTGGATTCCCTTTTTTTAGCCAAAGCAGACTCTGTTCATGTCCTTATTCTCCTCAGGACTGTGACAGGGTTATTTTGGGGGGGGGAGTTTGTAAAGATCAGATCTTTTGAGCTCCTTTGCCCTTCAGAGGTGCCACGCACAAGATCCCATGTACCAGGTGGCATCAGAATAAACTGAATCCAGGGTTTGTTCATCCTCAAGACTTCCCCACGTTTCCTGATTTGGTGGCTTTTAGCAGGTGGTGTCACTCACAGAAACTGCTGCCTTGGCGTCAGTAACAATGAACATTTATTTGGTATTTGATAGAATCATGGAACAGTTTGGGTTGGAAGGGACATCAAAGATTGTGCAATTCCACCCCCTGTCATGGGCAGGGACATCTTCCACTGTTCCAGGCTGCTCCAACCTGGCCGTGGGCACTGCCAGGGATCCAGGGGCAGCCACAGCTGCTCTGGGAATTCTTTCCAGGGCCTCCCCACCCTCACAGGGAAAGATTTTTTCCCACTATCTAATCCAAACATACTCTCATTCATGGTGTCTTCCCCTCCAACTGTGGCCCACCAACCAAAATAATTCTGGAATTTGTTGATTTGACTAAAAAGGGTTGGGTTGAAAGGGTTGAAAGGGTTTTTTTGGTGGTTTTTTGCGTTGCTTTTACAATACTCTCTCTAAACAACGTCTTTGAGAGTGAGATTTTCAGGCAAGGAACTTGAAGGGGAGGTAAATCTGCCCATAACTCTTGTGCCCAGGTATTTTAACATCTGGAATGCACTGCTGGCTGTGGTAATGCCTCTGCAATACTGTAACACAGCAGGATGCTTTCATGAGAGTTTCAACCCTAAACCCACAACATCAATGAAATTTATAGTTGTTAACATTAGTCAAACATAGTTTTGGGGGTTTCAGTTCCCATTTTATGTTCATGGAGGATGAAAAGTCGTTGTGTTGGCGGGCCAGAGTCCTTACACTTGGAATTTCTGTAAAATAATTAAATATTGTTTATTACTCTTAGTATGCACAACAGGGTGGGGAGGAGGGTATTTGTATAAAAACTGTGCTAGAACCTCTCTCTTACTATTTCAGCTGCTTTAATATTCTTGAATGCCAAAAGTGCCTTGCTCACATTTTGGAAAATACCACAAAAATGTTAAAAAAAAAAAAAAAGAAAAATTTGCATAAAATTCCAGTATCATCTTCTGTGATCATAGAGATGTCATCTGATATTCTTCCCAATGGGTAAATTTATCTTCATATGTTTCATGTTTCCATAATCTTATATCTCATTCTGGTCTTTGGAATTAATACACAGAGCACAATGGTCAAAGGGCACAAAAAACCAACAAAAAAACCCAACAACAACACCACCAAAAAAAAGAAAAAAAAAGATAATTTCTTGAAGGAAAAAATTTCAGGGGGAAAATGTGGTGAGCACTGTGATTAAGCCACTCTGCAGAAAAACAAAATTGTTAAGTCTGCAACTGATTAAGTTGAAAGAAAAGAAGGGAAGTCAATATGTAAAAAAGTGCACGTACAGTTAATCTTTCTGGTAAGGAAAATCCAAGTTGTTTCTCCCAGAAAAGAAAAAAACCCCACCAAAGTAACAAACACACACCATGCACAGAGCTCTGAAGCTGGGGGAAGGCAGGCAGGAGGCTGTGTGGAGATTTTTGTTGTCATTGGCTTCATGTTAATTCCAGCACAATCTCAGGAAGTTGTAAAAAATCAATCTGTGTGTCTCTTGTATCAGTCTGGGAATTAACAACTTCCCCATGTTGTGTCCTTTAAAGAATTTCTTTGTGACCCTTCAAAGTCCAGCCTCAGTCTCTCCATGTAATAAGTTGTTACCTGCTGCCAAGTCTCCAAGAGCTGCATCATCTCTTCTCCTAATTGTATCTCTTTGGTGTAGAAGCCTGTGTTTTGCATTCCTAATTAGCTTTTTTTTTTCCTGCTCTGTTTATTTTCCTCCCCTCATGGCAGCGCATGATTTTTTTTTTCTTTATTTAAAAACAGATACATGAATGGAGAAGCAACAGAAATCCGTGTGTTTCAACAAAGCCTGTAATCTCTTCCTAACTGTGTGTCCAAGTTTAAATTAGATTTTTATGTTGCAAAAGCGTGGACTTGGTGTTGTAATCAGGCTGCTCCCAGAAGACAGGGATGAAACCTTTTGAGTTTTGGGGGATTTTCCCCCGGGGGGCTGGAGTGTGTCCAGGGAAGGGAAGGGGCTGGAAAATAAATCCTGGGAGGAGCAGCTGGACTGGGGGGGCTCAGCCTGGAGAAAAGGAGGCTCAGGGGGGACCTTGTGGCTCTGCACAACTCCTGCCAGGAGGGGCAGGGACAGGAGGAGAGGAAATGGCCTCAAATGGCACCAGGACAGGCTCAGGTTGGAGACTGGGAAAGGAAATTTCCCTGGCAGAGTGGTCAGGCCTTGGGATGAGCTGCCCAGGGAGGTTTGGAGTCACTGTCTGTGGGAGTGCTCAGGAGGAGTCTGGGTGTGGCCCTTGGGGACAGGGTTTGGGCTGATGCTGCTGGGGCTGGGGTGGCACTGGATGGTCCTGAGGGGCTCTTCAGCCTTGATGATTCTGAGATTTAGTGTCAAGAGGTGAATTTTACTGCTAAAGGTGGTAGATAGGTGGGCCTGGTCTCAGCATGTGATCCACAGTGTCCAGAGGAGACAATGACCAAGGTGTGTTTTGTGGAAGGTGACTGGCAAAGAGATTTTCTGGCTGTTGGCCTTTGATGACATCTTCATGACTTGGGAATAATGTGGGAGAACATTGTGGGGCCTGGTCCAGCTCCTGCTGGTCTGTGTGTCCCTGCCCATGGCAGGGGGTGGAACTGGATGATGTTTAAGGTCCCTTCCAAGCCAAACCATTCCAGGATTCTGTGATTTGTAATTAGCAAAGGCATTTGTGATCCAGACTTTTGCTTGGATTTTCCAATAACTTCATCATCATGAAAGTAAAATCCCAGGATCACTGGATTGGGAAAGACCTTCAAGATCATGGAGTCCAAGCCAGCCCCAACACCTCAGCTAAACCCTGGCACCCGGTGCCACATCCAGGCTTTGGTTAAACACACCCAGGGATGGTGACTCCAGCACCTCCCCGGGCAGAACATTCCAGAACTTTATCTCTCTTCCTGGGAAAAACTCCTTCCTGCCATCCAACCTAAACAGAGTTAGGCATTTGAAAGATACTCTGAGATCTCTGGGTTTCTTGCATTTTGGTGCTGCCACAGCCCCAGGAGTTGCTGATGTCCCATTTATCAGCGTGTGGAGCAGGAGCAATGGATGGTTCCTCACCTTGTCACGAGCACAGAGACATTGTGACTGTGGGACACTCACAGCTCGTCCTTGCTGCTCGTGCACCTCCTCAATTTCAGAGCTTGGAAGAGCTCCCAAAGCCATCTGAAATTCAGGGGAAATCATTGGGAATGGTACTTTTTTCTCTGATTTGGGCTGCCCTTACCCCCGAGACAAGATTGCTTTTATGGGAATGAACAACATCATGTCTGTGCCTGTGGGAGAAGCAGATCTGTGGGCTAGGCATCCCTTTTTGGGCTTACCTCACAGGCAACATCTTGAATATATTTTATCTCTGAAATAACTCTTCTTGAAAATGTGAAATGGAGGAGGATGGTGGTACAGTCCAGATCAGTTTAAAAGTGGCTTGAACAAAGTTCTCACAGTAGGGTTTTTTCTTCTTTTATTTTTTTTTTTAAGTGTAGCATTGACTCATTTGGTGGTGTTAAAGTGCACTTTCTACTTATCCCCAGGGGAAAGTTAGTATTCTTTTAAGTGAAACTATTTTAAAAGCAGAACACAAGCCTAAAATAAGCCAGTGTTCTCTAGAGCTCTCAGAAGGTGTAGATTTATTTACTGTAGTTAAATCATAATTAGTTCTCAGGGGATAGTGTATCTTTTAAACTGCTTTATTGCCACCATATTGGTTTTCTAAATAATCAGAAACTGCTGCTCTTATATTTTGTAGTATGAACAAAAATTCGCTGTAAGTAGAAACAAATGTTTAGAATTGCTGGTTGTCACTTGCTGAAGATAGGGACACCAAAAAAATGAGCACTTGAGGAAAAAGTGAAGAAATACAAAACCTGTGTTATCAGAAATTAAATGAGCTATGGCTCTGACTTATTTCAGCCTAACAGATACAATAATGTTTTACATTATTGTTTTTCAGCCAATCATTTTTTTAATATTCTAATGGGTTTGGATCGGGACTAAATGTTAACTGAAAAAAAATGGTGGTGCAACGTTAACATAAAATATTACCTGATATTTTAAGCCTTGATTTTCATGAATGTAGCTTAGTGTTGGAGCTGATAAGCATGTGGGGTTTTTGGTTTTTTCCCTAATTGGCAGGTTAATGTTCAAGTTGCCTGAGGAGATGGGTTTAATAGCAGTGGCTGTTCGACAAACACAAGGGAAAGGTGAGTGAATCCCCTTATTTTACTAATAAATGTGTATTAAATATACAAAATAGGACATTTTAAGCTGCATTATGAGCATTTTTGATAATATAATCCATCGAATAAGCCTGTCCTCTTCTCCTCCTGCTCAAACGGTGGATTCAAACTGAAAACCTAAAAGTTAATAGGAGACCAAAGTAAACATTTTCAGGATGTTTGGTGGCTTTTGCAGAAATGATTTAGTGGTCTCCTGGTTCCTGCCAAAAAAGTTTGGCCAGTCACGAAAGCTGCCATCACTACACTCAGTGTAACACAAGTCAGAGCTCCAGATGAAAACTGAAACTGGGTAAACTGGGACAGGACTGGGGCTTGACTCGCTCTGAGATGGAGCCTGCAGGACCTGCCTGAGCAGATAAATGTTAGCAAGTCGTGTTTCTTGCCCAGAAAAATGCTGGCACTCCTTTAAAAGCCACATTTATTCTACTGGAAGAGCAGAGTGTGTGGCCCAAGAAGCTTTTCCGAGCACAAATCCGTGAAAAGATGATTCCTTGGCTTTCAGAGCAGGATGCTTCAGAGTTTGGATGCGTTTCTGGGTGCACACAGAGCATTTTCACAAATGCTTCTCCACTTGAACAAAGCAAGATCTATTGAAATGTGTCTGTTAGCAGAGAGCAGGAAAATCCTGGAAGCAGGGTGTTGGAACTCTGGTTACCGAGAATTTTAGGCTTTCTGTGCTGACAGACTCCCAAGAGAACACTGCGTTTGACCTGAGGCCGTGGAGAAGTCTTCCAAAATTAAATTATAGAACTGAGATTATAAATGTGGAGTTTGAATAGAAGTGTGTGATATCACAGGGTGCAAAACTGAAGAGTTCCAGGTTTTAGAATTTAGTAATATATATAAAACAAAATAGAAGTTTTAGAGCAGAAGCTGGTCATTCTTCTTCACCTTCTCCATGGGTTTGGGTGGTGTTGTGTAATTAGATAAAAAAGTCCACATTGCGAGCCACAGGTAGTTAGTTACGGGGTTAAAAGTAAAAATAATTGAGGTGTCATTTCTTAATTAGATAGTTTATCCTTAAAAAACCTTGTAGAGAGAGATACAGGGCCAATTTGTAGCTTGTTAGTGAAGTGCTGTAGAGCTCACAGCCTATAAAACAATAATATAGATAAGAACTAATAAACATCTAAGTCCAAACAAGAAATACATCCTGCACATTTAATCCCGACCCCGACCCAGGCAAAAAAGAAGATAAAAACACGATAGCAGGGCATTTAGGACATGCTGGGAAATTCAGCAGCAGCTTGTACTTCAGAACCACAGAACAGAATTCTAGAACGGCCTGAGTTGGAAGGGACCTTAAAGATCATCTTGTTCCACCCCCTGCCACACCTTCCACAAAACCAGGTTGCTCAGAGCCCCATCCAACACTTACAGGGGTGAGAATATTAAAAAAAATTTCCAGTTTTTTTTTAAGAAAAAGCTTTGCACTTTAGCTCTTTTTCTTTCAAATTTAGTTTGGAAAAACTCCATTAAAAGACTTTTGGTACATTCTTGGATGGATACCTTTGAATCTTTCTCTTTAGTTATCTACATTCACAAAGTGATCTTTTTTATAAATATTCTGTTCTTGAGTTGAAGTTACCCTTTTTCCTCTCCCTGCCCAGGTCGTGGTGGGAACGTTTGGCTCAGTCCCATGGGCTGTGCCATGTCCACTCTGCACATCTCCATCCCTCTGCATTCCAACCTAGGCCAGAGAATTCCTTTTATCCAGCACTTGGTGTCCTTGGCAGTGGTAGAGGCAGTCAGATCCATACCAGGATACGAGGTATGTCCTTCTAATTCATCTCAAAATTCCTGGTTCCATTTCCTTTAAATTCAGATTTTAGCTGTGTCTTTTCTGTGTAGAATGGCTGAATGCATAATTCAGTTCTAAGAAGAACCTAAACTTAAACTTCCTAATGTTTGATTATTGATATGTTTGACAAAATCCAATATCCAGGGGATGAATATTCTTTTACTGAGCTGATCAAATACACTACACTCATTTTACTCTTAATCTTATGAAACTTAAGCCTCAATCCTCAGCAGTAAAGAAAAAGTCAATTTTGTTTGCCCAACAATGGGGTTGATTTGTTTTGATTTTGAAGGAGAGTAAGGAGGAGGGAAAAATGAATAAAACTGACAAATCCTTTTCTGCTTTTTTGTTGGTGCTGTTTCAGTGGTCACTTTATCCCTTTTAAAGGATTTTTCCAACCCTTGTTTAAGGTTGAAAACTGATTTCTAAAGCAAGAACTGAGGAGAATTGCTCTCCAGAGGGAATCAAGTGTCCTGTCATCAGTATTAAAATGAAGAACCAGTCTTCTTTATCACCTCATATATCTCCTTTTTAATGTTACCATTTCCTAATATTTGCTAACTATAAAACTTTGGTATTTTACAGAAGTAGTTAACTAAAGCATATGTTTCCTATATTACAGAAAATCAATGACTTATACACATTTACACATGAACTTTATTATAGTGGCACCCAGTAGCTTTGCTGGAGTTTAGGGTCTGTCAGCCTTTCTATTAAAACCTTCTAAATTCAGTGCTTCATAACCTGACTGGAAAAACAAAATGCTTCAGGCTAAAATCTGCAATATAAAATATTTGTCTGGAGTGGATAATTTGACCACTTAAGAGCGAAGGGACAAGAGTTAGTTTTATAAAATGTGGGGATGACTGGGGAAGGAGCTGTGTTATGAATGGAGGTGGTTTTGCTTCTGTGTGCCTGCCCTGATGTACTGTAGAATTTTTAAATTTTATTCCATTCAAGAGGAAAAAGGTGTCTGAAGTACCAAATATTGATGTAAAAAATGTGGATCAGTAATGTGTGTACTGTACTGAGCGTTTGGACAGTAAAGAGCTTCCTGTGACCAGGACAGATCTGCTGAACCTGAGGGGACATCAGCCCTTGGCAGGGGGGCAAAACAGAGTTAAGGGCCTAGACTCAAATATGTTACAGCAAGAAAATGCAAAAATTTATCAAAAACTCAGGGCTTGAATTAGACTTTAGACTCCCCTTTAGACCCAAGTCCTGCAAGGCTTTTCTTTACGTCCATGTCATTCCAACTGCAGCAGCCAGGAGCAATGGGATAATCTACAGAGTCATGGAATCATGGAATGGGTTGGGCTGGAAGGGATCTGAAAGATCATTCCAACCCCTGCCATGGCAGGGACACCTTCCACTGTCCCAGGCTGCTCCCAGCCCCAGTGTCCAGCCTGGCCTTGGGCACTGCCAGGGATCCAGGGGCAGCCACAGCTGCTCTGGGAATTCCATCCCAGCCCCTGCCCACCCTGCCAGGGAACAATTCCTAATTCCCAAGATCCCATCCAGCCCTGCCCTCTGGCACTGGGAGCCATTCCCTGGCTCCTGGCCCTGCAGCCCTTGGAAATTGTCTCTCTCCATGGTTCCTGGGGCTCCTTCAGGCCCTGCAAGGCCACACTGAGCTCAGCCCAAAGCTTCTCCTCTCCAGGGGAACAATCCCAGCTCTCCCAGCCTTTCCTCCATCCCTCTGCTCACCCTGGTGCCTCCTCTGGGCTGCTTCCAAGAGGTCCATGTCTCAGTTTATCAGCCAGTCATTGTTTTTAGGATGGCCAAAATTAGTGAACCAGCAGCAAGCGAGGCCTTTGTTGTGGATCCTCCCAGAGCAGATCTGAGGGCTCCGTTGGGAGTTCCCTTGTCAGATGTTAATGCTGAGGATGCAAATGGGCTTTAAATCAAGAGGATGCTTTGCTCTCCCTTTCTGAGAGCAGCAGAGTCTCTCTCTAGAGAGGGAAGACAAGAACATGCTCCATTTCCAGCGTATTTTGTGGCGTTTTGTGTGGCACCTGGTGAATCCACTCTGTGGCGAAGTCATGAGAACACGCAGCTGCCTCAGTTCTTGCTGGCTGTTGTCACTTCAGTCACAGAGCTACTGTCTGGTGTCTTAGAGGTGTGTGTTTCCCCTTTGGCACCCCTTTTATCACTGACAGCACCATTTCACTGTGTCATGCCTCCCATGTCCCCAGAGTCTCCTATAAACCTTTCCCCAGTGCCAGGAGCCAAGCTCTTTTCCATAACAAATATGAGTTGGTGATACTTTCCCTCAGAATGCTTTGATAGCAAAATCAGGGAGTATTTCCTGTCGGTGGACGTGTCATGGACTCCTCCCTGGCCTTTAAATCTGTCAGGAAAGTAGACACGGACCCAGGTGCAGCTTTCACACGTCCTGTAAAGGGATTCCATCCCCTACAAGAGGAGGGAATGTGACTCTGGTAGGCCTGGAGCACCTCCCATAATTTGCCCCCGGGGATGCAGCAGCCGTGGGCAGTGTTTCAAGCTGCAGGAAGCACATTTGCTTTCTTTTTTGTGTTTAAGTAGCCAGTGCAAAGTTCAGCTCAGCCCTGTGGTTCAAACAAAGGCTGTTCTGTGGGGCTGGGACCTTGTCACACAGCTCAGTTTGTGTTTGCAGCCTCGAGAGCTGGGAGAGCTTTAGGACATTTCTGAAGCATTTATGTGGTTGAGAACTGGGATTTCTCCTGGCTGCTGAATTTCCTTTCCGAAATTCAGGATGTCATTGTCTCCTTGGCTGGTTCCTGCAAGGTTCCTCAGGCAGGGTCATGTTTCTGTAGCATTTGTGGAGCACTTCAGTAGATTCTCATTATGAGGAGCAGTTGACAGCAGCACATTGGGTGTGGCAAAGAGGTAGAGAAAATTCTTCTCCTCTGCTCTGCTCAGGTGTGACCCCACCTGCAGAGCTGCCCCAGCCCTAGGGACAGCACAGGGAGGAGCTGGAGCTGCTGGAGAGAGCCCAGAGGAGGCAGCAGGATGAGCAGAGGGATGGAGCAGCTCTGCTGGGAGGAAAGGCTGGGAGAGCTGGGATTGTTCCCCTGGAGAGGAGAAGCTTTGGGGTGAGCTCAGTGTGGCCTTGCAGGGCCTGAAGGAGCCCCAGGAACCATGGAGAGAGACAATTTCCAAGGGCTGCAGGGACAGTGTAAGAGCCTACACAGAGATGTGGGACTCCAGACAGCTCTTTAAAATGCTGTTTGTNTGTGAGGTGGGCTTATCCTTTGCTCTAAGTCATAAAAACCTTTCTTAACTAACACACCCTTTGCCTTCTTAGTTACCCAGTAAAACTGGCTCAGCAGTTCCTTTGGACCTTTATTATTCGTCTACATCAAAACTTGCTTCCATCTCTATTCCTTTCTCAGTTTCTACATTCAAAAATCTTTCTGCCAAGCGTACGTGTCTGAGAGACTTTCTTGTCAAACTGTCATCCATCCCAACAGGACAGGACACAGGGAATGGCTTCAAACTGAAAATTACAGGTTCAGATCAGATATTAGGAGAAATTTCCTCCCTGGCAGGGTGGGCAGGGGCTGGGATGGAATTCCCAGAGCAGCTGTGGCTGCCCCTGGATCCCTGGCAGTGCCCAAGGCCAGGCTGGACACTGGGGCTTGGAGCAGCCTGGGACAGTGGGAGGTGTCCCTGCCCATGGCAGGGGTGGCACTGGGTGGGCTGTGAGGTCCCTCCCAACCCAACCCAAACCATTCCATGATTCTCTACAGACCGTGGAGTGATGAATGAGCCATAAATGTCTCTAAATGGCTGCTTTTGTTTCTGTAGGACATTGAGCTGCGAGTTAAGTGGCCAAATGATATTTACTACAGTGACCTGATGAAGCTCGGTGGAGTTCTGGTAAACTCAACGCTCATTGAAACAACATTTCATATTCTCATTGGTAAATGTCTATTTTGAAGCTTTTCTCTGCTGCTTTTTTTTTTTTTCTGGAGGATTTTGTTATCAGTGTCTGCATCAGTAAAAATGGCAAGGACGAGAACAAATAATGACAGCAGGCATAAGGAAATAAAGCACAACGTTAAGTCCAGAGGAAGCACAAAAAGTAAATGTTTTCATTCTTCTTAATAATTCCATATGCTTGACAAGTAAAACATAAGTGCAAGCATCTGGATTGGTGTAGTAGAGTTCAAAGGAAGAGCATTACAAGGGAGAGGGAGATTGTCCTCCTTGATTTATTGCAAAACCAGTGGAATATACTGAAAACTCCATCCTTTTTTTCTGTATTTTGTATTTTATATTTTGTATTTCCAATTTATGCATTTTTTTTAACATGACAAATGGTTAAATGAAGAACATGCCTTTTAAATCAGAAGGAGAGCTTCATACACAGAGTGATGTTTTTCATTTTTTAATTATTGAGATGTTTTTTATCATCTCTAGTCTGATAATCATCCTGCTATTTGATAAGGAAGTTTTCCCCTAATCAGCAGCATCCCAGATCTGCTTAGAAACCTGCCAGATTCTGGTTCCAAAAGTAATTGTCTGTGCTGTCTCTAAAAAACTGAAAGAAAATTCCTTAGCAAGTCTAAAAGAGTAAAGAAAAAGATGATATTTGCTATTTGAATGTAGCAGAAGTAAAGTATGCTGCAAAGATGGAGTGGTCATGATGTTGTTTCTGTCAAAGTTCTGTGATTTCAGAGGTGCAAGCAAGAAAAGAGGTGAAGAAGTCACCTCCTTCTGTGAAACATGCCCAGACATGACATTTTCTGTTCAATTTTATGCCTTCATTTTGTAAATAATCCACATGAACAGAATGGAAATTGCACCGAAACTTAAGAAATCTCTCGGTGCCCCTTCAACCATTTACAGCTTCCGTCTTTTCCTACAGCCTGGTTAACACAAGGAAAGCAGAAATACACTAAAAAATAGTTCATTCTATCAAGTATCTCTTAAGCACTTCACATATTTGGTTTGGACCTTCTGGTGCTTACCCTAAACATTAAAATGCTCCAATTCAAATGGAGACTTCCTGTATCCATTCTCTCTGATATCCATCTGGTAGGTCTGAGGTATGGATAGATGTCCATTTTCATCAGTCTGTTTTCACCTGGGAGCTTTTAAAATTGAAATTTCCTTGCTCCATATGAATCCAAGGATCTTTTCCACCATTCCAGTGATGTGTTTCACTGGGAGTCGTAGAGGGGCCTCATGACAGTTCAGTTTTTGTGTCAGTAGGAGTGATGGGATTCAGCTTTCCCAACAGGAAAGGTGTGTCAGAGCCATCACCCCTTTCCCACAGTCATGCAGGATCCTTTCCTAGACAGAATCCCAGGATCCCTGAGGCTGGAAAAGCCCTCCCAGCCCATGGAGTCCCAGCTGTGCCCCATGCCCACCTTGTCCCCAGCCCAGAGCTCTGGGTGCCACTTTGAGGCACTGAACTCGCTCTTTCCATGATGTTCCTAAGAATCTCCCATAAATGAGGATCATGATGAAGGTCAAGGATCATCTCAGTGGCTTCACTGCTCCAAGAAGGAGCTCAGGAGAATCAGATCAAAGACAAAGCTGCATTTCCACTGCTCAAGCCTTGCAGGTGACACGCCTCACGCTGAGACTTTTAAACACAGTTAAAAAAAAAAACCCAACCAAAAAACCTTTTTTTTTTCAATCTGAAATTTAAATTTGAAGAACTTTACGGCGTTGGGACTTGTGGAGGAGGAGTTCTGAGAAGGAAATTCCCCATTAATGTGAGGGCCAGACTCGGGGCAGGCGGAGGAGCCAAGCACCAGTGGAATGCAGGGGACAGCCAGCGAGCGTGACCTGCGAACGCTCCTCTGCCTCTGCTCAGGCACGTCCAGATCCTCATGGATCCACCACTGGAACATCCATCAGCCACATCAGCACTGCAGGGCCACTGCTGGATGCTCACTCCTCTCATGGACACTGCAGAGATGTCCCCAGAGCCCTGAGCACCTCGTGGTTTTTTAATTTCCTGCCTGCCTTTGTGCCGTGTTCATCCCCAGGTGCTGGGGCTTCAGCTGAGGGTGGCTGTTGTGTCCCACTTTTTGGATTGCTGAGCAGTGATCCTGAGGCTGCTGATGGACCCCAAGGCCCTGTGACCCCCTCAGTGGCCACGGTGTCTCTGTTGCCTTGCCCTGTATTGGAATACAGATGGCTGAGGTGGGTTTTGCTGGCACACCTCGTTGCATTTTCCAGTTCATTTTCCTTTTTCTCTTTCCAGAAACCCATTTGAGCTCATTTCCACAGGACTGGTGTGTTGGGATCAACATGCCTTGTTTGTGTGCATTCCCTGATTTGTTAAAAATCAAAAACTCCTTTTTGCTGGAGAGATCCTTCTCCTCAAAGTTAATACAAATAATGAATTATTAATGGCAAATTTACAAATCAAGACATCTGCACCTCCTTGCAGATGGAGCTGCGTCATGTCCAAACCTGATTGACAGACAGGGGGTTTTATCCCAAATGTCTGAGGAAAGAAAAAAAAAACCCAAATTATTAGGAGAAAAAAATAAACAGGTAATACAATATACTTCTTTACATCCCTCGAAGCCTGTTTCAGCAGGCTGCAGAAAAGGCCCCAAGAGCCATATTTAAACAAGGGAGGCATTCTGCCAACTCAGAATTTGGGAATTGGAGAAATCTCAGTGACAGGCTTGAGGCTTCTAAAGGATATGCTGTGGTGAGATAGATTAGGCAAACTGGAGTCTCACAAAGTTAAAATCAAATCTTCTGGGCTTTCCCGAGCGAGCCAAACAAGGCTTATCAGCTGAGTGAAAAGTCTGGGGTTTTGGAAAGGGCACTCAGCTCACTGCAGTAAACAGAAAGGTCCCTGAGCTAAATTTCAGACTGGGAGATAAAATTCCATCCGTGGGTAGGATCAGCTGTTCTCTGAGTGGGCTGAGGACCTGCCAGCTTCCAGGGAGTCAAGGAACGTCTCACATGGATGGTTTTGGAACCAAGGTGCAGTTTATCCTCTCCCAGCCCTCACTGATGGCATGGGGTGGGGTTGAAAGGCTGTGCTGGATTTGCCTCTGCAATTCCGAGGAGGCATTTGGAGGGCAAGGAGCAAAATCTGAGCTGAGAATTGTAATTACAGGAGTAAGAAGATTCAAAGGTGTAAGAGACTGAATGAAAGCAGCTCTGGGAGCCGTCCTGAGGGATGATTGTAGGGAGCAGGTGAATTGTCGTGGTCCCTTCATTAACAAAGGACTCTTGACAATAATTTCAGAAGGCTAAATATGATTTATTAAAATGACTCCATAGTTCAGAAGTATTCGGGCTATAATGTGCCCAGGTACAGAGCTCAGGTGCTTCCTCTTCACTGCCCTGTACAAGAATTTTAGAATGCTTACAATATCAGAGAGATAACAGTCTTTCACCTTCTTCTCCCACTCTCAGGAGACAGGCAGAGAAATCCAAAACGTCTTTGAATCACACACCAGAGATTTTGTTTACAGAAAACTTACACAAGAGTAAAAAGACAGTAAAAGATGCTCTCCCATGGGAAAATTTTTCTGCAAGCTTGGACACAGGGAAACTTATAATATGTTCTTGCAACACAGGTGAATTAATTGCTGGCTGTGGTGGTAACAAAGAGTTTGTCTCTTTGATTGTGTCCTTCTCTTTGTCTTCTCCAGGCTTTGGATTTAATGTGAGTAACAGCAACCCCACCATCTGCATCAATGATCTCATTGCCAAGTTTAACAGGGAAGAGGGGACAGAGCTGAAGCCTCTGAGTGCAGACTGTCTCATTGCAAGGACTGTGACTGTGCTGGAGAGGCTCGTAGAGATTTTTCAGGAGAAGGGGCCCAAGGGAGTTCTTCCCCAGTACTACAAGTATTGGGTACACAGGTAAGAATTATGTTCTTCTCAAAGTTTCTTTTAATAAAATTGGTGGAAGAACTCGTGGATGTTTTGTCTTTTTCCACAAAATTCCCTTTAGTATGAGTGTATAACTTAAAATATGCTCCCAATTTTTAAGGGAGAATTAAAGTAGCACATAATATAGCAGTGACTAGCATGAGTTAGAGAATGCTTCCAGGTATTTTACAGGTATCATCTCCAAACAAAGGGAATTTGGAATGATTTGCTTTGAGATGGATGAAGCTGCTGTACTTTTAGGGGGAAAAAACAATAGACTTTGTTTGGATTCACTCCAACCCCATTCGTTCCACAAAAGGAAATTAAAGCAGGTAGAAAATGCTGCTGAAAAGTCATCCTGTGTAAAGAGCCAGTGAGGGGGGAAGTGAAATATTCTGTTTGAGGGTGAAGCCTTTCCTGTGAGGGTGGGGAAGCCCTGGCACAGAGAAACTCTGGCTGCCCCTGGATCCCTGGAGTGCCCAAGGCCAGGCTGGACACTGGGGCTGGGAGCAGCCTGGGACAGTGGGAGGTGTCAGGGTTGGAATGGGATGATCTTTGAGGTCCTTTCCAACCCAAACCATCCCATGATCCATTTAATGATTCTGGTGAGTCCTCTGGGGTGATTTTGATGCCTTGGAGTGGCTCCCTAGAGCAGAGGCTAGACAAGATTAGGAGAATAAGAGCAGGTATTTATTAAAGGCCTTCCACAGACACACCTTGGGCAGTCAGAAGCCTCCAAGGCCACACCCAAGCTGGACAAAGGTCACGAGTTTTTCACACAATTATAAATGTGGCCCAGTTACATATCAGGGGTTCATCNTCAGCTTTTGTCACACCATGCTGTAAATGCCTTAAAGCCAATCATCTAAAATTACCCCTCGTGGGTCCTACTGCAGTGCATCTTTCATAGTTTTATTTCTCCAAAGTATCCAGTCTGATTTACAAAACCATCCTTTGAAACTTGTTTCTGGTTCCATTTCTCTCTCAGCAATGTCTGTCCTATTCCATGGCATTTCTAAATCAGCATTTCTCATCTCAGAGTTCACACACAGATCCATTCTGTGTGAGCATTCTGTCGGGCCCTGAGAGCTCTCTCCAAAGCCATTTCCCAGGTGTCCATGAGTTGCTGAGGGAATTGTCTCCGTTGCAGCGGGAAGCGGGTCCGGCTGCGCAGCGAGGAGGGGCCGCTGGCCTGGATCGTGGGCATTGATGACTATGGATACCTCCAGGTGCACCAGGAGGGCAAGGGCGTGCAGTCTGTGCACCCTGATGGCAACTCCTTCGACATGCTGAGGAACCTCATCGTCCCCAAGCACTGACAGCAGCTCTTCAGCGCTGGGCACTGTCACCTCAGCCCGTTCCAGGTGGGAAGGGGAACTGAAAGTTTGGTTTTGCCTTCTGATTTTCTGCTTTGTGTTTGCCCTGGGTGACTTCAGCAGCTGAAAAGAGGTGGTGATCTCACAGCTGAAGGCCTTTATTCCTTTCATTAACTTTAAAACACGCCTCTGTTGCCATTCTTTGTAAGGATCTGTTCTTTGCAAGGAGTCAGATTGCAGAGGAATATTTGTGGTGAACGGGACTTTCTCTTCATTTACACCCTGTACTGGAGAGAATGAAGTGGTTCAAGATTTCCTTTTTTTTTTTTTTTTTTTTTTTTTTGTNAAATGAAGTGGTAAAATTTTTCTTTTTTTTTTTTTTTTTGTTTCTGTGTGATTTAGCACAGTGCAGGACAATATTTACTTTTTTACTTTGTGTTTTTTAAAACAAAATTCTGTTTTTCTGTGTTGTCTGCACTAAAACCAGCTGGAACATCACCTATTCCTGAATTGCTGGGCTCACCACTGTGCTTAATTCCAGGTCTGAGTGAAGATCCTTGCTGATTTGGTTCTTCTCTGTGTAGACCTCTACAATAATTTACCAACCTGTGCTTTGATCTCAGGTCTGCAACTCTTAATGGCTGCCTTCAGTTTTTGGGAGAGTATTCCATCAGCACTTAGGAACTGGGCTTGGTTAGCCAAGATTTGCACTCTTCTCTCCTCAGTCAGCTGGATCTGAGTAAATCATCTCATCTGTCCTTTAAATCATGGCTTTCCAAGAGGTTTCAGCCCCTGGAAGAAAAACCCACTGGAGCAGTGTCACACCCAGGTTGTTGTAGAATCCCATCTCAGGGGATGGAACCTCTGATTAATTTAGAATTTCGTGGCAATTATGTCATTATCTCAATGAAGCTAAGTGAATAAACAAAGGGAATAAATCAAATTCCCTGCTGCAAACAACTACTCCAGTGAGAAAGAAAAATCCCACTGTTCCCCTGTGTCCAAATTCTCTTCCATAGCTCTGTTGTCACCCCTTTTCCCAAGCCAGTGTCTGCTTTTGCTGCTAAGCACTAAAAGCAAGAGCTTTAACACCTGCTGACCTGCAAGCAGCTCATTTTTGGGGCTGTCTGCACATTTCCAGGTGGGGGGAACACCCTGGGAATTCTCCTGGAGCAGCCACGTGGGAGCTTGGTGGGGTTTTCTCTCAGGGAGACTTGGCCACCACAGCTCCCCAGACAATTCTGTGCCAGGTTTGTCCCAGGTGTGATGTGACCTCCTTAATTTCTTTTTTTTTCATGGTGGATCAGCCAGATTGGTTTCCAGAAAGGGAACTACCATCTAGCTAGCCAGAAATGGGGTTTTTAGGTTAAAGTTCACCTCATGAACAATCCAAACATTTTAGATTGTTTCAGCTCCAAAGCCAAGAAGTCTTAAAACAAGGAAACTTGTCTGTAATGGTAATTTTGACCAATCCTCACAAATTAGGGTTTAGGTGGTTTGGCAGTAAGAGTAGAAATTAAATTGTCGCTGTTAAATTCAGGATTTTGTGCTCCATCTCACAGAAGATTTGTCCTGATTGTCCAAACCCTACTGGGGTTTTTTTCCCCCCATGATCCAAATCACGTGAGGCTGCACACCAGCATCTCCTAGAACTGCACACAACAGCTGTTAATTGCCATAATTCAAATGATGCACCAAGTTTAGCTTTTCCCCACCAGATGCTTTCAAAACTGCTTCGGGCTGAGAATGTTTGGCAGCTGCCTTTGATACCAGAATTCAATTTTAATGCATGTTGTGATCAACTGAAACTCCAGTCTGGCTTAATAAAGCTTCAATAAAAAGAAGAAACCATATATTTATGTATAGATCTATAAAAAATGGCTGTGCACATGCACACTCACATCTTCCTGCTGCATCCTCATTTATTTTCTGCCTTTTCCTTCACGAGCAAACCGTGCTGCTGCAGGAAAGCAGAGCTCTGGTGCTGCTTTTCCAACCGCAGAGTTTTACACAACTTCACCTTAGCCCAGAGTTTGTAGCTGAAACTGTCTCAGCTTTAGGGTTTGCCTGTAGGTTTGGGTTTTCTCCTTTTGGGTTTTGTTCATGTTCCACACAGACTGGGAAGTGCCTGGAGGGGTTGAACAACCAGGTCGTGCCTCGGGCTGGAGCTTGAGCCTTGGAGAGTGGCAGGAAAAAAAAGCTTGGCTTCCTTAAAACCTCTCTTAAAACTTCCTCAAACCTTCACCAGGGACAAAAAAAAAAAAACCAACCATGGGGAAGAGGATAAAATATGGGAATTTTGGAAGGGCAGAATGAGTTTGTAAAGCTTCAGTGGCTGAGCAGCAGCAGAGGGATTTTTTAACAGCAAAATGCTGCAACATTTCCTGGTTGCTGTTGGTCCTTTTGTAGCTGCCTTAGTGATGAGCTGGTTCTGTTCTCGCTTGGACTTGTCAGGTTATTCCCTAAATTTTTTGCATTGGGAAGAAACCTGGAGTGGAATTTCCTTGCCACAAGGGAGAGCTCCCCAAACCTGGATGTGCCAGAGCACGGGGGGTGCTGTGGGAGCCACTTTGCCTTTCCAGTGGCCTCTTCTGGTGTCTCAGACTTCCAGCCTGGATTTGGAGGAAGGATTTGCTGCTTTCCCTTTGGAAGAACCAAAGACAAGGAGAGTTCCCATGGGACAAGGAGCAGCTGGATAAAGTCCTTGAGGATGAGTTCTTGGAGAAGTCCCTGACTCTTCCTAGCGTGGCACTCCCAGAAAAGCCACAACATTTTTGCAGGAAAATCCTTGTTTTTCTTGTTCTCCGCGTGTGACAGACAAATGTGGTGTGGGGTGTCCTGGGGTGTGGGGCTGGAGAGATCCCACATTGTTCCTGAGCCAGCTCCAGGCCCAGGAATAATGCACTGAAAATGTTTCATTTCGTTCAGCTGTCTGGATTAGTAAAACACCTCTTCCATTGTGAGGCTGAGCTCATATCTTAAACTATTTTCTTGATGAAGTGCTTTCAAAAAACCCATTTATTACCATGTCCCGTATTTCTGGGACTTCTTTTTTTGTTGTTGTTTTGTTTTGTTTTGTTTTGTTTTGTTTTGTTTTGTTTTGTTTTGTTTTGTTCCCTGCTGGGCTCTGGTAGAACATTTCTCATGGTGAAAACATTTGTGGGGGTTGTTTATTGATAGGAAAACTTCTGGGTGTGTTGGCACGTGTGCGAGTCCAGGGTGGGTCGTGCCCAGTCAGCAGCAAAGCTGCTTCCAAAGGTTTGAAAAAGTAATAATGTACTTCACATTTCAGAGTCCAGGCAGCACATCCTGCCTCTAGTAAAGCTTTTATAAGACTTCAGAGCTTTCTTTTTTTTTTTTTTTCAATATATCCAACAAATCAAGGGCTATTACCTGGAAATAATATTAAAGTTTAATTCTTTATGCTGCTGCTTCGCCGTGCAAAAATTCATTTCTTTGCTTTCAGCTGCATCAGCAGCCTGAAAAAAAAATTGCTTTTTTGTAACTCTTTGGAGCTTTCTATAATCAAAATATCTGTCATGGGAAAGATTTGTGCTGGTTCCTGGGGGTGACTGGTTTGATAAAAACATTTGCATGTCTAAGTGGTGGTGGGGATGCACTGCCTTGATCAGACACCAAAGAAATTAAATCTGGGCCCAGGAAGGAGCAGAGGTCAAAAAATGATGGAGAAAAGAGAACTGCAGGGAAGAATTGTCAAGTGTTGAGTATCTCATTACTGATTCTGTGTTATTTGCATTTTCCAAGTGTCTTCATTTAAAATGCAACGTGGCAAAAATACAATAAATTGAAGAAAAACTGTGTGTTTTATAGTACATTAATTGTCAGTTATAGAACGTGTCACAGTTGAAATAAATTTTCAAATATGCACCATTGCCCTTTGTGAAACACTTCGTTTTGTATTTTAAAAAAAAAGAGAAATTCAACTCAATTTTCCTTTGGCTACAGGATTTTATTAACATTTTAACAGTTTTGTTTTACATAATAAATAAGCAAAAATGCTTTACATTTTTAGGGAATACATATATAGTTCTGAGCATGAATAGGTTGGTTGGGTTGCGTGCTTCTTCACCTACACTTGCCAAATAGCTTTTATCTGCATCATATTTAGAAAAAAAAAAAGCAAAATCTAACCTTCAGGAAAAAAATGGAATAACAACATTTCCTCTGTGGTGTTTTTGAGGTGTGACTGAAATGCTGGAAAAAAAAAAAAAAGAATTTACGTCCTGTCTTGAGATTCCTGGAGAAATTCTGGCAGATTTCCCATTCATTGGCACTTCCAGTGATGAATTCCCCAGTTTTGCACGTATTGTGCTGAATTTCCTTAAATTACCTTTTTCAAATCACGGGGCACAGAGACCTGGGGACAAATCTGTGCTTTTATCATTTTATCACCTTGTTTTATTTCCACTGCACCGCTTCCAAAACCTGGAGACCTCACTGTGGGATTCACTTTTCCAGCTTTACCTTGGCCTTGTGGAAGATTCCCTGACTGGCAGGGGGTTGGAATGAGATCTTTAAAGTCCCTCCCAACCCAAATTTTCTAGGATTTTGGTAAAATATTCCCTTTTTCACTCTCTTTCTCCAATTTTCCGTTATTTTCTTGCCAGGTCTGAACTCCTCTGAGAGTTAAAATCTTGTGAAGCCTCACAACAAAGATGTTGCTCAAATACCGAAGAAAAATGAGGTTATTTTTGCATAATATATTTCAATTCACATTCCCCTTCAGTGCCATCATTTTTATTTTCATTTTAAAAACCATTTTTCATTATTAAAGCACTGCCACTGTGATGGCAGTGCCCTGTTCTGCACTATGATTGTGCTGAGAACATCTGCCATTTAACTGACCAAAAATCCTCTTTTTCTCCCAATGTCATTTACTCCCAGATGGGAACACGAAATTGCTATTTCAGCCTTGGAGAGTGGCAGGGAAAAAAAAAAAATCCTTCCCACATTTGCTTTTGCCATCTTTTCTGCACCTTTCCCTGCATCATCAGCTGTGAATTCATAATTGGTTCATTATTGCCTCGCAGGGAAATTTCCTGTGCCTGGGCATCACCTCCCCTAAAACACCTGGGGGAGAATGATGGAACACCTCCTCTGCTCGGGCTGCTGGAATAAAGCCTGGAAGTGGGAATAACAAGGTGGAAAAATATCGAGCTGGAGAACATCAATGGTGTTTTTTTCCCAAGCAAAACCTAATTTTTGTGTTTTTATAGCAAGCAGGACTTGCAGGAACACCCAAATGCAGCAGTGCCACTAATGAGGGAGAAAGTGCAGCAGGAGGGGCTGGGCATCAGGTTTCTTTTTAATGATGCCAACCGTGCCAGTGGCTCTTTTGTGGGGCATGGGTTTAATTTAATTGAACAAAATTAACCCAGGAGTCTCAGCATAATTATCTTTTCAGGAGCTGGAGTCGTTTATGAGGAACAGGGGCTGGGAGGGCTCCGAACCACAGCCACTGGCAAAGCAACTGGTGTCTCCTGGCTTTGGTTTGTGGGGTCAGCACGACTGTAATCCACATTTACAGCTTTTCTGGAGACCTGCCAGCTTCTCCAGCACTGAACAAACCCAGGTTACCGAGGGAGTCACTGTGCTGCTTTGGTTCTGATTTGGCTTTTTTTGTTCTGTTTAGCACAAAATGTATTTTTCATGCAATTGGAAACAACAACTGAGAGTGTTCGGTTCAAGTTCACTTTCAAGTGAACATTAATTTGATAACAAAGCTTTCTCTGTTAGCCTTTTAATGGGAAGCAATTAAAAAAATACTGAAAATTGTTTTCAAGCCTTTGCTTTTGAAGTATTTTTGTGTACTCATAGCAATAAATATTCATACACAGAAGGAAATAACTTTATTACTGCATTCTAATGGAAAGCTCCCTGGCCATTTCAGGGGTCTGGAACTGGATGAGCTTTAAGGTCCCTCCTAACCCAGACCATTCTGGGATGAATTATTGCTGCATAGAAAAGATGGAAAAGGTGGAATTTTTAGGACTGAGTATTGCATTATGATTTTTTCTGACAAGGTGCAGTCCATGAGCAAGTGTTTTTTTCCATATTACACAAACCAGGTAAGAATTTTCTTCAAAGAATCATGGAATGGTTTGGTTGGGAAGGAACCTTCAAGGTATCCCAGGGTGCTCAGGGCTTTTCAGTGAAATTCTCCTTAGAGTCTGATGAGAGAAAGTTTGAAAAATTCTGAATTAAGCTTGAATTGGGGTAAGAAATGGAGCTGAGTGGGATCAACAGCAACATTTATTTTTTTAGGGAGCCTTTTGTTGTTTTGTCCACTCACAATATTTGGGGAAATTGCTGAAAACCGCCGTGGGCTGAGTGTTGTCAGTTAAACTCACACAGATGCATCCTCTGCAAAGAACTAAAAATAAAGGGGTGAAAAAAATCTATTCCTGGCTGGCTGGGCCGAATGTGAGTGTTTCAAATGTGCTGTTGGGGATTTCTGAAGTGCTCAAATCAGGGAATTCCAGCCCTACCTTTGTGCTGACAACAGGATTTATGCTGGAGGAAGTTCAGCGTGTTAAGAGCTGGACCTTTCAAAGCTCACAGTTCTACTGGTAAGTTCAAAATGAGGCAGAAATGTTCATTATTCTCCTGACTATAAAGAAAACATTTCTGGTGCTGTTATTAAGATGTATTTGTGACTGGCTGGGTTGAAAATCTGCACAGGCTTCCCCCAGAATACTCAGGGAAACACAGGATTTAGGAGTTTCCTTTTCTTATTTGTGGGGAATTAGTTCCTGCTCCATAATTTGTCCCAATTTGCCATGACAAGACCTGTAACCCTGTAATACCTATCTTTGTACCTATTAATTTGTCATATTGTCCCTTGTCAAGATAAATGGTGGTGGCAACAATCTCGGAACACTGAAATCTGTGTTAAATAAATCAAATGTAGGGTTGATTTATTTAGTTTTAAAACTTTTTGGTAATTAATAAATAAACTTTTTTTCCCTGTTTGGGTAGGACAGCTGTGTTGTGGTTGCTCAAAATCACCACTCTCTCAACAAAGTCCATTTGTCAGGGGGTTGGGTGGAGAGTTGATGCGAGGTTTCACACAACTTGTCAAAAAAACCCTAAACTAGAATGCATATTTTCTGATAATGATTAAAAAAAACCAAACAACTTGAGTTTATTTTAAGGAGGGGTCAAGAAAAAAAAAAAATGTTCTTCATATAAACCTCTGCATATAACACCTCTCGTTTCCTTTTGCTGCACACTATAAAATAACAAAAATAAGATCTGGAACTTGGCTTCTCCCTGGCACCAGAGCTTTACCCAGGACACCGAAGCACGGCAGGGGATGGAGGGGATTTTCCTGGCCCTGGGACTCGTGGAACTCCCCAGTTTGTCCCTCCAGCTTTGCTCAGTAAATATCACCATGTTTCCTCATGCTTCTCTTTTTTTTTTTTTTTTTTTTTTTTTTTTTTTTTTTTTATTCTGTGTCCTT
>VXAX01006665.1:36901-86996 GCA_013399835.1 Leptocoma aspasia | reverse complement strand
CTACAGTGGGACAGACTGCAACAGGGTGCACTTCCCAAAAGCAGGACGTCCACGAAAATTGCAAAAGTCTCTGCTGGAGAGCTGCTGAATCCAAAGCTCTCACAGCTGGACGCCAAGCAGTCTAGAGGTCTCTTCAGGGTGTTCTGAGGTACTGTTAGGGTTCGGTTTGGTGGCAGGATCGACTCTGCTCCACATTGGGTGTCACAAATATTGGGGTGAGCCCAATAAACCGAGATGGGGTTTCGTCCAGACTTGCCCTATATCCAGATGCTGGCCAAGTGGCTGGTCCTGAGGGGTTTGTCCTCAGAGGAACCACAGCCAGCTAGGCTGCTCAGGCAGCGACGTGGAACAAGTCCAGGCTAGTCTGGAGCCCCAGGAAGCTGGAGCCCTGGGAAGCGGAGCTGCCCTTTGCAGGGGGTCCTCACCTCAGGTTACCTCATTTGAGAGTCCTCTAGTGTAGGGTGAAGAAGGAGTCAGATCCAGGGAGAGTTTTTTCAGTCTTTATTCTGGTTCCATTCAGTAGTTGTTCACAGCCTCTTTGCCCTGGATGTCCTGGTGACTCTCTGTGATGTCTCTCATGATCAGTCCATCTGACGTCTCGCCCAACCATGTGGTCACCTAGCCTTTTATACTGGGGGTAGGGGCTTGGGAAGGCACAGGTAACCACCCAACCTGGTGGGGAGAAGGGTGGGCTTTAAGGGAAAATGGACACACAAGAAGACCTGTCTCTTTTGGAGCATTCTTTGGATTTTGACCAAGCACACGACGGCTTTCTGGAATGTCCTCTAGATAAGAGGACAATAGCTGAGACAGGCCTGCTACCTGGGTGGGGAGAGGAGGAAGGGAAAAACCACACATTACAACAGTGAAGCATGGCGTACATGCATGGCATGGTGTGGTTTTTAAATATCATGGAAGAATTTTAGGGGTAAGGTATCCCTTCTAGTTTTTACAACTTTAATTGTCTTGAGAGCTTGCGGCACTGGGTTGTCTATTTTCTATTTCTTGTTGGTAGGACATGTAGGAGTGATACTCCTGCTCAATGATTACTGTGTCCAAGACAGCAAATGGGTTTCACAATATTGTCTTTAGTGTAATTTCAAAAACACATGAAAAAGGCNTATATATATATATATAATGTAGGTACCTAAGAAAGATAGATATATGTTTCTATGATAATGAATTTATACTTCACATACATTCTTAAACACCTTTTACAGGCTATGGAGAGCCTTCAGTTACTAACAAGGTATTTTTTCCACTGTAAAAATTTGGATTAGTTGTATTTTCTTTCTAATTTCAAAAGAGTAAATATCAATGAAAAACAAAGATTAAATGTTTTCTGTGATGTAGATCTAGGTTTAGTTTTTGCAAGCTGAGAAGAGCTTTGTAGATGGCACAGTATTTGTTTTCAGTAGGTATTTAACAAAATTTATCTCTATACTCTAAGCAAGAATCTCTATACTCTTTGACACAGTAATTTTATCTAGTTTACAACATAGCAATTGCTACCTGAANCGACGTGGAACAAGTCCAGGCTAGTCTGGAGCCCCAGGAAGCTGGAGCCCTGGGAAGCGGAGCTGCCCTTTGCAGGGGGTCCTCACCTCAGGTTACCTCATTTGAGAGTCCTCTAGTGTAGGGTGAAGAAGGAGTCAGATCCAGGGAGAGTTTTTTCAGTCTTTATTCTGGTTCCATTCAGTAGTTGTTCACAGCCTCTTTGCCCTGGATGTCCTGGTGACTCTCTGTGATGTCTCTCATGATCAGTCCATCTGACGTCTCGCCCAACCATGTGGTCACCTAGCCTTTTATACTGGGGGTAGGGGCTTGGGAAGGCACAGGTAACCACCCAACCTGGTGGGGAGAAGGGTGGGCTTTAAGGGAAAATGGACACACAAGAAGACCTGTCTCTTTTGGAGCATTCTTTGGATTTTGACCAAGCACACGACGGCTTTCTGGAATGTCCTCTAGATAAGAGGACAATAGCTGAGACAGGCCTGCTACCTGGGTGGGGAGAGGAGGAAGGGAAAAACCACACATTACAACAGTGAAGCATGGCGTACATGCATGGCATGGTGTGGTTTTTAAATATCATGGAAGAATTTTAGGGGTAAGGTATCCCTTCTAGTTTTTACAACTTTAATTGTCTTGAGAGCTTGCGGCACTGGGTTGTCTATTTTCTATTTCTTGTTGGTAGGACATGTAGGAGTGATACTCCTGCTCAATGATTACTGTGTCCAAGACAGCAAATGGGTTTCACAATATTGTCTTTAGTGTAATTTCAAAAACACATGAAAAAGGCCTTCTTTCTCTATTTTTTTTTTTCTGATTTGTTTTATTAGTAGTACTAGTAGTAGTACTACTATATTTTTTGAGAGCTGCATGTGGGGAAACCATAAATAAATTTAAAGCTAGAAAGTTTTAATTTTGGAGGAGTGGGACTCTGTTGTCCTCCTCATTTGCCAGCCAACAAAGCACTAACTTAGTAGAGGAGGATAACTCTCTTCCTTGACCAGGAAAAACAGCGAAAGCTACGCTTGGAGGTGTTCAAACTTCCTATGTTGTGTAGACATATACATACCTACACACACACACACACAGATATATGTATTTCATAGGTANTACTAACAAGGTATTTTTTCCACTGTAAAAATTTGGATTAGTTGTATTTTCTTTCTAATTTCAAAAGAGTAAATATCAATGAAAAACAAAGATTAAATGTTTTCTGTGATGTAGATCTAGGTTTAGTTTTTGCAAGCTGAGAAGAGCTTTGTAGATGGCACAGTATTTGTTTTCAGTAGGTATTTAACATAATTTATCTCTATACTCTAAGCAAGAATCTCTATACTCTTTGACACAGTAATTTTATCTAGTTTACAACATAGCAATTGCTACCTGAAGCAGCAACTGACAGAACGAGATGACACAGTCTCAAGCTGTGTCAAGGGAAATACAGGTTGGTCATTAGGATGAAGTTTTTCACAGAAAGACTGATTAAGTTCTGGAGTAGTCTGCCCAGGGAAGTGGTGGAGTCACCATCCCTGGATGTGTTTAAAAAGAGACTGGATGTGCCGCTCAGTGCCATGATCTAGTTGAGGTGTTAGGGCATGGGCTGAACTCGATGATCTTGAAGGTCTCTTTCAACCTAGACATTCTGTGATTCTGTGAAAATGAAACTTTACCAAGAATATAAAGTAGTAGACTTTTACCTTCAATAAAAATAATTAATATATTTTTTCATCCAACAGTGTCTCAGTTGAAAAATAGTAACAAAACAGATCATGTCATTCTATTTAAATATACTGCATGCAAGTTGTACATGAACTGGCCCAAGGACTGCTGTTTTCAATATTGTAGAAACTATCTACTAGGTTATGGCATCTGACTTAAAAAAAACTAGCTGTAGCACTGCTACTTCATCAAGGGTAGAAAAAGTAATCCTCAAATCATCCTCATGTAATCCGTTCAGGAAAATATATGAAGAGACGTGAAATATGGCACATGGGTGTTTAGATCCAACAATACTTCAAAATGTGCTACTAGAAATTTACCTTAAAAAAGGCAATTAATGACTACCAAGTCTTATCTTTGTGTATATTCTGATTTGTTATTTTCCTTGGAAGCCAAACATTTTAAAGATAATGAAGATAATGGATGGTTGTAGCTTAAACAGCAGCAGTTGCAGAATGATGTCTTACAAAAGAGAGCCTCATTAAAACTGTCAGAGGGAAAAAACAAGGGTTCTCACTGAAGTTGAGTGAGTGAGTAGAGGTAATTGTATTGTTTTACTTTTTTTTCTTCTTCACATAAAATACTATGTGGTGGAGTACTCTACAGAGAAGTGCAGCAGATAATGAAATACTGGAAAAAACTAGATTCAAAATTAGTGCCAGAGGAATGCTCACACAAGGACTCCTAACTCTGGCATTTGGATGCATGTACTGTCAAGCAAACATGAAAAAAGTAGATCTCTTGGTCATTATCATAAGATATCTAAATATAAATGTAAAGAACAATGATAGACAATTTCTGAATTGCCTTACTTTTGGTTCTGCCACCTTCAGTTCTTAACTTTGCAGTGACGTAAATTCTTTATAGGAGAAGAGATGGACACAGGTGGTCAAGGTGGCTGCTAAATGATTTGGAATGTTTCCTATGTGTTTTGAATGTGCAACTCTAGAGAGTGAGGAAAAAATGGCTTTATTTTAAAGCTATTGAGAGAGCCTTTGCCTGCCAACAAATTTACACAGCTTATTCTATTCTTACAGAGACATTTTTAGTGACACTAATTTCTTTAAATGCATTCTATTGATTAGTACTATCATTGCACATCCTTTGCAATCATATGCTCCTTACTGTGAAAATATTTGTATTTGTAGATCTCTTTATCTGTTGCACTTCACAGGGTAGCACTTTAAGCCTCTTGAGATGCCATAGAACACAAGATGCAAAAAGGAATTTAAAATATAAAACATGGTTTTTAGATAACAAGTAAGATGCAATACAAGGGTTGCAATACTATGTAGCTGTGAGCTTTGGTGAGGAAAAATAAATTGTCTTCTCTACATGGCCATCTAAGGCATGTAAAATCTTATTCATAGAGATCTTAGAGAACCTTGGCATTAATGGAGAAAAATATTCCATGGTGCATATAACCAGCAGCTTTATGAATTTTGAAAATATTTTGAATATGACAGAGCTATTTCAAGAGGATAATCTTAGTAAGAAAACCTGATGTGCACTTCACCATGTTCCCAGCAAAGTAAGAAGGATTTAACTACTCAGATTGCCAGTAGGAGGGAGTAGTAGCGCAGACTCCTGCTCTAATGGCTATACAAAAAAAAAAAAGTTCATGGATGGATAACAACCATTTCCTGGGGGAAGAAAAGGTGATGTAGAGCCCAAGGGGCTGGAGATGGCTGTCTGCTCCTTTTCCCAATCCCAAGCCAAAGAGCAGAAATTCAGATATCCTGTCTCCAGTGTTTCCTCTTCTCTCTGTTGTTAAACACAGTATTTGCTCAGCATCCTGCCTGCCTCAGCTGCCATCTTGAGGAAGGTAGGTTTCATTAGTTTAGAATTAGGATGCTCAAGACTTACTAAAGTTGCCCAAGTTTCTCAAGTTATGCATGAGTACGCCTGCCTTATGTATGACAGCAAATATCTGTAACTAAATTTACTAATGACTTTCTTCTCTTTAACACATCTAACTACAAATGACTGAATGCTGTATACAGAAGACAAATGTGAAGAATAGCCAAGGGCAGTTTCATTTGTTTTGATGAATAGTATCAAACCGGTTGATAAAATGTTAAATAAATATTGTTTGTAGCATAGTTTATTGTTATTTCTAATGTGCTGCATCCGCTTCACAGAGGAAAATATGTATTTTGCAGAGTTTCCTTCTCGAAGTCAAGATTGGACACAATCAAATTAATCAAAGTAGATGAAAGCAGAAGGGGATTGTGATTGTCCTGGGGCTTCTGGCATCAAAATATGAAATTATTATAAAAAAGGTCTTCAAAAGTCATAAAACTACAACAGTTACAAAAATTCAAGGGGGACATGAAAGGCACAACATTATTAGAGTGGAGAAAACAGGTATGGAAATTATTGCTGCTCTCTTAGTGGAGAAAAAGAACTCATCCCTCACGTGTGAATGAGATGGCTCTCACAATAGACAGTACCTTCTGAAATTGCTTTGACCATTAGAGTTCCAGTGCCTGAGTTAACAGAAAAGGAAGGATGCATATTCTGATACTAAAGCAGTGAAAATGTATTCATTCTCAATGACAGACAGATAAAGCAGATAATTTTTAAAGGAAGTGTTTTACCAAAAAGTGTTTCAGCTTTGTAGTTCTCTGAGAAAATGAAGAATAATGTAAAAATTGGGCAAGATGAAATAAGCTTTTCCATTTCATACATTGAGTGCACAAGTCACTTCCAATAAATCTACTGCTTATAAGACTTAAGGCAGCACTTTGTTGACTTGAAGAAGGCAGATATAAAATTTTCTGTTTAGTAAGAGAGCGTTCTGGCACC
This sequence comes from Leptocoma aspasia, assembly GCA_013399835.1. Classification (NCBI taxonomy): domain Eukaryota; kingdom Metazoa; phylum Chordata; class Aves; order Passeriformes; family Nectariniidae; genus Leptocoma; species Leptocoma aspasia. Next base: position 80,960 of record VXAX01006665.1, on the reverse strand, counting down.
AGAAACTGATGTTTATTCTAAAGAACATATTTGAGTATGTTTTCCAGTATGTAAGGGAAAGAAACATGAATTAATTGTAACAGGTCTGTCACAGAATGGCTCTCAAGACAATCTGATTAGTAAGTTGCTCTTTTCAGACCAGTATAAAATTAAACCTAAAAGTGTTAAAATGAAGCAAATATATATGCTCTTTTACCAGCTCTTGGGTCTGATAATTTCCATCACGATGTAGTACCCCAAAACCTGAGTTAAGACTAAACTAATGATTTCAGTTCCTAGGGGTAAAGAAAACCAAGAATCAAATCTATATGAAGAAGCAAAATACCACCCTAATTCATGTTTGCATTAAAACCCCAGCAGGGTCTTTACCCCAACAGTGTTTCTGGGGAAGTGGTGTTGCCCCACAGGAGCATGATGATAAAAGTTTGCTGGATGAGATCTGGATATGACATGATTTTTTTCCCTGAAAAGTGGGCTAACAGAGTAGTCAAGCAATTGCTGTCTGCTTCCCCAATAAACAAGTTTCAGCGACATTTGCCTTGAACCCTTGGACAGGACCTGCTGACCTTTGGAAGCTGATGGAGATCCCTTTCTTTTCTTTTCATGACATGCCAGAAAAACAATGTCCAGATGACATTGACAGTGGGAAGGAAACAGACTTCTACATTAACGGAATTCTTTTTTATTTCTGCTCCTGCCCCTTGTTCCTCCTGTAGTACCAACTGAATAGCTGTCGGATACTAATTAGCTGACACTGAATTTTTTCTCATGCCATAATGTCTCTAAGTCTGCTTGCTGACTCACCTACAGGAGAGGTGTCAGTGGTCAGCAGAGTTTTTCCTAGGATAGCAACCACTGTACTCCAGGTTAATGGAGTTGATATTTAGAGTGGAGGAAATTTAGCAGATGATGTCTCAGTCTACCACATTGATACCCACCACCAATGCACTAGAGTCTGGAAAGAATTACCTTGTAAAGGAGCTTCTAAATCTCTTCTTAAGAAACTGTCTAGACAAATGTTCCATACTAGAAACACAATTTAAAATAGCTTACAGTGAATTGCCCAAATCACCAACTATTAACATAATAATAATAATGGAGAATTCCTTAAGAATGGATGAAAAAAGCTGAATATTGCTACTTCTTGGCTCTGCTTTTAAGACTTTTCCAATAACAACATAGCACATGCTAAAAGCCTTTAGGCTGTTCAAAGCCAGTGCTAAGACTACATAGGATGGCAGCAGAATGAGGAGGGTGAAATCTTTTCCATTAAATGTGAGAACTGGCTTCGCTTACATTCTACCTTAGTATTCCACAAATTGTATGTCTGGCAATCAGAAGAATATATTCTGAGCCCCCATTGAATGCTGTGATTACATTTTTTACTGATTATAATTTATTTATTTTTAACTGTGATATATGACTATTTGTGTCTATATGTACTGTAATAAGCAGTATTACCACCAGATTCTTAGCAACAGCCCAAAATCTTTGAGTCAGCGTATGAAATAACAGTCTAAATTTTGCTTTACAGCATAAAATGACCCTCAACTTTCCTTTTTGTTTTCTAAAATATTAAGTGAGATACTGCTGCTGGTATTTTAACATTATTTGATTTGATTTCATTAGCTTTGTATAGTGACATCACATAAAAATTGTCATTTAAAATGTTAATTCATCTATGACTTCTGCAGTAGAAGAAAATGTGATTCAGTAAAGCACATTGTACCAGCAAAGAATTAACATTCAAGGACTCAGTGCCTGCTTAAAATTTAGATAACTTTGAGGAGTATTGATGAAATCTGGTATCATTCTGGAGGTGGCAGCATATTTGAGTGATTTGCTTAACACTGATATGTCTGCCATCTATCTGTTAGAACTTTAATATCTTTAACAACCTCTCATTTTCAATCAAATGATAGGAGATGCTCAGTTGAAAAGATGTGGGAACTGAAGCAAGCATGGATCTCCCTAAATCACGGTACTGTGGCCTTACGTAGTGTCTGGTCAATGTAAAACGCAACACAGAGAAGTTAAGCCTTAACTAACTTTTGAATCAGGCTTAAATATTAAATATTTCTCAGTCTAACAAAGAGAAAAAAAGATTAGTGTGTTAGCCATCTGTGGAAACTGCAAATTTAACTATTTTCATGAATTCATAAAAATGATTAATTTTATCAGAGAACTAGCCTTGATTCCCCCCGTTCTCTGGGCTATACGTCTGGAAATATTTTGTAGAACTGCTAGATCTTTCTAAAATTTGGATTTCTAGAATAGGTTAAGAAGTTAAATTACTTTAGAATCAGTTCCTGAACACTGATGGACTTGTAAAGAGCCCTCCACAGCAAAAGAGTGTAGGTGAGAAGACCAGTAAGCATTTAAATTGATGTCTGAATTTCTGTATTCTGCATTGAAAATTGGTTTCCCAGTGCAAATAAATATACATTTTCACTGAGAAAAGCTACCAGAAATATATGAAAATCTTCAAAACTCTTCAAATTTTGTATTTAAAGTTGGCTGGTAGCAGTCAAGAATGAAAGACAGCAGGATTCTTCTTAAGTGAAGCATCTCAGAGTATTTCAGTATCAGGACATGACCACACAAATCTAGCACTTCAATAACAATATTATTAGTGTTGTTCTTAGTAAGAATTAGTTTTGTTTAATTTAGTATTCAAATGATACAAGAACTCAAGCTGTGCTAAGCACTGCAGAAGCACATAAGAAACTTCTAATCTTACGTATTTGTTTCTGAATGAATAAGTGAAAATCAATTTTACAATTGAAAACAACCAAACAAAAAAAGCACTGATGAAATAATCCTTGCTCAATTTTTCCCTATAACTACTCAGAAACAGATTAGTATTCTTTAGTGCTCCAGCAACTATAATTAGAAAATGTTCATGTAGGCACCTGTTCAGCCAGATTTTTAATTCTTAAACATCTCTTACTCAAGCTACAATCACCACACATATAAAGAAAACAACTGATGTATTCACACGTTTATGAAGACCTTCTTTCTGAAAATTAACCTTTGCGTTTATGGTTGAATATATTTGCACTTAACCTCCAAAATAATTTGGTTATGCCATCTGAAATTACTGTTTTATTGTCTTTACATCTGGCAAGGCCTAGATGACTTTAGAATCTATGCATTTTTTTTCTTCAAAATTAAAATTAATAAGAAATTTTGCAGTGTTCAACAGGAACTTGTTGGAATGCATGGAACAGAAGCCTCTCTGAGTCCTTCAGAATGAAAAAGAAATGCAGGGTTTGAATTAGAGCCTTTAGAGAAGCTGAAATATATTAAGCCACACAGACATGAAATAGAAGCGTAAGTTTTAGCTTTAGGTATGTAGAAATATATCTTAAGTGCCTAAAGAGACTGCATAGCTAGTAAGAGGCCCTAAAGCCTAGTTTAAGGTTCAGTTAACTTAGTTCCAGTCATGCGGTGGCGCAGGGCTGGCCACTGCCTTCCCAAGAGTGTCTCTGGGAGTTGCAGATAGCTCAGCAGTATCCACAACACCAGATGTTAACAATAGATCCACACACAACGAGAAGGACTTCTGTATAGGTTCCAGAGGGTTTATTCAATGGAGGGTCCAGGGACAGAATGCTGCCTGGTATAAGGGTGCACAGGGGTTTTATATGAATACAAGGACCAATAGGGAGAGGGTAATAGGGTGGTACAGGGCGGGATTTACTGAAGTACAACCTATAGGAAAAGAGAGGAAGGGTATTACATAATCAGAGGCCAATGGGATGAGTGGGATAGGGGTACACTCTAGAGCCGGGGAGGAGATGGCGGAGTGAACAAGAATGACATAACTTGACTGATGGTATCAGGGGAGTGGTTATGCTGATGTTTCCCAAGGCATCCCTATCTACACATCTATGTAGGATGCAACACAGTCATAGCAAGAACACAGCAGAACATTGCTTGCGTTCCTAGATAGAGTAGACTGAACTATATAATAATAAATATTATCTATTTATTTGTGTAAATAGATAATATTATATACATGGGTTTTGGGTAAAAACTGACACTACTTTCACACTACTTTCACACATTAGAATTAAACCTAGATTGGTGTAAGAAAAATGTTTTAGAATTGTGCTTTTAGCTGATTGGATGATTTCTGGATAAAATCCCCTTGGGGTGAGGAAAAAAAGAAGGGAGAAGAAGAAAAAAATTGCAGGAGCTGCTGTCGCTGTTTCTGCTTGGGGCTTTATGCCAGAATGCCGTTAGCACTGCCTTTAATACTCTGAACTCTTTGCCTTCAAGAGTGATGTATTCATGCAATAAACAACTTTACTACAACTGACAACTGCTCATGTCTCTTTGAAGTCTGAAGACCCACCGAAAGTCTCAACAGGAACTGCTCTTAACATCCTCAACACAATTCTCCATTTTTGCCCTGAACCACCAGCTATAAATATTATTGTCTGCTCTAAGGTGGAAATTCCTTGATAGTGCCATGGCAAAGAAACAAACAAATGTCTCCATCCTGAATTTTTTGTTCATCTGAGGAATCCTTATTAATCATCACTGAAAATTGAAATTATTTGAATAGGGATGTAGGGACTGTCATGTTAGAGCCGAGTTTTTTAGCACTGAAAAACATGAGAGTTTAAAAAGGAATTCTAAAATTTTTATCATTATGGTATATGGCACTTGGGAAAATGTGACTTTTAGTTTACTAATTATGTTTGTGCACGCACAAAAACAGATTGTGGAACAGTGAGCCTTGAAAAAAGATACAGAGAAAGGATATGTGTGGAGGCCTGTGAGCCTACCAGGGAAAGGGCAGTAGCAATGCCCTGGAGAGACACACAGCAGGCTCCAGGCACACCTCACAGCTCAGGGTGAGGAAGGAGGCTTCCCACATGGTGCTCTGCAGCACTATGTTAATTTATCCTGGTTTTGTCCTTCCCGTTGGCCCGCTGGCCTTCCCTACCCTTTTTACCCATATACGTTCAAGTTCTAGTAAATTCTCCACTCCCTGTAATCCCATTGGTGTCTGTAATCCTACCTATCCACCCTGGCATTCCTTTTTGGTCCCTTCCCTGTGTACCACCCCATAGCCCTCAGATCATGGGATCCCTGATGCTTTTCTTCTGTATCCCTGTATTTATACCCTGGGCCCTCCTTTGTCTTGGTTTTCTAACCCTGGACCCTTTCAGCATTGGACTCCAATAAACCCTCAGCAGAACCCCACATAGAAGACCCTCCTGTGTTTTGCTTGTCAGCTATCTGTGGTGTGAGTGTGAGATTGTGTGATTGCTGTATGCCTGCCCAAATGCTGTCTTTCTAAAGATGCTTCAGGAAAGGTAGCAGCATTTACCAACTTGCCTCACCGCTAAAAATATGCAGTATTTGTATAGTATGTTATAGTATATTAGTTGCACAAAAAGCCCCATATGATTGCTCTCTTACACAGTTTTTTCAAGCATATATGTGAATAAAAACACTGCTTGTGGCCCTTAATTGTGTACTGAGTGCTAACTCAGGCCTCATTCAGGAGTTAAGGATTATGTGACTTTTAAAGTGGGGCAGTTGAAGAGCTGTTAGCTAAATCCTACCTGAAATAAATGTCTGAAAGCAGTTATTCATTTAAAGTTTTGCCTTTCCTGATTTTTTTTCTAACTAACTTTAAATCTTTTCTCTCAGTTGGGTACTTAGTACACAATAATGATATTTATAGGACAATGGGTTTTCTGTAAATGATACTAAACCAAAAAAGGGACAAAGCCAAAACAAACATATATTAAACTGTTTATATTTGGTTGTTTTCCACTACCAATTTTTCTCTAGACACAAAGAGCAATATCAAACCACTACCAATTTTTATTTTTAGAATAAAAACCTAGGTATTTAATCTTTGGAAGTAATTACATAGTCTTTCTTTGCTAAACTGAGGAAAAGCTTTAAATACTTTTGTGCCAGTGAAAATGTCACTAGAGACACAGAAAGTATAATCATTGCCAAAGCAAGATTCTGGAATAACACTCATAATTCTTATGACCCTTCTCTGGACCCAGTCTAATTGGCCCATGTTTCTCTTGTTCTGGAGACACCAGAGCAATATTCAGCACTGTAAGTTGGGTCTTTCAAGTGCAGAGAAGAGGAATGGGGTGATCAGCTTGCCTCTCCTCTGGACTAATTTCAACAGGTCCCCTGTCTTACTCTGTGGTCTCACAAGACTGGAGTAGAGGGGAGACAGTAACTTCACATCCATTTGAATAATAAGAGTCCTTGTTCTGAAAACTCCCAAGGAGCACTAGAAAGGTCAGGTTTCACAAAACACAGCTCTGCATTTTAGCTTAAAGTGCCTCAAATACAGTTTGGTGTATAAGGTGTTTGGGAAGACTGACAATGAGTATATTAGTTACTTGAGGCAGAGAAGTCAATTGCATAGATCTATGCTATACTACAGTACACTAGAATATAATACCATAAAGAAAGAGAGTAGGCAAAACCATAAGCTTTGTAAATTTTAAGAAAAAGAAAATAATTTTATACCTCTTTAGAACTCATCTTTCCCTATACCAAAATATCTCCTTGGGACCAGGTGTTGAAAAGATAGGATATCCACAAATCCTGAAAAAAAGACTTCAAGTTCCTGAAAGGAATCAGTTTTCAGAGACATTACTTATTGACAGAAGTCTAATAGTCTCTAAGATGTTTTTGTTAGTGGTTTAGTTCTGTTCTGATATGTCAAATTTTTCTAGTGTCCAGATGATTCAGGGTTACAAATTCTGTGAGAGAATCAGAAAATATTTTCCAATGCCAAGACTTTAACAATAGGCTTTGTTACATCTTACAGAACCGTTTCTATATTTTCTCCTTGGTCCAGTTTTATTCCTACTTTAACCATATCCATGAGTTTTTCAAACTATTGTGATTAAGTCATATAATTAAATGGCTTGTTGAAGAGAGTGTGTCCTAATTGAAGGATATGCTTAAATGTTCTTTATTAACTCTAAAAATAGGTAATCCTGAAGTGCCACATTGAAAGAGAAATTAATTAGCCCATAGATTTTTCTTTCAACATACAGAATAAAAAAAATTCACAAGAAGCTAGAAAAAATAGTAAAATAAAACACTTTCCCTCAAAGAATTTGATTCTGATTCATAATTTTCTGAAAAACAACCTTTTTTCTGCAGTTAAGTAACTGTCAGGGTTTAACCACAGCCAGCAGCCCAGCCCCACACAGCTGCTCACTCACTCCTGCACCAGCAGGATCAGGGAGAAAATTGCAAGGGTAAAAGTTACAAAGGCCATGGGTTGAGTTATAGAGTGTTTAATTGAGAAAGCAAAACCTGCCCACAAAAACCAAGCAAAATAATGAATGAATTCACAGCTTCCCATGGGTGGGCAGGGGTTCAGCCATCCCCAGCAGAGCAGGGCCACATCACATGCAATGGTGACTTGGTAAGACAATGTCCCCCCTTTCTTCCCCCTCCTCTCCACTTTATATACTGAGCATGATATCACATAGTCTGGAATATCCCTGTGGTCAGTTGGTGTAACCTGTCCTATCTGTGCCTCCTCCCAACCTCCCACATGCCCCCAGCCTTCTCACCAGCCTGGCTGTACAAAAAACAGAAAAGGCCTTGGCTCTGTGCAATTCCTGCTCAGCAATAACAAAAACGTTCCTAAATTATCAAGCCTGTGTTCAGCACAAATCCAAAACACAGCTCTATACCAGCCACTGTGAAGAAAGGTAACTCTACCCCAGACAAAACCAGCACATTAACATACTGCATTTAATTGTGTGTTTTAGTAAATACTGTATTAATTCCACCAAAATAAACTTCAAAATATACCACTATTACCACAATACAAAAATTTTAAAATATCAATATATATGTGTATTTTTATTTATATATATAAATAATATATATATATTCTATATATATTCTATTTATATATATATACACACAAAATACAAAAGAAGCATTGGCACAGCAGTATACTATGATAGGAAAATAGTTTGTGCTTATACATGCATATTCTGTAAGTAAATAGATTGTAGGGGGTCTTATTTTTTTAGTGATTGCTGAATACTGTGACATCAGTGTTCTCAGTATTCTATTATATCCAAAACAATGGTGGACAAAATAGGTATTTACTTCTAGGCTGAATTTAAAAAAATGCTTCAAAGTGTAATCATAAGATCAGAAAATGGTTTGGCTTGAAAAGGGCCTTCAAAAACCATCCAGTCCAACCGACCTGCCATAGGTGGAGACATCTGTTACGACACCAGTTTGCTGAAAGCCCCATGCAATCTGACCTTGATCACTGTCAATGTGGGTCCTGTTCCAGTATCTCACATCTCACATAGTTAAGAATTTCTGCTTTCTATTTAATCTAGGTTGACCCTCTTTTTGTTTAAAATCATTGCTTCTTGTCCTGACATTATATGCTTTGATTAAAAAGTCTTTTTCTTTCTATCTATCTATCTATCTATCTATCTATCTATCTATCTATCTATCTATCTATCTATCTATCTATCTATGTTATATTGTGAAAACCTGTCATAAGCTCTCACAGCCTTCTCTTCTCCAAGTGAATAACCTCATCTCTTCAGCCTTTTTTCATAAGTAAAATGTCCCACCTCTTTGATAATTTTTTAGGGGTGGTAAACCCTCCTCCAGACCCATTTAAATTGGCCCAGGGGTTTTCTTGAATCACCTCCCTTCAGCTGATGGTCTTGCCCAGGATTTAATTGACTTTCTGATATGCAAGTACATTGCTGGATCATAATGAATGATTCACCATAACACCCTGTTCCTTATCTGTAAGGCTTACCTCAATCAGTTCATCTGCCAGTCTATATTTATACCAGGTATGGCACCCAAACCACATGCAGGTCCTTGATCTTAGCCTGGTTGAACTTGTGGGCCCAAAGCCTTTCAAGATCACTCTGTGGGACATCTTGTCCCTCTAGCATACTTTTTTCCTTGATATTTTGTCTGTAAAATCTTTTGCAGGAGCTATTTTAGTATGGTAGAAATGCAGGCTAACTCGTGAATGTTTGTTAAGAATGTTTTTCTTTTATATAAAAACTCAACACACAAAATACCTGAGCCAGCCAAACAATGCATGGAAATAAAATAACTCAGTCATCCCTTTTCCTTCTTATCCCATTACGTGGCAGATCTACCAGTCACTGATTTAAGAGTATGATAGGAATATGCAAATATGCATGGATAAGTTCATTGAAACATGGGAAAATTTATAGCAAAATACTAAGAAAAGAAAAAGGTTTTCCCCATGACACATGTAAAGTATTTGGCCTTCTACAGAACTTTTAGTTGGCATAAATATTCAGTGGTGTTTTTTACAAACTAAGGGATTTTACCAACATTAATTATTGTAGAATATTTTGTCCAAATTTTAACATTCCTGGAACTTGTAACCATTAGTTTTACTCCAAGGGAGATCACGTCCTTTGGTGTGACGTGTTACCGAATGCAGTGGGTTTAGTGCTGGCCAAATGCCAATGCACCCACTCATTTTGTGCTGTGAGATACAGATTAAGAGGAGGAGGGCAAAACAGGTTCAAAACTTTAAAGGATGTAAAGAAAACTACTTTTAACAGAATTAAAAGAAAAAATAATAAGAAATCAGAATAAAACCTTCAGAACGCTTCTCCTCCCCCCACACCCTCTTTTCTTTCCCACTGACAATGTGAAGAGACAAAACCTGGGATTTTCAGTCAGTTTACCACCTCTAAAATAGGAGAGGAGTTTCTCTTGCCATGCCATGGAGATTTCTCCTCAATAAACAGTTCTCTCGTGGCTTTTAATTTCCACGAATAGCAGCTGCCCAGAAATCTGCAATCCCGAAGTCCCTCTCATCTTTTTGCAGCCTTCCTGCAGCTTCATTCATGTGCCATGTCAATTATTGGGGTGCTATTTTTAAAGATGGGATGTTCTAGCATAAAACCAAAAGCTCTTTAACTCCATCTCTGGGAACAGAGGTTTTCTAATTCTATTCCTGAGGCAAGGTTTCTCTTAGTTCAAACTTCTCATTGGATCACAGCTACTGCAGCGTCTGCTTATTTCAACAATGATAGTTCTGCTCCCATCTGTAGTTAGAATGCTACACCCCCCCCAAACGCATTCCATGAATTATAGGGAAAAAAACCAGAGTTGGATATATCAAATGTATCTTCACCATAGCCTTACAAAAAGAATTTTAGCCCAAGACTAAGGCATCTCCTCAATCCCCTGCCATCTAGAATTTGCCTCCTTCTTTACTGACCTCAGTGTCCCATGTTATTTTCTCTACATGTCTTCGCTCTTTCCTTTTCCTGACACGGGTGAGAATTAGTGTTTGTAGGTTCATTTGTACTCAAGCTTTATCAATTGAAATGATTTTATAGAGTCCTGCAATGTTTAAAGGCTGATTTTGTCCAGGCTCTGCAACCAAGGAATCACTGTGTCTCTTGCTGTTGATCATGTGGTCCGTGCTGGCACTATGTGTGTTGTGCTGGCTGCCGGCGCCATCCCCATGCCTTTCTTTCATGTGGGGCACTGAAAGAAAGAAAAAAGATTTTGGCCATGCGGTCCTAGCCATGCAGCCGCTCCCAGTTCAGGATGGCCCCAGTTGCTCTTGGCCTCGAGGCCGCCCTCAGCACCAACCACGGGTACTGGAGTAAACGAAGTTCATTTGCGAGCGATGCTGAAATAGCTGCGGCCATGGGGCATGGCCCAGCTGCAGAGCACTGCCCTGGCCATGCAGCATGGCTGCCTCAGCCACATGGATCCTGACCAAGCACTTCCTGCGGGCCTGGCCCAGCCCAGTCTGGCCTCTTCAAAAGATGGAAGCCAAGAAAGCTTTCCCGGGGTTTATTAGTTTTTACAAGCATCTTCACCGAGGTGTGTTCAGCTCTTGTAAGTGATTTAATTGAGTGTCAGTCTTCCAACCTAGCCAGCTGACTGGCTCTTCAAAACTAGGCAGCTGACTGGCTTTACCAGGTCCCCCTAGGGAACCACCCCGCCCCCCCAACTGACAACCAGTCTTCATTAAGCCATGACACTGAATAATTGAAAACCTCTTCCTAACTATGTCTTCTCTTTAACTTATAACAAAACTTTAAATTATTAACCAACAAAATATTTTGTTTTCTCTTTGTTAAAAACAAACCATCTCTGTATGCATTTTGATAGTGGTGTTCATGGAAAGGAAAGATTTTTATTAAATCATTATCTCTTGAGGTAAAGATAAACTACTCTGTCTCTAACTTATTGAACTAGTTACTTTCTGAAAAGACAGTGTGCTGCCCAACTCTCAGCTGATTCTATTAAATTCCAGAAATTTTATGGTAGATTCATATAACACTGATTTTTAACAGAACCCAATGTTTTGGCCTTCTATTGTTAGTAGGATATAAAGACATCCACATACCCAGAGCTGCAATGTGTCCTACATATCCTCATTCATTAAATAAGATCACCAGGCCTGACATAAAATGTTGGTTTTGAAGCAGTAACATGCTGATAGCTGCAGAGAATGGTTGTTTCCAAATAGTGCTGCAGCAGTTGAACTATAACTGCTGTAGAAAAAGACACTAGCATTCAGTGCTCATAAATTAATGTTCAAAAATTAATAAGTAAATCATTACCATGTCTGACTTACGGACTTTGTGTGGGATTTACAAGGAAATGAGGAGACCAGAGTTGGAATGAATGTTGTATATAAATAACTAGACAAAATAATGAGACAGAAAGGACAAAAAGGAGCAGATAGGAGGGTGGGAGTAAAGTTAGAATGTGAAATCTAAACACAATTCTAAATATTTGTTATATAAGATACTTCCACTGGTGGATCAAGGCAGATTACAGTTGATTAGAGAACAAATAAATTCGAATTAAGGTGGAAGAGAAGAAATAATTTAAAAATACTTGATAAAATTTTCTGTGAATAAAATTATTGACAGTAACTTTATTGTGAGTTACTGCAAATGAAATTGCGGNGATTAAGAGGAGGAGGGCAAAACAGGTTCAAAACTTTAAAGGATGTAAAGAAAACTACTTTTAACAGAATTAAAAGAAAAAATAATAAGAAATCAGAATAAAACCTTCAGAACGCTTCTCCTCCCCCCACACCCTCTTTTCTTTCCCACTGACAATGTGAAGAGACAAAACCTGGGATTTTCAGTCAGTTTACCACCTCTAAAATAGGAGAGGAGTTTCTCTTGCCATGCCATGGAGATTTCTCCTCAATAAACAGTTCTCTCGTGGCTTTTAATTTCCACGAATAGCAGCTGCCCAGAAATCTGCAATCCCGAAGTCCCTCTCATCTTTTTGCAGCCTTCCTGCAGCTTCATTCATGTGCCATGTCAATTATTGGGGTGCTATTTTTAAAGATGGGATGTTCTAGCATAAAACCAAAAGCTCTTTAACTCCATCTCTGGGAACAGAGGTTTTCTAATTCTATTCCTGAGGCAAGGTTTCTCTTAGTTCAAACTTCTCATTGGATCACAGCTACTGCAGCGTCTGCTTATTTCAACAATGATAGTTCTGCTCCCATCTGTAGTTAGAATGCTACACCCCCCCCAAACGCATTCCATGAATTATAGGGAAAAAAACCAGAGTTGGATATATCAAATGTATCTTCACCATAGCCTTACAAAAAGAATTTTAGCCCAAGACTAAGGCATCTCCTCAATCCCCTGCCATCTAGAATTTGCCTCCTTCTTTACTGACCTCAGTGTCCCATGTTATTTTCTCTACATGTCTTCGCTCTTTCCTTTTCCTGACACGGGTGAGAATTAGTGTTTGTAGGTTCATTTGTACTCAAGCTTTATCAATTGAAATGATTTTATAGAGTCCTGCAATGTTTAAAGGCTGATTTTGTCCAGGCTCTGCAACCAAGGAATCACTGTGTCTCTTGCTGTTGATCATGTGGTCCGTGCTGGCACTATGTGTGTTGTGCTGGCTGCCGGCGCCATCCCCATGCCTTTCTTTCATGTGGGGCACTGAAAGAAAGAAAAAAGATTTTGGCCATGCGGTCCTAGCCATGCAGCCGCTCCCAGTTCAGGATGGCCCCAGTTGCTCTTGGCCTCGAGGCCGCCCTCAGCACCAACCACGGGTACTGGAGTAAACGAAGTTCATTTGCGAGCGATGCTGAAATAGCTGCGGCCATGGGGCATGGCCCAGCTGCAGAGCACTGCCCTGGCCATGCAGCATGGCTGCCTCAGCCACATGGATCCTGACCAAGCACTTCCTGCGGGCCTGGCCCAGCCCAGTCTGGCCTCTTCAAAAGATGGAAGCCAAGAAAGCTTTCCCGGGGTTTATTAGTTTTTACAAGCATCTTCACCGAGGTGTGTTCAGCTCTTGTAAGTGATTTAATTGAGTGTCAGTCTTCCAACCTAGCCAGCTGACTGGCTCTTCAAAACTAGGCAGCTGACTGGCTTTACCAGGTCCCCCTAGGGAACCACCCCGCCCCCCCAACTGACAACCAGTCTTCATTAAGCCATGACACTGAATAATTGAAAACCTCTTCCTAACTATGTCTTCTCTTTAACTTATAACAAAACTTTAAATTATTAACCAACAAAATATTTTGTTTTCTCTTTGTTAAAAACAAACCATCTCTGTATGCATTTTGATAGTGGTGTTCATGGAAAGGAAAGATTTTTATTAAATCATTATCTCTTGAGGTAAAGATAAACTACTCTGTCTCTAACTTATTGAACTAGTTACTTTCTGAAAAGACAGTGTGCTGCCCAACTCTCAGCTGATTCTATTAAATTCCAGAAATTTTATGGTAGATTCATATAACACTGATTTTTAACAGAACCCAATGTTTTGGCCTTCTATTGTTAGTAGGATATAAAGACATCCACATACCCAGAGCTGCAATGTGTCCTACATATCCTCATTCATTAAATAAGATCACCAGGCCTGACATAAAATGTTGGTTTTGAAGCAGTAACATGCTGATAGCTGCAGAGAATGGTTGTTTCCAAATAGTGCTGCAGCAGTTGAACTATAACTGCTGTAGAAAAAGACACTAGCATTCAGTGCTCATAAATTAATGTTCAAAAATTAATAAGTAAATCATTACCATGTCTGACTTACGGACTTTGTGTGGGATTTACAAGGAAATGAGGAGACCAGAGTTGGAATGAATGTTGTATATAAATAACTAGACAAAATAATGAGACAGAAAGGACAAAAAGGAGCAGATAGGAGGGTGGGAGTAAAGTTAGAATGTGAAATCTAAACACAATTCTAAATATTTGTTATATAAGATACTTCCACTGGTGGATCAAGGCAGATTACAGTTGATTAGAGAACAAATAAATTCGAATTAAGGTGGAAGAGAAGAAATAATTTAAAAATACTTGATAAAATTTTCTGTGAATAAAATTATTGACAGTAACTTTATTGTGAGTTACTGCAAATGAAATTGCGGATAGTCTGTTTGATAAACTTGTTAATGAAGATCACATCTTATGGTGAGAAATTTCATATATGATATATTGAATTTAATTTCCTGAAAATGCTACATATATTTTTTGTCATTTTTGTCACAAAAATTAAAATGCTAAGACATCGTCTAAAGTAAAAAAAAACCAAGCAATTTCCCTAAGTGACCTGAAGAATTTCAAGATTTTATCCAGGATCTACATGTAGTTAAAGCAACCTAAAAGAATATTAGCAATTTGAAGAAAATTAGATAAGAAGGTCTAGTAACCAGTAGCATGAAAAAAATAGTTTGAGTTACTACTTATTTTTTCAAGGAAAATTGGAAGCAGCATAGAAGAACTTCACTTAATTCAGTATTTCCTTTTCAATTTTCAAGAAATGAAATGAAAAATAATGAGCCATAATAGAAAAATAAATTTACATTTCAAGTTCAGTAAAATCTCCCCCTTTACCTTTTCAAAAAGAAAGAAGGATTTGCTGAAAGTAAGGAGAGTGAAGTACTTTAGGTAGGAATCTATCACTTTAGTTTCTAGAATGTTTTTAGAACATCTGCAAATGAGCAAGCAAGCACAAAGCTCCATCTGCCTACAAAAACAAATAGCATGATGTTTATATTTTGAGCATTTGTCACAAGAGAATAAACTAGATTTAGAACACAATTGATAAACAGACTCACAGAGAAAGATACTGCAAAAAAACCCCTATTTATATGTACTTCAAAGAGTAAAGAGATATAAAATCCAGAACAAATGAAGACTCTGAAAACTTTATTTCATTAAAATGACAGTTCACTGAAATCGTAACTACTTATCACAGGAAATTTCACAATGAATAAATTATTTATAAGACCTTTTGACAGACCTGTGAGGAGTCTGATCATGAGATACTATTCCTTTTTTATTCTATTGAACTAAAAATTACTTGAAAAAGTAAAACAAATGAAAATTATTTTATAGGCTCTGAAAATTAACAATTTTATAAAACCAATTTAATTTATAAATGGTATAATTTTACAAGCCAGTTCTTCCCCTCTTCTCCCCCTCTTCTTTCAGTTAACCTGTAGAAATTGTCAGGATTTCAGCAGTTATATTTAGTCTGAGAATGGAGGACATGTTGCTATCTTGGAAGGAAATCCTGTTTAGCTCTACTTTCTGGTTTAAGATTAATGACCTGTTAACTGAAGCCTAATTATCAGGATATTGGTGGCACATGTCTACAGATATACCAACTGATGGGACAAACAAAATGTGAATTTTACAGTGACAGAAATGCAGAATTCCCATTAGCTTTAGTGAATAGAAGAGAATCACTCATATCTCTTACTTTCTGTTATTGATCATATGCATTCCCAAATAGATAAACTTTATCTGTTTGCTCCAGGCTACCCAACATATTTATTTAATCCCCAGGACTATTAATGGGTTTTGATGCTAAGAAGACAATATTTTTTCAAATTTTATTTTTCTTCACTTTTTCAGGCCAGTGTGCTCTGGGTGGTAATGAAAAAATAGCTTTAGGCATATGTAGTGAAGAAACCACCTGATTAACTACTTTTACCACATGCTTTGCAGGATTTTTTTTTTTTTTTTTTGCATATGAATATTCAAAAACAGTTGTAGTGTGCATTATGAACATAAAAGAAGTGTCATAGTTGGTATAAATTTAACTAACTGTTCCTTGACTGAATGTGACACTGCGTTCAGTCCACAGTAAGGCTAGGTTTTTGCTCTCACCCCTTACCAAGAGCAGAGAGATGTGTATGGGGACAGCTGCTCATCTTTCTTGGGCATGCTGGCACCTCCTGATTCAGACATCCCCACTTAGCATGAGATGGCCCTTTCCCAGGCCCCGACAAGCTCTATGTGTCTGCAACCTCTATATACCAAATGTGTAAAGGACTGCAGTGGCTTTCTAACTGGCCTACCCCACAGTCATACCACAGGGGCTCAGGTCCATGACGTGGGTTAGCCCATAAAAATGGAATCTTTTCAGGACATACTCTACATGGTGGGCTAGAAACAGAGACTAAGTCAGAAGAACCAAGAACTTAAGCCTCCTGGGGAAAAGTTGTGGTACTAGTCATCTGACAATGTTTGGCTCTCACAGAAAACTATGAGACACTCTCACGGAGGTCTTTCAGAAAGGTGTGTCAGTCCAAAAGACCTGGGTATCTGGTGAGGAAACTGTGACAAGAAATAATGCATGGTCTATTTTAAAAAAAAGGTAATATCTGGCTATGCTATTTTTTCCAAAATAAACCAGAAAATGTATATTTTGTTAATGTATAAATTACGAATTAAGAACTGTGATTTTGTCTCCAGCTTAATAAGAGTTACTGAAGAACTTTTTCTAAATTGACACAACTGCTACCTTGTTATATGTTGCTAAAAAATATCAGCAGTGGTAGATAACCATATATACAGAAATTTCAGAAAATTAGTAAGTTACCAAGTCTACAAAGCTATTTAATTTTTTCTGTATTTTAATAATAACTTATATTCAGTGTTATTAAATTGAGTAATTTAGGTAATCTTTTTTGTGGCACTTAGCAATGATAAATGTTTTGGGTTTGCTTCACCAGATATTGGAATGGGAGCATCTACAGTAGTGGCTTCTGTGGGAAGCTGCTAGAACATTCCTCCATGTCCAACCAATGCCAGCTGGTTCCAGGATGAACCCACCATTAGACAAGGCCGAGCCAATCAAGGACAACAGTAATGCCTCTGTAATATATTTAAGAAGGAAAGGTTATTACACAGATGTAATTGTGCTCAGAGAAGAGAGGAGTAAGAATATGTGAGAGAAAAACTCTGCAGACACCCAGGTCAGTGAGAAGCAGGGGGCAGGAGGTGCTCCAGGTACCAGAACTAGGATTCCCCCACAGCCCAAGGTGCAGCCCACTGTGAGGCAGCTGTGACCCTGCAGCCTGTGGAGGGCCATGGGGATGCAGAGATCCACCTGCAGCCTGCAGATGACTCAACACCAAAGAAGGCTGTGATCCTGTGGGAATCCCAGGATCTGGGATCCCACACTGGAAGGTCATGGCAGTGACCTGGGGACCCATGGTGAAAAAAGACCACACTGGAGCAAGTTCCCTGGTAGGATTTATGACCCTGTGGGGTCCCAAGCTGGAGTAGGCTGTTCTTGAAGGACTAAACCTTGTGCAAAGGGACCCACTTGTAGCAGTTTGTGAAGAACTGTACCCCACGGGATAGACTCACAGTGGAGCAGGGGAAGGACTCCTCTCCCTGAGCAGTGGCAGGAAATGTGATGAACAGACTACAACCACCATTCTATTTCCCTGCACTGCTGGGCAGGAGGAGGTAGAGGCTGGGAAAGAGGGAGGGATGGCAGGAAGGTATTTTTAAGTTTTGCTTTAAGTTTTACTTCTCATTATCCTGCTCTGATTCTGATTGCTAATAAATTCAATTAATATCCTCACTTCGAGTCTGGTTTACCTGTGATGGTAACTGAGGAGTAGCTCTCCTTGTACTTATTTCAACACATGAGCCTTTTAATGTATTTTCTCTTCCCTTTCCAGCTGAGAAGGTTGGTAGTGACAGAGAAGCTTTGATGGGTGCCTGGCATCCAGACAGGGTCAATGCACTACAGTAAACATTGAATTCAACATATTTTTCTAAGAGTAAAAAAGACTACATATGCATCCAAACATATGAAGCATAATCATCTATGCTTTAAAGGAAGTGAAAGGCAACAGTGATTGAATAAAAATAACTATTTTATTCAGTTACTTTTTTTGCTGAGGCTTCAATTCTCTGTTTAGGCAAAATAGCTGTACTATTCCCTTTCCATACAAAATAAGGACAACATGTTCCCAAGTTATGGAGTTGTCACATATTAAGTACTTACTATTTCTAACTGGAACATTGTTAAGTACTTATTATTATGTACATATTATTATTTATTATTGTTAACTAGAGGGCACCATCCATATATCCTTTCAGTGACTAAGAAGAACCCCATCAATTTAATTTTATTGTATCTCAGGTATGGTGACATCTATGTATTATCTATAATTTCTACACTTTGCTTATATTCATTCTTCTATTGCTTCTTCTGATTCCCTACATAGATAATTCAAATCTCATTAAATTCCTTTCTAATCAGAAGCCTCCATTATTGTAATTTTCCCCTTTAAGCCATATCTTTTACTGTTACACTAATTTATTTTTTACTATGAAGTGACCAGAACTGCATCTGTATTCAAAAAACCCCAACAAACATTAAGAATAGATGATTAAATTTTCATGAGCTATGCTGTTTTTCAAGATAAATACATAGATCTTCATAACCTGTCATTGTGAGGCATGAATTTATGTGAACAGAAGGTAAAATATTTCTGAAGATTTAGCTATCAGCAGTTAATGAACTATTCATATTACAAGATTGTTCTTCAGCCCTCTTCTCCTGGCATTAGCAATATAACTCACATTAACAATAATGTTACAAGATTGTGCTGCAAACGTGTCTCTATTGAGACTATTTTCATGTTTGTAAAAGTGTATGATTCCACAGAATCATAGAATATCTCAAGATGGAAGAGACCCACAAGGATCATTGACTCCAACTCCTTAATCCTTGCAAGACGGTCAAAATATAAACCATATGACTAAAAGCATTATCTGGATGGAACTGACAAGTTTTGTGCTGTACCCCCTTCATTGGAGAGCCTGTTCCAATCAACCACCTTGTCAGGGGTGGCTTTTGAGGGGCAGGTGGGTCAGCCCTATAAAACGGGACATAACGTAATTCTTTCTAATGCCCAGTCTGAACATCCCCTTCCAGCTTCACTCCATTTCCTTGTGTTCTATTGCTGGTCACCTGAGAGAGGAAATCAGCACCTCCTCAGCCACTTACCCTATTGAGGAAATTGTAGACTGAGATGCATGGCCTTGCACTTGGCTTTGATGAAACTCATGAATTTTCTGTGGACCCACTTCTGGAGCTTGTTACTCAACTTCCTGTCATCTGCAAAATTCTTGCAGCTGTACTGGATCCCTCTATGTCATTAAAGCAGTTATTAAACAATACTGGTTCTTACACAGACCCTTGCTTATCACCAATCTCCATCTAGCACCTTCAAAAGCAGATTCCATGGGGACCTTTCAAAGTAGTTCCATAAGCAGCCCAGGGTCTGTTATGTCCATACCCAGGGCCAAAGTTTTGCTGGAGGTTTTCCTCCTAGAGCCAGCAATTTGAAACTTCAATATTTTATGGTCACTGTGACCAAGACAGTGACCACCAACCTATGCTTTGCCCTCTCTGTTTGCAAGAAACAAATATGGGAACAACAAACCTGTCCTAGCTGTTTCCCTTAGTACCTGCTCCAAAAAGTTATCTTCAAGAAGTTTCAGAGATTTCCTGGACCTGTTTTTGTCAGCTGTATGATGTTCTCAGTTGATGCCTGAGAAGCTGAAATCACTCACAGAACGAAGTGCAAGTCGTCTTGACATACTCCTTAATTCCTTGTGGAAAAAATGCATCAATTCATTACCCTGGATGGATGGTTGACAGCATGGTCCCCACAACAATATGTGTTTATTTTCTTTCACCTTCATGTCTACCCAGAGGCTCTCTGGTGTTTCACTGCCAACTGCAAGTGCCATACTTGCAGTTGGCATCCCATCCCTTCCTTACACACCCTGCCACCTCACCAGCCCTGCCCATCCCTCCTGAAGAGCCTGCAACCATCTATCGTGACACACCGATCATATGACTCATGTCAGTAAAGCTCAGGTTTTGCTTATGACAATGGTGTCATAGTCATGGGACTAGGAAAAAAATTGTACTCAGCACATTATGAAGCAGAATGAAGGACTCCACACTATCCCTCAAACACTGGTGTGCTGCCCTCAGGCTTATCTTAGAGAGCCTGGTTTCATGCCTTTTCCTTTCACATAAAGTTAAAAGTTCTGTTAACGAGTCCTAACTCTTGTGCAAAGATCTTTTGTCCTTGGTGCACCCCGTCTGTTGTGAGCAGGCCTGATGTCCTGGAGATAAACAGTGACCAAAACTCAAAAAATGTTGCTCGTGACACAAGTCACAGAGGCAGATATTGATTTACTGTGTCCTTCAGTATCTTACATTATCATTCCCTGTTGAATGGGAGTTGAATGCAACTCAAAGGATAGAGCAGAACACTTATTATGTTCCTGACCTTCTAGTAAACCTTTGTCTCCTCAATGCAACTCAAAGGATAGAGGAGAACACTGATTATGTTCCTGACCTTTTAGTAAACTTTTGTCAGTGAAAACAAATTTTTATCAGTTTGGTGTCTAATTAATTATTTCAATATCTGCTTTTAATTACTTAGCTGAATGCCTCATGTTAAATTAAGCATGTCAATGGGTTTTGATTAACAATATTAAGAATTGTAAAAGAATGCATCTTCTTTTTGTAGGTAGTTTCCCACTGGGACTACACGGAGTTGTGAATGACAGTTTCTCCTCTCTCTCCTTATCTCTGGATAACAATGTTTATCAAGACTGCCTGGGATGTCAAGGAAGACTTGCCAAAATATATTTTCATTTAAACATATATTTAAAATCTTCTCCAGAGGAGGCATCTATGTGGATATAATAAAACTACTAAAATCTGAAAACACACTGAAAATGCCTATGTACTTGTAGCGGATTAAGAAGCAGTGTTGGCAAAGCACATCAATTTCAGTTTCAGAAAGTAAGAGTGAATTAAAAAGGCAAAGCACAGGAAAATTAGGGGCAATCACAATTGTTATGAATGATCAATTAAATACTGCTGTAAATATATAGTGAGAAAAATGTTTTTAACCAAAATGAAATTTATACTATATGAATATATAGCCCCCTCCTAGCCCCCTTCTCCAGCCCCTCAAGGTCCCTCTTCTTGGCAGCAGCACGACCTTCCCACCCACAAACCTCTTGTGCCAGTTGTGTGCCCGCTCTCTGAGGGGACACTCAGCCCATCCCTTGCATCACCCCATGGCAACAGCAGTGGCAGAGGACAGCACAGGGCAGGCAGCACTGCCTTTTGCTACCAGGCAACCTGTCCCCACAGCCTCCCCAGCTAGGGGGAAAAGCCACAGGACTTTTGGCCATGATCCGTACAGTTCTTCTCCTTTGCATGCCTCTAAGCCCGAGTCAGGGCTGTCCGAAGGGTTGCCAGTGTGCATAGGATGTCCCATCTCTTCAGAGTGCTGATGGGATGTGTCCATCACACAGGGCTGTACTGTGCCCTCAGTTGCTGGAGAGTCCCCAGCCGACCTCCTTAGGCAGCACATTGGCTGTGTTCATGGGCTTGCACCAGCGGCAGGAGGTTGCCTCTGGCACTGGAGGCCAAGGCTAAAACTCAGGGGTGGCTTTTGAGGGGCAGGTGATTTGCCCACACTCAGCCCTATAAAATGGGACATAACGTAAGCCTAGAAGCATGTATGTGTTTGGGTTGGGTGGTCCTGAAAGAAGGGAGATGCCCCCTTGGACTGGGCTTTCTTTCCTTTGCCCACTTTCCCAATGGCAATTGGAGCTTTCCTTAGCAGGCCCTTGCCTTCTGCCAAACGTGTGGCTCCATCACCTGCCCAAACCCTTTTATGAGTTCTTGCCTCGTCTTTACACAATCCGGGGATCAGCTGGGCATGCCTGCCTCTTTTCCCCCTGTCCCCATCAGCACTCCTTGCCAAAACCCTCCTGGATCCTAAGGTGGACATTGCTAATTGCTCCCAATGACACAACCAACACCCATCTCAGTTCCAAAGTTTCACTTATTGCACCTTGCTCCAGTGGGGCAGCCCAGAGAGAAGTACACCAAAGCTAACTTGAGTTGAAAAAGGAAATGTATTACAGCTTGTTGTACCTGTGCTTCTTACAATTAACAAGTTCTGTTACAAGCTTACTACAGATTTGTACATCTCTGCTGACTATATGGAAAGATACAACTAAATAAAACTATCATTTGCAGTTCACACCATCTAATATCTGACAGCTTACAAAGTGATGCCTATATAGATACATGTTTGGATAGACAAATATCAATTGCACTCTCTAAATAGCCACAGAGCTTGAACAAAACTGTACAATGCGATGCATGTTTACATAGAAATTCATACTGTGATGAACATAATAATCTGTGGTGTGTAAATGTATTGGCATCTGTATAAAAATTACTATATACAGTACCCATCAACACTTCTGTAACCCTCTAACGAAAGACATAGAACTGTAAGGCTATGCAACTTGATATCTACTGAAATAGAACTGGAGACAAACAGCGACATAAATATATGCAGGCACAATGGTAACAGTACATATAAGGGTAGGACAAGATACAGAGGGAACATGGCTGGTCCATCTCCCCCAGCTCCCCATCACTCCTTTGGTCCCACACAAAGAGATCTATAGCAAGTGAAGGGAGCACTGAGTCACTTGTGGCATGTCCTCAGCCCCACCATAGCCTCAGCACACCCGCAAGCTCCCCAGTCCCTTCAAAGCCTCCTAGTCCATCAGCCCCCCCAGTGCTGCCATCCCCCTGAGTGTCCCCAGTGCCCTGAGCCTCCCCAGCCCTCTCAGCCCATGCCTCTTCACTGCCCACTCAGCCTCTGCCGCCATCGCCCTCAGCTCCCCTAGAGCCCTCAGCTCCGCCAGCAGCACCTCCTCAGCAGCAGCAGGGTGCATTCAGAGCCGCTGTCTCCTTTGTGGCAGCTCCAGTACCCGCAGCCTTACTGGCCCTTCAGTGGCTCACCGGCGCCTTGAGCCCCGTGGCCCCTGAGGGGGATGCTGTCTGGTGCCACCGGCACTTCCCTCCACTCCCATCAGGTGTGGGCATCTGGGATGGCTGTAGAAGTGCTGCTCGGCCCAGCCTGGCTGCAAGNTGCTAATTGCTCCCAATGACACAACCAACACCCATCTCAGTTCCAAAGTTTCACTTATTGCACCTTGCTCCAGTGGTGCAGCCCAGAGAGAAGTACACCAAAGCTAACTTGAGTTGAAAAAGGAAATGTATTACAGCTTGTTGTACCTGTGCTTCTTACAATTAACAAGTTCTGTTACAAGCTTACTACAGATTTGTACATCTCTGCTGACTATATGGAAAGATACAACTAAATAAAACTATCATTTGCAGTTCACACCATCTAATATCTGACAGCTTACAAAGTGATGCCTATATAGATACATGTTTGGATAGACAAATATCAATTGCACTCTCTAAATAGCCACAGAGCTTGAACAAAACTGTACAATGCGATGCATGTTTACATAGAAATTCATACTGTGATGAACATAATAATCTGTGGTGTGTAAATGTATTGGCATCTGTATAAAAATTACTATATACAGTACCCATCAACACTTCTGTAACCCTCTAACGAAAGACATAGAACTGTAAGGCTATGCAACTTGATATCTACTGAAATAGAACTGGAGACAAACAGCGACATAAATATATGCAGGCACAATGGTAACAGTACATATAAGGGTAGGACAAGATACAGAGGGAACATGGCTGGTCCATCTCCCCCAGCTCCCCATCACTCCTTTGGTCCCACACAAAGAGATCTATAGCAAGTGAAGGGAGCACTGAGTCACTTGTGGCATGTCCTCAGCCCCACCATAGCCTCAGCACACCCGCAAGCTCCCCAGTCCCTTCAAAGCCTCCTAGTCCATCAGCCCCCCCAGTGCTGCCATCCCCCTGAGTGTCCCCAGTGCCCTGAGCCCCCCCAGCCCTCTCAGCCTGTGCCTCTTCCCTGCCCACCAAGCCCCTGCTGCCATCGCCCTCAGCTTCCCCAGAGCTCCGCTGCTTGCCCTCAGCCCCCCTGCCTCACCATCCCCTCAGTGCCTCAGGCCCCAGCAGCACCTCCTCAGCAGCAGCAGGGTGCATTCAGAGCCGCTGTCTCCTTTGTGGCAGCTCCAGTACCCGCAGCCTTACTGGCCCTTCAGTGGCTCACCGGCGCCTTGAGCCCCGTGGCCCCTGAGGGGGATGCTGTCTGGTGCCACCGGCACTTCCCTCCACTCCCATCAGGTGTGGGCATCTGGGATGGCTGTAGAAGTGCNGGCCCAGCCTGGCTGCAAGCCCGCACCCCAGCATGGCCAGAGGGGATGGGGTAGCAGGGCATGCAAGGCAAGAGGGCACAGGGGCAGCAAAGTGGAGGAAGAGGGGAAAAAGCAGCATCTCCCTTTCCAAGTAGCAAGAGAGCTACCTCGTTAGCCGTGGAGCTAGAACTTTTGAAATAGAGGCCTCAAGACTGAAACCTTATCTCAAAAGTGCAGCTCAAAAGATAAGAGTGGATGGAGAGGCATTGCAGCTGCCCCATGTTCACAGCCTCTCCCTTGGCCACTTTCTCCCATGCACAGCACTCCTCCTGCAGAGGTAGAGCACATGGCTATGCTGGAAGCCAAGGGCTGCAGAGGAGTTCTTGCCAAGCCCTGGCCAGCAGCAGCCTTTGGCCCTTACCAGCACCTTGGGCTGACTTAGGGCAGTGTGGAGAGAAAGGCAGGCAGAAGAGTCTGGGGCATCTGTACCTGGGCTTCTGG
This sequence comes from Leptocoma aspasia, assembly GCA_013399835.1. Classification (NCBI taxonomy): domain Eukaryota; kingdom Metazoa; phylum Chordata; class Aves; order Passeriformes; family Nectariniidae; genus Leptocoma; species Leptocoma aspasia. Next base: position 55,989 of record VXAX01006665.1, on the reverse strand, counting down.
GCTTCCTGGCCTGCTGCAGCCTCCCATGTTGTTGGTGTCTCCTGCCATCCCTCTTCCTCCTCTTCCTTTCAGGCTGGTATTCTCTATCTCCGGCCCAGGCCTCTTCTCACTCTGCCTGGGGCAGCCTGCAAGCCTTAGATGTGCACAGTTGGATTAGATGGGCAAAGCCTGGAGGCATGAGCTATGTCCCTTGTTGCAGCCAATGCAAGCGCCTTTGACCTGCTTGACTTGGGAAGGCTCGCTGGGGCTTCAGCATTAGCCAGGAATTCTGTGGAGCTCTTGCTCTCTTTGCTTGGAGGCAAATCTGGAGGTGCCTAAAGCAGAAATTCTGGAGGTGACAGGTGGCAAGAGACAGCTTGGAGGAGTAAGGCAGTAACTATCATATTGTCCCCTTAACTTCACAGAGCAGATGCTGCTTCACCATCAGCCCCCTCTCACACAGTCCAGCTGTCCCTAAAGAGGCTGGAGGGAGCTGGCAGAAACTGGCATCTGAGAAGAAGCTTCCTCAAGTTGACAGTTCCTCCCCTCCTGCTCTCATTTGCAGATCTTTTGTTCATTGATAAGGCATGTGCCTAAAGCATTGGAGAAGCAGTTTGTCCAGTCTGTGCTAGCACGCGTCAGTGCGGTGGCTATAAGGAAGGAAGGAAGGAAGCAAGCAAGCAAGCCAGGCACAAGGGTCAAGAGATGGGCTGTCAGCAGGGGGCACAGAAGCTCCTTGGTCTCCTGAGAACCTGCATGCCTCTCCAGGATGCCTTACGCCTTTGTGCTGCTGACATACCTCTGCCTTTTGGGCCTCCAGCACTGTGGCCTCTATGCTGTCTTCCTGACGGCTTTCTGGCACTGAGGCAGATGGGGCATGGGAGAGTCTTCTAAGCAGGAGGTTGCCTTTCCTTCCCAAACTCACCTGGGCAGCGGCCAAGTTGTCCTCCCTCATTGGATGGGGCTATGGCAGGACCTTGCTTGGGGACAGCCTGCAAGAAGCCAGCTGCGCTTGCAGAGCAGCCCCATAGCACAAAGGGCCAACAACCAGCTGCCACTCAGCCCCAGCAGCCTGAGCGTGGCACACAGCTGGCAGCTTGTGGCCTGCCAGCCTCTCCGCCCCATGCAACAGCAGTCCTGCCATCAGCAGCAGCAGCAAGGACGTGCTGGTGCTGCTGCTAGCTACCCAAAGGCTCTGCTTGCCCAGTGGCAGCAGGGCCCCTTGCTTCCCCGCACACAAGGTCAGTGCATTAGGCAAGGCACTCCGGCAGCCCAACACAGACAGAGGCCACAGTGGGCAGAAAGGCAGCCCTCTTTTGCAGCTCTTCCAGCTTCCAGGTGCTCAATGGCCTTGGCTGCGCAAGAGAGAAACAGTGCAAGAAGGTGAGCAGCTGTGCCTCTGGGACTGGGCACGAGGAGCAGTGCTTAGGCAGAGCCCACAGCAGAGAGACATTCACTGCACGGCAGCCATTCAACTGCACGGCCAGGGCTTTGACGCTTGGCAGGCAGCTGACTCGTATTCCCTGGGTCCTGTGCAGTAGTGGGATGGGCAGAGAGTTGAGTAAGGCCCAAGCCACCTGTGGTGCCTTGTCAGGCAGCTGTGCTTGACAGCTGCCCACAGCCACAGCTCTCCCCAGCTGAGGAGCTGTGTTCCTTGGTGTGGCCACTGTAGGACCATCCTCCTGCTGCGGCAGCAGTAGCTGACCCCTGCACCAACCCACCCATTGCTGCTCCTTCAGTGCCTGGGAGCTGAAAGAAGAGAAGAGACCAGACCAGACCAGACCAGACCAGACCAGACCAGATGAGAATCAGAGTCAGGCCCTGCTGCTCCCAGCCCCCAGCCCCAGGGGGGCAGAGAGGCATGCCCGCAGGGCCCCACCCCATGCCCAGGGACCTGAAGCTGTGTGGTGGGGGCAGAACAGAGCTACTGCCCAAGCCCTGGCTGCCTGTCAGCTGCCATAGCAGCAGCTTTTCCCCTTGCCTTCTTGATAGTGTCAGCATAGGGTTAAAATTATTCTAAAATTAAGGGAATAGTACTTGGGGTTAGGCCTGGGAACATGCTGTTTGTGAACTAGGCCTGGGAGCATAATTATATGTACTAGGTCATAAGAAATTATAAGATTGTTAGGTGTGATGATTATCTGATAATTGAACATTATTATGTATACATATGAATCATGGAAAATGATGTTTCGTGGGGTTTGAGAATTCACACTTGGGTGAAATCAATGGATACAATAGAACAATATAAGTTTAATGATTAACATATAGTTGTGTAACGGAAGAGTATAAACTACATCAATTTCAAACCCATGTCGGAGTCCAGATTTGGGTCTTGTCCCCCTGGCTCCCTGGGAAAGCTCTCTTCAATAAACCACCTGCATATAATCAAGCAAATGCTGTGATTATGTGTTTTCCTATGCTAAAATTCTGGCAAGCCAAAGCTGGCCAGGCCACACTGGCCATTCTCTGGTCCTGGCACAGAGGCCAGAGGCCATTGCAAGGCTACTTAAGGCTTCCTGCTTGCCATGGCTGGTAAGCTCTCGTGCCCTGCCATGTCACATGGCGTCACAACTCACCCAAATTAGCAATGCACAAGCTGCTGGGCCAGAAGAAGATGATGGAGTTGTCATACTTATCGCTGCCTTCATGCTGCTGCTCTTCTGCCTGCAGTGCCGCCTCCTTCCCGATCCTCAGCACCCATGCTGGTCTAAGGCCAGGCAGAGAAGTGGGCGCAGGGTGGTGCCTTGGCTGCAGAGAGCAGAGGTGAGCAGTGAGGGGCAGGTGGTTCCCCTGGCCTCCCTTTGCACAGAGCTCTGGTGTGTTCCTCCTTTCCCCCGCTATCCAACAACATCTGCACACACACCAGTGCATCCAGCCCCAAGGGCTGGGGGCCTGGGGCTTAGGCCAGGCCAGCTGGACCTGGGTCCAGGGACAGGTATGAGGCAAAGGCAGCCAGGCTTGCAGGATCTTACTGAAGCAACCACTAGTTCCTCCTGAAGGAGGAGAAGGTGCTTCTTGCTGGCCTTTGGGCAGCGGCTCAGAGCCATGGCTGCGCTCAGCACTGCCTCATTGCTGCTGAGAACCTTCCTGCAGAGCAGAGAGTGGCAGCATTGAGAAAGGTGTCCCCTTCTGCTGCACAACCAGCTCTGGCTGTGTGTCCCCGAGCTGTGGGGGAGCCTACCTGGAGCCGAAGCAGCTCGTGGCCTGGTCCATCCTGCCTGGCACAGGAGGATCCTGTTCTTGCCATAAAGACGGAGGCCACTCGCTCTCAGCGAGAACACCAGGCAGGGTGGTGGGGTTGCAATGACTCTGCTGCTTGCTCAGAAATTCGCTTTCTTGCGTTTTTTGAGCCACATGCCAGACAGCTCTAGGCTGCTACTGTTGCTTCCCAGAGGACGCTGAGTCCAGCTGACCAATGGTCCGAGCCCAAGGGCACAATTAGGGCATCAGGGTGGGGCATTGGGGGCGGGACGTCCTGCCAGGATGGCCACTGCTGCCTTTGCACACAGGAGTCCAGTGCTGGACACACCCAAGGTTCACTGCCCTCCACATGCTGCCAAGGCTTTGCCTCCTGCAGCCCTGCATGCACGCAGCTGCCTGGGCCGCAAGGGCTCTTTGACGCCTCCCAATTGCTCAGCCTGGCCTCCAGTGGCAGCTGCTTTTATAGCTGCCTCTTCCCCAGCCTCTAGTGCTGCAACGGCTTCTTCCTGCTCCTCCTCCCTGTCTGCACGACTTGCCTCTTCCCCTATATGCTCACCTTCAGGAGGTTCAAAGTCCAATTCTTTCTAACAACTAAAATAAATTATGCCATGTAATGCTGGTAAATAGCTTTTTCACATCAGCCAAAAGATGATAGCTGCAATTTTTAGCTTTTTACATTGATGAGTTAAGCATTTTGTTGTACTATTAAATGCACATGATTCTATAATTCAGTTTATACGTTCTATATATAAAGGTTATACCTAGGAAATTCAAGCATAAGCTATTATTTTGTAGTGTTCTTTAAAATACTGGTTTTCAGCTCTTGCATACATCTGCTATTTATGGGGACTTACACGAATCTTATTGCTTTAGGTGAGGTCTGACATGGTGACATAATTTGAAAAGTTCAAATGGGATATGGCATTTCATCAAAGGTTGGAGAGGAGGAACGGGGTTGTTAGTGAGGATGTATTGGATAATCTGCTACTTGAACATTATATAAAAATATAGAATGAAGGGTGGATTATATGCTGGGATATAGTTGATTTTCCTCACAATAGCTGGTATGGGGCTTTGGTTTCAATTTGTGCTGAAAACTATGTTAACTCATGGATATTTTAGTTAGGACTGAGCAGGGCTTACATTGAGCCAAGAGCTTTTCTGCCCTTCACCCCACTGGTAAGCAGGCTTGGAGTACACAAGGAATTGTGAGAAAACACAGCCAGGACAGCTGACACCACAGGGATATTCCCGACCATATGGAGCCACACTCACCATGTAAAGCTAAAAGGAGCAGAAGAACAAGGGGAATATTTTGTGTGATAGTTTGTATTCCCGAGTCACCGTTACATGTGATTGAACCCTGCTTTCCCAGGAATAGGTGAACAGTTGCATGTCCACGGGAAACAGTCAATGTTGTTTACCTTTCCTTGTATACATGGTTTTTACTTTGTCTGTTGTATTATCTTTATCTCAACTCACAGGTTTTCTCACTTCTACTTCTCTGATTCTCCCCCATCTGAGGCTTAAGCTGGCTAGTCCTGATTCAAGGACTGCAGAACACACTGATTACTATGCTACCTTTTTCTAGATGGCTTCTGGGAATTTCACAGTGACGGCAAAATATCTTCATGTCTTTCTGAAATATGACTTGAAGTTAAGCTTTCAAGTGAATCTTGTCTATTTTGGACATTGGGGCCAATCTTGTGCAATTCTGTGAATGCAGTTGAACAAGAAAAACAGCAAGAGTTATTAACTTCCCCAAAACAATGGATATCAAGGGCTATCATGCTCCCCAATGGAGCTCATAAGAACATTGGTGTGGCTTGCAATTGCTCATCAATTTCTAGGGTCATTCCCCAATAAGCGTTTGAGTTAGGGGATCCCTTTTAGCATGGTTGTTATCCTGCTAGCACCTGGAAGTTTTGTTCCATCTGAGTACTCTGCTGCATGAACTCAGCTGAAGTTTAAGCCAGTAAGAAAGTGTATTTTGGCCATCAGAGTAGCAAAAAGGGGTTACAAAAGAATTAAAATAAAGATTCAGGATCATTTCAGGTAGTGATTATGGAAGCATATAAGCTGAAAGGCAGTACCAACAAATAATTTGAGAGAGAGAAGGAATTTTAAAAAGCCTGCAAGTGCTGTGTCTGCCAGCTTTATGAAATTAAAGCACTTAGAAGGAAATTATATTGCATAGTGTGTTATGACTACTCCTAGTAGCATGGCTTAGTCAACCATCACAAGGGAGGTGTTCAGAAAGGTGTCTGGTTTTGAATAGAATTTTTCCAATTGTGTGTTACTATGAGAAAAAAATGCACTACTGTTAATTAGAAACTATTATTAATAATATCAACCAAATAATTGTCCTCTGCCCAACCTCCCACAACAAAAACATCTCTGTTATACAGATATAACATATCGAGGATTGTGCATATCGTTGCATATATTTGAGCCTGCTCCATAATGCTGACACCTCAAGCTTGGCAGATCAGAGAGGGAGATCATTCACAGGGAAGGTAAGTATGCCACTATATGACTCCAAAGAGCGGGAATACTATACTTTTCTCTTCTTACTCCTGCTTCTTTCTTCACAAAGAAGACTTTTCTTTTCTTTTCAAAGCCATATGTTTTTTGAATCTAAAAAACTAGCTCTCTTCCTTTTGTCTAACCAGACCAAGAAAAGCAACTTCAGCTGATGTTGAATGCCACAGAGACTTACAAGTACATAACCAAGAAATTGAACACAAGAATTTTTGAATTGTAATTGCCAAATCCATATCTATCCAGTTATTTAAATGCAGGTTACAAACAAATAGTTTCGACTACGGTGCCTGCATCTTTGTTATGTTTTCAATTTTCCTGTTTTTTCCCATTTTTGACCATGCTTTCCTCCAGTGCTCTCATGAAATCTACACTAATGATCAGGAAGCTTACTAATTTGCTGCTGTGTGGAAGCAATGAAATGGACTTTAAAAGTCACAGCATGCCCCATGGATTTCAAAATTGTCCGTACAAGCTGTTGGGGTCCACTTGTGCATGTCTCACAACTGGACTCTACCTCAGAAAATTGAAATTATTCTTAATGACAAAGGGAAGAGATGAAAGTTATGACTTCTGTGGTTTGGGGCTTTGACTTCTGAGGAAGTAGGAATGTAGATTATTTTATCTAATATCCAAAAGATGAGAGAGAAGGATCAGGTATGTTCAGACTCGTGTTCTACAAGTGCAACACATTTTGTGGTTGGTTTACTTTAAAAATTAAACTTCTGGTAATGCAACATACAAGAGCCAAATGGGCATCAATTGCTTTCAAAATGTCCATCTGCTGCTGCAAAATCTACATTAATTGTTACATAGCAACTTGTATTTCCTCTTGCAGTTGGAATCCCTGGGTTACTGTTGTTTGCTCTGTAAGTGTATTGTTCTTGATAGAGACAGGGTAAATCCTGTTGTGATGTGAAAGCTTTGCCCAGTAGATGTTACAGCTCATGAAAAATGTGCTTATATAAATGCTCGTTTGCAGATCGTTATGACACAGAAAATGTGATTGTACCTGAATGAAACATTACTTCTCTCCTCCCCATTCTCCACTCGAACCACTGATTAGCATCTACCTTTTCATTTAGAGTTTAACCATTTAATATGAAATAACTCAGGAAACTACAGCTTTGATTAAAAGACATCTGAAATGTTTTATTTGATATGTGATAAGGAGAAATATTCCAGTTTATGGTACATGGAGAGAGTATTTTTAAGTGGCAGGATATGTTGTCGGAATCAATTTTGCTATAACTATAATGTAGTGCAGAGTAATAGCTGATTACAGGCTTTTACAGAGGTGTTTTCCTAAACAGCTATTTTAATAGTGTGAAACCTGACATTAATACACAATTTTCATAGAAAAACTATAGAGCTTAGCTTATGAATGCCATACTGATCTTGAACTTTTTCCCTTTCCATTTTGTAATTTTCTGACAACTGGGAAATATTATACGTTTAGAGGTACAGTTATTTTTCTTATTCAAGAACTACAATGAGGAAAAGACTAAGATTAATAAAGCTGTTTGTTAATGTAAAGGAGCTAAATGATGATTTCTTAGTATCATTACATACTAAAATTTTTCGGACTTACAATTCCATCTAGAAATGGAGAAGGATTGTTGTTGCTGATGCACTTTCTCTCTCTCTCAATGAGACCGCAATAGTGTGTGAAGCAATTTGCCTTTTCTTGTAAATTCTACTTTTCTGCTGAACAAGGTGATTTTAAAGTAGAGGGATTGTATTCTCAGCTGTGGCTTACACTTACTGAGAATTTGCAAACTTTGGGGAAGCAGTCAGAATTAAGTTAAGGTATCTCTCATGACATTACTGATTTTATTGTATCCAAATTCCTTTCTCAAAAGCATCAGGAATTTTCAGTTTAAACTTAGAAAATACTAACTTAGATAATACTGAAATCTTTTGATGGCATGCTTTGAGTATTTATTAAATGTTTTGCTATTATCATTAAGTATTATTTATACATATAAAGCTAATATTACTAATTTGTTTATTTGATCTGTGTAAACAAAGACTTTTCTAATATAGAATTTACCTATTTATNTATAGAAACTACTTTTTAAAGTAGTTTTATTTATTAGTATTATAAACTTAATTATTTCTATGAAACTTTTGGACTTAGGAAACTATTTTTAACAGAAAAGGGCTTAGCAAAAATGTTTTTCCAGCATCTACTTTACACAACTTTTAAATATAGTTTTACTGCTAGAAGGACCTCTGACCTTCCTCATTTTTCAAATACTTTTCTTATTATAGTGCCCTTGAGCAGTAGATATTTTAGATAAACTTGACAACATGGAAATGTCAACAAATTGCAATCTTGTCTGACAAAGCAGCAGCATATTAATATTCATGTATCATTGATTTTCATTTGGAATATGAATAGACTTGTTTGTATATATAGTTAAGAATTACATCTAAAATATTTTTTATGTAACGTCTTTTTCCATACTGATCTGTTTGGTGAACTGTAGTAGCATAAACATTTTCCCTTTGTTTTTATCATAACATTATATATTTGTATGTGTCCAAAGACTATTTTAGTGTAGGAGAGACTACTTTACTTTAGGAGACAGAGCTCTGAGAGGACATAGGAGAGAGAGAAGTATCTATAGGTCTATGAAATTTATTAATTTTCATAGATGATGATTGGGTAATGTTAGTTTTCTGTTTCAAAAAAACTCCCAAAATACATCAGTAAGGTACATGAGTGGCATGCTTTTTAAGTGGAAGGAGTAATTGAACATAGAAAACAATGCTACTTGGTAACACTGGTACAAATGAGAATGTCAAAGAAGTAAGAGTGGTTAACAGAGGCTAGATCAATTTCTGAAATAGGGGCTTAATGGCACCTATCAAGCACATTGCCTCCCCATGTCAAGGCTTCCTTAACACAGTGATTGAAAGAAGAAGGCATCAGAGTAATTTCCTGTAATGTATGTCATCTTTGTCTTTTTTGTTCCCTAAACATTCACTGCCAGTAATTTATCCGTATCATCATCTGGATGGGTAGCTCAAGAGATGGGTAGCTCTGAGAACTATGAAAAATCTTAGGACTTAGAAACTGAAAAAAGTTTACAATAAGAGAAATGTCTAGTTCAATAAGTCTTGAATCAGAAAGCAATTGGAACCAATTTATGCTGGCACACGTTTCCCAGAGGAGTTGTTGTTGTCCAGTCCATAGAAGTGTTCAAGGCTAGGTTGGATGGAGCTCTGAGCAACCTGGTCTAGTGGGAGGTGTTGGAATTAGATGATCTTTAAGGTCCCTTTGAACCTAAACCTTTCTATGATTTTATGATTCTATGATATTCCTGTGGGTTTTAATTAATATATTGCTATTTCAACTTGAACATTTCTCGCAAACAGAGAAAACATCAGAAGAGTCTTTTTAGGAAGGTAGTCACATGACACAGCCCACCAGAGTCCGGGCTAGCCGAGGGTGGGGAACAGCACGGGAGGGGGTGCTGCCCACCTCTGACCCTTACAGCCACTGCTCTGCAGTGGAGGATAATCACTGCATCGAGGGACTGAAGGAAGGATGAGGAGGAGACTCTCTGCAGTTGAGGTTCCAGTGGAAAGGGGTTTATTGGAGAGGAACAGGAACAGGAACTGGGAACAACACTGAAAGGGGTCAACCACGAAGAGCCCTGAGCACTGCTGTGCTCAGGATTAAATACCATAACAAATCAAGGAGTGGGTACAAACCAATAACCAATCAGGAGTCACAAGGGGTGGAGTGAGGGGGATTACACAATTGGCTTGGGGCCAATGGGGACAGGTGGGAGGAGAGGGAAGGTCACATGGACCAATGGGGTGTCATAATTTAGGGGATTTCCAAAGGGGTGTAATCTTCAGGGATTGGTCCAAGCCAGGAGTGACAGGGAAGGTTCAGGAAGGAAAGGCAGGATTTCCATGATGGGCAGGGGAGGAGGGCAGGGTTACAATGATTGTCAGAGAAGAGACTGGAACAAAGGGAGGGGAATCACCATATAGGGAGAACTCAGGGGAGGATACAGCTTGGAGCAAACCAGCTTGGGAGAGAAACATAGGAATATATTGGAACAAGCCATTAACTACATACTCATAAAAATAAACTCGCACCGCAACAGTCACAGATTGCAGTTACCTGTGGGCATGGACAGGAAAACTCAACCTTATAAAGAAGATTTTGTCTTTCATGAACACAAAATAAAACTAACCAGCACTGAAGTCTCAGGGTCTTTTGATTTTTTCTGAGAAAGGAAATTCCAGCATTTTGGGAATCTGAAGGGCCAATGAAATCATGGCATAAAAAACTGAGGAGAAAGAAATTGTAGAATTGATAGTGTGATAGACTAAGCTTTGCTTATTGAAAGGGTCTTTGTTCATCAAAATAGCAAAGAAAGAGATGCTCGTGAAACTAACAGCAAACTGTAAAATAAGAGATACAAAGATAAAAATAAGTTTATGCAATACACCGCCAGCAGTAGATGTTTGCAATCAAACCAAAAATTTATGTAACAAACCAACAAAATCATAAGACCATTGCCAAACATTTATGTGTAGTCACATTGTTAAGAAGTAGCTAGGCATTGCAAGTAGGCATTGAAGAGTCAGCAGAGACACCGAGAAAGAAGATAAGAAACGTTCCTCTGAAGACCACCAGAGGACAGATTGAGACCCTCCCCAGCAGCAAACACGCAGACGCCGAGCACACCGGAAGAGCCACGACCACCGGAAATAGAAGGGTATAAAAACAAAGACCACGGGGTGGGGGGGGGTGGTGTGAACCGTGCGGAGAAGAGCTCCCTTGGTCTCATCCAGTACTGTTTTGCTTTGTTATCAGCTTGCTGTAATTAATAAATTTATTAATTGGACAAAGGCTGAATTAAATTATTCACTATAATTTATAACAAGAGTAATAAGAATATTTTTATGGTTCACTAGATTGTTTTTCCTGCAATACCTAGTGAACCGTGGTAAAACAGAACTTTGTTAATCTTTTCTTAATATTAAAGTATGAGAAATAACTTCTTTCCAAACAATCTTCCATAACCAAACAAATAGATAAACAAACAAAACTTTACAAGACCAAAATAACTTCTTTCCAGACAATCTTCCATAACCAAACAAATAGATAAACAAACAAAACTTTACAAGACCAAATTTCTCTGGGCCGGAGAGTTCTGGTTCTGTTGAAATTGGGAAAAGCAGTGAAAGAGTGTGGCTCAGGCTGTAACTCTCATAATATCTTTAAAGAAGCAGAAGAGAACAGAACCCAGTCTAGAACTGAAAACTCCAATGTAAAAACAGTATCCAGAATTATCATATGTTAGTAATCTCACAAATACACCTGCATATATGTGGACTTAGTAGGTAAAAACTCAATACATTCAATATATTTTTAAATAATTATTTTGAATAATTATAAGTTTTAATTTTGTAAGTGGATAGTATGAGAATAATATGAAGATTTAGTTAAAATGTCATCAATTAATTTCTATTCAAAATATGAAACAAAGGCGGAATTATGTTTTCCTTTAAGTTAAAATAAATGATTAACTATTCCTCATCCCAAAGCAAATATTAGTCGACTAGCTAGGTTACTGCTTTGTAAAGTACTGCAGCATTTAACATTTTTATACTTTTCAAATGAAACAGTTGAGTTATTAGTGATTTGTACTTTTATGGAATTTGGGAGGGATACTTTTTTATAGTTCTGGTATAATAAAACTTTAACTTACTGATAACTATGAGTAAAAGAGAAGAACTGCCCCAAATCAATTTCTGATTTACATTTTGTGGTGAAAGTAAGGAAAGTTAAAGCTTTCTGAACACTCTGGTCTTTCGAGGGGGATCTTTTTTCTCAAAGCTTTATTAGAAAGATTACTGTACATGTTTAAAGAGGACAGATAGGTGAAAGCCAAAACTTTAAAGAGAGCCAGATAACTGATTTTTACCTTATTTTTTTTTTTTTAAGGAGGACTAGTTTTGTGAACTTTTTTTAAAACTTTCGAAGAATTAGTACCTATCCTGTGCTGCGAGTATGAAGTTGTTATGTAGTCTATCTTTATGAACGCAAATATCAGAATCCTATTACTGAGAAGCTATATTCTAGCTGTAAATTGGGGTAAAAAAATCCATGGATCAAGCTATATTGGAATGCTTTCCTAACCAATTGTTCTTAAACAAAAAGCAATCAAAAAACAAAAAAAGCACCCATCCCCCCTCCCCGCTCCCTCCTGCACTCTTTTCACCTCCACCACCAGATTTCCACTACAGGGAAAATACCTCAAAATGAACCAACCAATCAACCAACCAACCAACCAACCAACCAACCAACCAACCAACCAACCAACCAACCAAAATAATTCAGAAAGAAAAAAAATTGGTAGTTGCCTGCACTGCATTTAAAATCTGTTGCAGAATGTCAAGGTAACTCACAATTCTAAATGTTTCTGAATATATGTTAGCAAAGAAGATGTAGCTGAAATTTACAGTAGTAAATTGTAGTAAAATTTACAATTTGGAATATCAGTACTCAACTCAGAGCTGTTTGATTCTACTTCTAAACAGGAGAGTAAGGCATAGTATTTCTCCCAGGCAACCAGTTCCATTATTGTCAGAGAGATATTTTTCTTTTTCTTTAGTCTGGTAGAGCATTAATAGACTAATTAATTTTACCAATAGGATTTGTCAGTATTCTAGGCAATTCTTTTGGGTAACAATTTCCTCTCCCTGAAGGTTTTGTGGCATTCAACATATGGAGATAATACAATACATTCTTGTCTCTCAAATTCCAGTGCTTAGTAAACCTGGCAACCACTTTGAACTGGCATGAAAGAACCATATAAATGTCAAGAAACAATTTTTGCTTTGGGGGATAGAAAACAAGATTTTTGTTGTGGTTATTTGGTGTGTTATTTAAACGGTTGTCCAGAAATAAGAAAGGATTTACTGAAAAGAATTCTTTCTGGATAAAACAAGCAGGGAATAAATTTCTTGGCACCTCATTTGGAGATGCTTCTTTGGTGCCTTTTCACCATTCCTTTTTCAATGAGAATCAATGACCTAAATCCAACGCACTGTCTAAAGGTCACTATGTTTGCATCTCTGCTAGTTCACACCTCTTGCTGCTTGGTTACGTATCTGTCAAAGCTAATGACAAACCTCAGGTACAGGTTTATGAAAAGGCAATTGTCCAGCACTGTTTTCTTTTGTTGGTTCAGCTATCTGTTCCTGTGGCGATTTCCACATGGTATGTAGAAAGGAAGGTCCCACAATTTTTCACTATCTTATCTAACAGTCTAAATATGTGGGGATGGAAAGTGTATTCTAGTTTAACAGATTCACTCCATATTAAAGAAAAAGGAATGTTAGTGGTGTAGTCTGAAGATCACTCAATGCAGAAAAAGTTGCTGCCTTGAGGAAATTGGAAAACAGTGCTTCAATGACAGTATTAAGTTTTGTAACAGACAGACAAGTATCTCAGTCACTGGCATAAAATTCAACATCAAAGAGATGGATGATTAATGATACTCTGCCTCTGGAGAACAAACAAGATGAAATGCCCAAAGTTTATTTCTTTTCAAAGGGTCTAGGTCAAACATCTTACAGCTTCTAGACACAAAGAATACCTGACACAGACACTTAGGAAAAAACTCATAACCTCAAAAAATTATAACAGAGCAAGTGAAACTGACATATCACAAAGGACAACCTATCTTAACTGATGTAAAAGATAGCACAAGGATAACTTCATGACATTTCAACCAAAAGAGTGCTGAACAGTCAATTACAATAAAAACACATCTCTCCCCAGTTCATAAAAGTACATGTTAATTTGTTTGCAGACAGATGCACAGAATTTATTGAATTAATGGCAATTTTATAAAGGAAGACATTTGGGGAAGTGATACAGGCACAGCCCAGCAGCAGCTGCCTTAGCATCTGATAGACATGTTAATTTTAAGTTGCCAGTTGTCTGCAAAATTTGCATCCATCAAGAAGCTGGATGCCACCGTGGGGAAGTACACATCAGAAATCCCTGCCCTAGGTGAAAAACAGTTTAGCATAATGTTGTATTAGTTAAAAAAGTATGAAACCTCCTTACAGTTGAACCTCAGGATTTTATTAAGAAGCACAATAACTAGTATAATTTGAAGATGAAGTCCTCAGTTGTAGGAGAAATTATGGATTTCATGAGACTTTCAAGGAGCTCTGGATTTTCTGGTACTCTTTCTTGCAAAACACACAGTCTGTCTAGATTTTATGGCTAGATTTTAATTTAAATTATTGATCTATGGATTTTAATGAGAGTATTTTTAATTAAAGTGTCAGGAGATTGGAAAATTGAGAGTAAATCATAGAGAAGTTTGTAAATATTCAGAAGTATTCAGAGGAAGGTAGATGAGAGGTTGGATCTATTAAATATTGAGTTCTGCAATTTCACACAAAGAATCTACATATAGCATGTGTGTATTTATATTTTATGTATATATATATATGGATACATAGGTTACGAATGGTAAGGATTAGGTCTGCTATGAATCAACACTTCCTGACAACAGCCAAGAAAATTCTGTCATTTCCCTCCTGTATTGTGGTGTCTAGCTACTGTCAATCAAAGGCACTAAACAGCACCAAGTGGAGCGGAGAATAAAACTACTCTCTAGATTTCCAGACCAGGTTTCTTCTTCAGGTTTAGCAAGGAAATCAGGAGAGTTTATTTGTTTCCTGCCCCACACATTTCCCCCTCCCCCTGCATGTACAAACAGCTGTTTTCTCTGTCAAAGAGTTATACATCTAAAATTATTCCTGCAAAAAATCTTGTCTCCTGTTTTTATCTCCTGCCAGGTCCACAGTGACTCCTTGCAAGCTTGTGGTGAGGAGAAAGAGAGGATATATGGAGAATTGGAATTGGGCCATGAACAGCATCATTATCCAACAACTCTCTTTTCAGGTCCTTCTTAGGTTCATGGTTCTCTGATGTACTGAAAGTGCTCTGATGCCGCACTGAAAAACTATAAAACTTCCTTTTGCAATTGGGAGAGATCATTTTTAAAAAGCAGATTCTGACCAAACTGAACTGTAGTGGGGAAGCCAGGAAGAAAATGCTGATCAGGTTACCTAGATTAGGAGAATTCACTGCTTGTTTCTAGACTAGTGATGAAGCAGTCTCTGTCAGCAAGTGACAGTTACAGAATCTGGTCAAAGATGAGTTGCAGAGTGATGTCCTGCCAAATACAATATTAAAAAAAATTGTTTGGCAGGTTTCTTACTCAGGTTGTCCATTTCTACATGTGAGCAAAAGGCACATATTTTTCAGCTGTGTCTTGGAAAAAATGAAAAGACACTGCTGATAAAGATATGGATATAATGAGATACATAGGGCAGATCTATATTTTTCCTAATATAACTAATATAATTGTGGATCAAGAGGTAGAAACAGAATGTGAGAATGTACTGGCATGAAAAGCTTGCATTGAAAAAATCTTGGACTTGTGGTGTTGTGCGACCAACCATCAGAACGTTCAAGACAGATATCAAAAAACCTGTCAACCTTCTGTCTGATTTTTGGAATGTAGACAACAGTGATGTCAGTGGAAGTGCAAGGCCTTTCCTCAGTGAAAGAATGGAGAGCTTATTGTTCCTGAGGCCATTCTGACCTCCTATATGGCCAGCAGTACATTATTTTTGCATTGCTATGGCATAACAATAATAATTGTTATAATATTTAGGTTATGCTGTAACTTCTCTGAATTAGGATGATACTAAAAAGTTATGTTCAGATATTTTTTCCTGTTTCTGATATGGTTGATGATAACAATGAGTGATTCCATCACCAGAGGGAAAGAATTTCCACAGAATTTAAAGCTCTCTGAAGAAAAGTTTAAATTTTGTGATATTGATGTGTTTTTTCAAATCAGAAAATTAAATGTGGAAAGCGCTGAACTCTACAGAGCATTCATATCCTAAAATAAATTAAAAGGAAATTGTCAAAGCATTTGAAACCTTCCACTATAGGGGGAAATGCTGGAGGTTCTACAAGGTGTTGCACCTTGTCTCATTCTTCCAGAGTGCTGGGAATCCAGCTAGGAGTCTGGAGAGTCTGGCACATTACAGTCACTTCTTTTCATCTTCTTGGTAATGTGTAATCACAGTAAGGTATATTATGAAGCATGATCAGAAAGATCAGAAAGAATAGTTCCAGTGTTTCATTTCTAGCCAAAGCAAATGATCTTGAGGTCCTAGATTGCTGGTCTGAGGTAAGAATTTCCTTCATTCAGATTCAGATGAGAAAGAACACTTCTGGCCTTGAAGGTACTGCAGCAGTACCCCTCTTTTGCCTCAAGCTTGAATGAATTTTTCAGTGCATTTTTAATAGTAGATTTTCACTCTGGGTGAGTGTTCCAATTTGAAAGGGGAGTGTTTCACAAAAGTGAGAACATGGACACGCCTCTGTGAAAAACACATATTAAGCAGGGAAAAACTCGAAAACTTCCTCTTTTCCTCTGGGCAGGAGTAGCAAGATAACATCTGCGGGCCTGGCCTTGTCCCCACATCCGGCCAGGTTGAGCCAGGCGACCTTTGCTGTGGGCTGGGCTGGGCCTCTTCCCGGGGAGCCCACTGGCCCCATCAGCTGCCGCGCGGGGAGGGAGTGCTGTGGGGGGCTGAGTTCTTTCCCTAGACCGCCTGTGAACAACCCCCCTCACGCTATCGGCAGGGGGAAGGGTGGCTCCCGCAGGCCCTCCCCTCCTCATGCTATCGGCAGGGGGAAGGGTGCCACTCCCCCCCCCCCCTTCTTTGGAGTAGCCTAGGGACAGCATAAGAGATTTCTACACTATAAAAGCTGCTAGAAATCATGTAGCTAAGAAAGACTAGCTTCCTTGCCGCCGCAGTTCTCGCTCAAGGGGTCATGTGACCATCTACTGGCCCTAGGCGAAAATGCTAACCCCTTCAGTGCTGCAATCCTCCCTCTGGTGAAAGGGACAATATGAGAGTTAATGTGAAGGAGCAAAAACGAGACACCAGGGTCAGTGAGGGAAGAAGTCCAGCCCAGATAAGAGGGAGGAGGAGAATGCTGAAAACCTTTTGTGAGTTATGAAAAAGACTCGTTTTTATGTAACACATGAGACTGTGGAGAGATGAAAAGTTCAATTTGAGCAAGGTGGAAGCTCCAAGTTAAGAGTCAGCAGATGATAAAGTAGCTGTGATAGCTGTGATCCCATGAGAAGCTGGAACAAAAAAGGAGAGATGACGATGACCTCTGTTCCTCCGGGATGATCCTTTGAGAAGATAATGAGAACTTTCGTTCTTTTGAACAGCTCATTTTTAAACGAGAATCCTCAAAGTAGACATAGCCCATAACACAGCTCTGGGAAGGCTGTGGAAATGGGAAGAGCTTCACGAAGCAGGTTCCCCAGGAGGCTGCTCGTGGAGACATTTGAGAGCCACTAGAGAACTGTTTTTTTTTTCTTGTAGAGAAGTTTTCCATAACATGAACAAGAGGGTCTTCTCTCCCCAAGAGGGTTGAGGAAAGACTATTTTATAAGTGGTGAACTGACTAGAATGTTTGGTTTTGTTTCTTTGCATTGACAGTGGGAAAGAAATAGTTTGTAGGGAGAGGAGATAGTGTTCTGAAGGGTTTGTTTTGATTTTTATTTCTTTTTCTCTCTTTTAGTTATTCTTAATAAACTTTCTTATGTTTACTTGAAGTTTTGAGCCTGCCTTGCCTTTCTCCTGATACTATCTCACAGCAAAAAATGAGTGAACTGGCAATCTACCAGCACTGAGCCCACCACACTCAGTAGTTCATTAATTAGAAAACATTCAAAATTGGGAAATTCTAGAATTGGCAAACCAAAACCACTACAGTAAGCTATATTGTCTTTAACACAGGTGTTTCTCTATGTTTCTGTTATGTTCAACAGAAGTTTCTGTGCTTTGCTGATTCTGTAACAATTGTTGCAGCAGTTGAGACAAACATCCCATGTGTGGGTTGACGCACTATAAAGTAAGTGCTGGGTCAGACCTTCTCCTGTGCTGAAATATGTCTTAGGCACTCATCTGTGTCACTGGCAAATAATTCTTCTTTGATTTTTCAGTTTCACTATGGATGTCAAATCATAAGACAGGAGCTGAGGGATATTTTTTGTTTTGTTGAAGAGTGATGTGTTCAATTCTGCCTTTCTCCCTGCTCCTGCAGGATACCTCCACTTTGTGGCAGTTGAGACATCATGGTATGAGGGAATCACAGCTGATCAATAAGATAGACTCCAGCCTGTGCATACGATCTCCAGGATCTCATGTGTAATAAGCCATAGAATAATCAAAAGAAGAACAAGCTTGTAGGTTTGAAATGTTGGGTCTTTTTTCATTTGTTTTTTTGTTTTTTTTTTTTAAGAAGTTAATTTTTTCATGTATGCCTGCTTACCTAATATCTCATCAGGAACTTACTCTGAATTGCAGTGATGTTTGAAAGGACTGATCATTTCTTAATCATCTGTCATTCTGCCTTCCCGCTTTCTCATACATGATTGATTTTACCTTACAATTAACCTATTCTAGTGGACTATTTGAGTTCAGAGATTTAGTCCTCTTCCTCTTTCCTTATTTTTGTAAGAGAAGCCTTCTAGTGCACCTTTTCCAGACCTTAGTTCACCATGTTCAAAGGACTGGAAATATTAGGAGAAAATCTTTCAAATTTCTGCATGAAAGAAGTCCTAGGTACAGGCCTGGGGCTAAATATTGCCTTCACAGACTTTAATAGGAATGAAAAATATGCATTTATCCTGAATTTAAATCACTTACTAATAGCAGATAACTTTGAAATTTTGTGAATGTTGAAAATGAGAATACTTCAGCCTACATTTCAAATATAAATGTCTTTATGAAGGTCTAGAAAATAGGTATTTCATATCTGAGTTTGTCCAAAGAAATCCATCATTGATGAAAATTTCCTTCCAGCTAGAAGTTTAGTAGACTTTTTTATGAGTTAGTGTGTTTAAAATTCAGAGCTGACATCTGCAACTGGCCATTCAATGGAGTATTATGTCATTCCTCAGTACTCTGGCTTAGAATTCTTTCACTTGCATCAGTGAAGCCATCAGTGAACAATTGTTACAGAATCAGCAAAGCACACAAACTTCTGTTGAACATTGTCGTGGTTTGAAAAGTGTTAGAATAAGAAGTGAGGTTTTTTTTTTAGACACACCCCTGCTAAAACACCCATGTTAAGCTGGGCACAGGGGGAGGCAGTTCTCTTTTCCAGTAGTCAGCAGGTCAGGTAGGGCGGACTCCATCTCACGGCCTCAGGCCGGGGGGCCTGCGGGGTCTTCCCTTCCCTTTTTCCCCTTCCCCCCCCC
>VXAX01006665.1:16896-36837 GCA_013399835.1 Leptocoma aspasia | reverse complement strand
TTCAGCATTTCTGCCGCGGGCTGGAGCCGTCTTTGCTCCGAAAAACCGAGCTGAGAGACGGCAAGGTCTGCCCTTCCCCCATTCCATTGCAAGAGGGAAGGGTGGAGAAGCCGAGAAATAGGGGGAAAAACCTGCAAGCCCCAGGTAGGGGCTCAGCCGTCCTTTTCTCCAGACCCGCCCCTCCCTTCCCTCTCTTCGGAAAAAAGTTCAGAAGGGAGAAAAGCTGAGCCTGGAGCCTTCCATCGGCTCTTGTGCCGAGATCATGTAACATCCACCGGGCCGGCTCTGAGCTAAAACTCCTTCAGTGCCGCAAATTCCCTCCCAGTGAGAGAAGAACTAATATATATATATAAAGCCATGCAAAAAGCAGAAATGAGACATTGAAGTCAGTGAAAAAAGACATCCAAGCCAGATGGGAGGGAAGAAGAGAGAATTGAAAACCCTTTTAGTAAATCATGAGAGATAGAAAGACTCTGTTTCTCTGTAACATATTTTTGAAAATCTGTTGGGGAGATGATCAGTTTTAAAATCCAGAGCAAAAAAAACAAGCTCCAAGCTGGAGCAGATGATGAAGTAGCTGCGATAGCTGTAATCCAATGAAGAGCTAGAATAGAGAAAAAAAGAGCAAGCCACGAGCACCAGGTGCCCTCAGAATGAGGGGATGAAGGACAGGACCACCCTCCAAGAAACTTATGAAAATCTTGGCTCTGTTGAACTGTCGTTTTTAAAACTAAGACCCCATAGTTTAGAAATGGCCCATGAACAGCCCTGGGAAAGCTGTAGAATAGGAAAAACTTCCATGCAAAGTTCCCCCTGCCCCCGGGCGGGTTGCATGTGAAGTCAATTGAGACCCACAAAGAACTCTGTTGTGTTTCCTCTTGTGAAGAGTTTTTTCCTCATGACAAATCAAAAGAAACTTCTCTTCCTGAGAGAGATATAGGCAGACCATTTTTATAAGTGTTAAACTGACTGAAATGTTTAGTTTTGTTCCTTTGCATTAATAGTGAGAAAAGAAAATAGTTTAGTGAAAGATGTGTCCTGAGGAGTTTTGTTTCAGTTTGTTTTCTTTTCTTTTCTTTCTTAGTTATTCTTAATAAATTTTATGTTTTCTTGAAGTTTAAGCCTGTTTGCCTTCTCTTGATGCTATCTCACAGCAATAAAATGAGTGAACTACCAAATTGCCAGCACTAAACCCATCACAAACATAACTAGAGAAACACCTGTGTTTAACACCTATGTTAAACACTTGGATTAGCCAGCCCATCAGTGAAGAACTTTGTGGATAAATTGACTTGAAGATATTCTTTTATTTGTTCTCTTCACTTTTATTCAGCTATAAAAATCTGTAATTTTTTTTCAGAACAAACAGCTCACCCTGAGTACGCAGAGCTTTTTCAGGACAAAATATTGCAAAAGGCAAAATTCCTAGTCTTTATTGAGTAAGAAAACAAGATAAAGTTGTTGATTATGTTTATGGTAAGAAGTGCACGAGCAGGAATGTTGTGGTTGTACATTATGTCCTGAAAATAAAATTTCTTCTATTTATGAATTTCAAACCCTTGTGACAGAAGAAATTGTTTTGAGAATAAAACTCTTTTCCTCCCACAAGTGGCTTAAAGTGCTCAATTTTAACATTCATGACTTGCCAGACTGACTGCTTTCACTTAGATGTTCTCATTCATAATGGTTTCTTCTTTGTATGGGGGTGTTAGGATTAAAATCAAACCTAGTTTGCATTTCCAACTCCAAGGAATAGCCATGTCATAGCCTTATTTGAGGATGACAGCTTCTGGAAGACTCAGGGCCTTTCAAAATACTTTTTTTAGTTTTGCCAGTAACACTGAACACCGAAATGCCAGTAGAAAAGAAATGGCAAACAATGAGATATGAGAGAGACAATATAAAGGAGAAAAGCTGTTTTGTCCTTCACAAAACTGGATTCTGCAACCGTTTCTTTATCATCATACTGCAAAAGTATGTTTCATCCTGTAGTGGTTTTGGTTCGCTTTTCACAGCAGGGTACGGCCCCGCTGGGCGCCAGCCCCTGCGGCAGAATGCTGGAATGTGCCGGGGGGGGGGCGGGGTGGGAAGGGAAAAAAAGGAAAAGGAATACCCCGTAGGCCTCCCACGGCCTGAGGCCCAGAGATGGAGTCTGCCCTACCTGACCTGCTGACCACCGGAAAAAAGAGAACTGCTTCCTCCTGTGCCCAGCTTAATAAGGGTGTTTTAGCAGGGGCGTGTCTAAAAAAAAAACCTCACTTCCTATTCCAACACTTTTCAATCCACGACACATCCCTTCCTATGATCTTTTAGTGATTTTTCATTCTTTGTACAACAACTTAGAAACCACTTTTTTTTTAACACGTCTGTAATTTTATTGTCTTTTAACTAATCATTTCTATTAGGTCTGTGTTGATTCTGTTGGCATGATTTTCATCTGTCTGAGTAGTAAGCTTAAGACTTAAAAATTAAAAATGACATTTTGTTGAACTTACAAGAATAATTTTTAAAATCAGTCTGTTTGTATCAGTATGTGTCTCTTCTGGATGCCTGGAGGGGGAGTTTCTGTCTTTTGTCAGCTTGGTTGTTTTCATATGCTTTCAGACTGTTTCCTTGTATAATGTTTTCCCCATTAATGCTGATGTGAAGTGGGCTAATGCTGCTCTTTTAATATTGATTCATACAGCCTTTTAAGCTTCTCCACAGGTAATGTGCTGAGCATTTCACCTGCCTCCATTTGTGTGGTTTGTACAGAAGCTCAAAACAATTCAGCGCTCTGCTCAGTGCCAGTTTTTGTGTTTGTGCATGCTTTGGAGGTTTGTGCTTGTTCAGCTGGCATATGCAAAAGAAGCACTGAGAACTCTCACAAATGGTAAACATTTTACCCCTTGCTGGATTGTTTTAATTATGTTTCCATTCCCATATCTGCCTTGCTTTTGTGTTCTGCCATGTTTATTACTTTTGCTTCTTTGTCTTCCCACTTCATCTCAGGACCCATCTCTCTCATGTTGTGCAGAATAACCTAGGCTGGGAGGTCAAGTGGTTCCCTTCTGCAGCTGTTTTTTTGTCAACAGGGGTTTTACACTGTGTTTTCTCTGGTTGTCTGGAACCCTGTGCATTCCTCAATGACTTGTGCCTGACTGCATTCATTTGATGGTTGGCACCTTTTATCTCTTTTTAAAGCTTGTAGTACTGATATTGTGTACATATTTTGGTTATAGCTGAGCCATACATATTATTTAATGTGTCTGTGTACTCCTTGCTATTTTTTTATTTTCTGTGCCAAAAAAATAGAATCAGACACATCAAAATTCTAAATTTTTAATCTTACTCCAAATTCATTGTGTTTTGAAAAACTCAAATTTTTTTTTTCACAATACATCTTAAATGCTTCTGGTTTGTCTCATGTCATTTGCCCTACTAGAGCTTACTGAAGAAAGGTGAGAAAGCTATAAATATGGGGTTTTTATACATTTCCAAGGTGTGTGTGTCAATTTTGCAATAAGCATCCACAATAAAGTATTTTGCAAGCATCTCAGCTGGTAATGGTCACCTGTCCCTTCAGACAGAGTGTTAAACAGATGACACTGCTCTTGATCTGCATGTTGTCTTCAACTGAATTTGTAATACTGAGACATCAAAGCAAGCACATTGCATTTACATGGCTTATTATGTCCTATTGGCTACAGAAATTATCTCTTTCAGACCAATGAAGAGCCTCTGTTTCTTTCAACCTTTGGCTGGAACATTAGAGACAGTAGATAATTTCTTTGCCCCCTTGTACCTGGATTATGTGTCATCTATACATCAGTATAGCCATTAACGTTGCTGGCCATTTGTCTTCTTCACACCTTACAAATTTATTCACTACCAGCCTTGTCTAGCTGTCAAAATTTTTAGAAATAATTTCAATTTAGGAATCCATTAAGGGTACAGTCTTCATTTTAAGTACCTGCCAAGTCATTAGCCTAACATTAAGTTTTGACTCCATAAAGCTTAATTGAATGATTTGGAGTTTCTCAAACATAGTTTCAGATGAGGTCCTCAAAAACAACAGATGAAGTTCTAGCTGAATAATTTTCTCCCATTAAAATCTTATATCCTACTGTCTGTGGCCTTGCTGTTGTATAATCTCTGAGGATTTAGAGGTGAGTTGTCGGAAAGCATTGCCCAGCATACTTTAAGGTGTCCTTAAAGTTTAGTGTAGATTAAATAGATTAGTTTAAGACATCTTAACAGGTTGAATTGCATACAAAGGAGAAACAGCGATCAGTGTAGCTACAGATAAGTCCTCTGCAAGTATTCATAAGTGCCAAAGCATAAGATGATCTTTGGATATTTCAAATTATTATCGGTCTTCTCTATCATTAAGGGTGCTACATATACAGTAATTTGACAGCTGTGGGTAGAAGGGTGCCAGAACATTTCCTGGAAAATAGCAGGGTAAAAAAGGTTAACTGCCACTGTTTGAATTAGGAATATGACATGGTTTGACATCTAATGATATTGTTTGTTGAAAGAAGTAGGGAAATAGCAAGACAAGGTACTCTGCACATGCAGAGATGTAATTGTAGAATCTATTTGTGTAGAACCCACAGAAGTAAATCTGGGTTTAGCTTAAAAAGAGGACAAAAATTATGGAGTGACTGGTGAAAGCAAGTTAAATAGAGATTTAAACAACTACAAACTGTCAAAGGTAAGACATCCTGAATATTTTGAGCCTAGTGAGAAAAGCTACTGTTTACTTCAGTAGCTAAGAGAGAGTTAGAGTCAATAATTGTTGTAGGCACACAGTTTGTGGTAATTGGGAGTGGGGCTGTGGCCAAGCCTCATCCCTAATAGGCTACAGCTTTATAAGATAGGTGACTAGTATTGAAGGTAATGAGACACAGAATGCTGAGGTGCACTGACCAATCACAAAAGGGTAGAGAGGACACACAGGTGGAATGCATGTAAGATCAAGAGTTTAAAAGGTTGTACTGAGGAACAATAAAGAGTAGAAGCAGATGCTTGCAGCCTTCTGAGGTGATGTTACGTTACTCTGTAAGAGCAAATGTCTGAAGCCTTCTTTGGTGTTGGTTGTGGCTCCACCATCCCTCTGCTATAAATAATGACTTTCCATTAGTCCTACTCATATGTTGCAGACTTCAGGTTTCCCTTGGGAATAATGAACAGAACAGACTGTAACTGCACCCTTGCTGTGTTCAGTATTGGTCGCAAGAATATATGAAAAGGGAGATGAAGTCTTATAATGCAAGAAACTTCCAGAGAAAAATATGCAAACATAAGTCAATGAGAACTCAGGTATTTATGGTGTTTAGCAGGAATGAAATTAAGTGATAAACAGTCTCAGATCCTTCAAATCACTGGTGTTGAAAAAATGAGTTAAAAAAATTAAAATTGCAAAATAAAATATATTTTATTTTAAGTTAAATTAAACATTATTTTTTCCCCTCCATTCACTTCATGGAACTCCAGGGTTTAATTTGGGCATATTTGAATGTAACTGATACTGAACACTATTCTGAATTTCATTTCAAGAACGTTTCAGTGTTTCAGCATTTCCCCATTCTCTTGCAAGGCAACCTCAGTTTCTTCTTCCATAATCTCTCTTACAGTTCCACTGTCCTAATTCATACACGCTCCAGTTTTTTCTCCCAGACAAGTGCCCTTGTCATGGTGCAAGAAAACTCCTTTCTCCAGTTTTCCTCTCTTACTGCGTTTTGTAGGACTGCTCACTTTTCTGAATCTCTTTGTGACTAAAAGACTGAAAACACAGCACAGATATTGGTCTCTTCTGGTTCTTTAATTAAAAACTAGAAGTGGCTACAGAAATCATAAATATGACAATTGTCTTTTGTTGTGTCTAATGACTGTGGAGAATTGATCTTCAAAATGTTAATAATTCCATGATGACCAGATGTGCACTGTGACTGTAGCACTTGAATCGCTGACAACTTGACAAAATATGTATAATTTCTGATTTCATTCCCTGTCACTTTACAGATACAATACCAGAAATCCAGGCAGGATAAAACTGATCCCAAAACAGAAGGAAATATTAAATTTCTTGACTTTGTCTAAGAAACTTGACAGTGTTAGAGGCTCAAGAGTCCCTTGAAATTTATTTGAGAAGAGCAGAGCACCTCTTTTAGTAGATGTCATTTACAAAGAAGAATTTACTCTCCCTTTGGTCTTATTTGTTCCTTTCTGTAGGTTGTGTTGGAAAGCTAAAAGTTTTCATCATTATTATTAATATTTGAAAATTTGCAAACATACAACATTTGACAGTAATGTTCTGGGCTTTAGAGCCCAGCATCCTCAAGCAAGTGGTTTATATTTCTGTCTCTTTTTTTTCTGATGACAGACAGTTTCTGTATTTATCTCTTGTGTTCTACATAATTATCTTAATTTTGTGATGCACTGTACGGGTTGAAAAAGGATAAACTGACCAAGAGACATGTTTTAGCTGCAGCAGATAGAGGAAAAGAAATATATAAATTTTCTATATCACATTTCATTAAATCCCTAGCTAATAGTTCTTTGGTCTTGATAAGCACTCACACTCACTTTTGGAGGAGATAATATTTTCCCTCCTCCATATAAGCCTTTTGTGGAATTATCAATCTGATTCTTTACGCAGATCAGAGAAACAAAGGTATGTGAGCAGCAACATCTATCCATGCATTCTTAGGTTCAATGATTTTCTCTGATCTCCCAGTATCTTCCAGAATTCAAACTGGTTGAAAATACCAGTTTTGGGAAATGGGGTTTTAAAAAGAGGGGAGAGCTACTTATTTATTTGGATGGTATAGAGATGACATTTTGGATACAATTCACTTGTTCTTTCTCCAAATACTCCCTTCCCTTTGTGTTTCAAATTGATATCTGTCGCACTAAAGGACAAAAGATTTCATTGAGTATTTATGACAGACGAAAGGGAAACAAGATGACTTGCCAACCTCTATTTACCCCTGAAAAATAGTACAGAGACCAAACACAAATAAACTATTTCACCAAAATCTCCAAACAAACAAGCAAAAAATCATCTTCAGACCTTTCAGAAACAACAGCAAATGAAAAATGACAAAGCAAAAAACCTCTGCTCTAAAATTAGTAACATCAAGAGACACAGATAAACTCAACTAGCTTTAACACATGTAATTAAGGTAACAAAACTAAGGTTTTACTCACTATAGGTCGCTTACATTGGTTAAAAATATCTTTAATCAATTGGGCTACTTACAGTAGTGTTAGGTGCAGGCTTTTTATTCTACCCAATTGTCTAAATTTTTGTCCTAAAGATCTTGGAATTCTTCTACTATGTGGTTTTTTTTTTTTTTTTAATTCCAGAAATTGTCCTTTTTCTTCACGTTGTGCATCTACCAAAACAGTTTTTGGTTCCCTACTTTGCAAGACTTCTCTCTCACCTTTCTTTATTTCATTTCTAATATAATGTTTCCTCCCTGTCCCCCACACCCATATTAAAAAAATGTGACCATGGATCACATCAATTTCACCTGCAACTGCTCTACATACAGTCAGAGCTTTCCTACTATTAAATGCACAGAAAAAGGCTGCATAAACTTGAAACAAGAAAGGGTCTGTTATAAATACGGTCGTGATCAAGCCAAATTAAAAATCAATTGAGCCAATCTTAATAAAGAAAAAAAAAAAATTTATTTTTTGTGGCCGAGAATTTNGATTCCAGTCTTTTATTTTGTTAAAGGGGACTTTCTGTGGTCAGTCTACTGCATCTGTAGGAATTCCTTCGGGCAGGCTTGGTGCTTGCAGGTTAGGAATTTAGTGCTGCTTACAAAAATACATGCATTAATTTCCAACGCTAGTTTATTAAATACAACTAACCAGTCACCAGCCTGAATTACTTACTGCATCTATAACAGGTCCATTGTTGTAATGTGCTTTTAAGGTTTATTCCCAAAATCCTGTCCCCACCCCAGGTTTTTCCTTGTGGTAAAATCCTTCCCCTTCTCCCCACCCAGGTAACAGGCCAATACAAAAAACCTGTCTGGTCTATTGTCCCGTCTTATTTTGGGACATTCCAGAAAGGCATCGTGTGGTTGGTCAAAATTCAAAGAATGCTACCAAAAGACAGGGCTCCTCAGGTGTCAATCTCCCCCTGAAGCCCACCCTTCTCCTCACCTGGTTGGTGGCTACCTGTTCCTTCCCATGTCCCTTCCCCCAGTATAAAAGCTAGGGACCACATGGTCTGAGAGAGTCACCAAAAGGGTCAGCAAGGAGTCACCAGACAGAGCCAGCAGGACATCCGGGGGAAGAGGCTGTGAACAACTACATGAATGGAACTGGAATAAAGACTGAAAAACCTCTCCCTGGATCTGACTCCTTCTTCACCATGCTCTAGAGGTCTCAACTGAGGTAACCTGAAGTGTGGACCCCCTGCAAAGGGCAGCTCCATCTCTCTGCTCTCCCAGGGCTCAAGACAAGCCTGGACTTGCTTCTACATGCTTGCCTGGGCATCCTGCTGCACCTAGCTGTCCGTGGTTCCTCTGAGGACAAACCCCTCAGCAGCAGCTGCTTGGCTCAGCATCTGGATACACGGCAAATCTGGGTGAACCCCCATCTCGGTTTATTGGGCACAGCCACAATATTGTGGCGTCCCTCAATAGTCCACTTGTTTTTCAAAATGGCTATACTGCTCTATAAGGCCAACAGTTTACAGTGCAGAAGAGGCCAGAGAGTCAACAGATTCAGTAATCTTGACACTTTCTGACCCATTTCACATTAATATTGGTAGAATCTTTTGCAACACAATATTACTATGGAAGATTTATTTTTATTCAAGGTCCCATAGTTTCTGATAAGCACCAAAAATAAGTAGTGAGACCAAACCAAACAAAAATCCAGGCATGTGCACAGCCTGGCAGGTCAGTGCATCACAAGAGAGACACCCCAGCATGCTAATCAATGTGAGACCAAGCATTCTGATGCTCTTGGACCAAGCTAACCACCACTTAGAGGAATTTACTAGAGGTATCTGAAGGGAGAAATATCTCCTACACTCTCTTAAGCAGAAGTTTATCTAATTTTGAAATAGCATTGGAAAGAGTGGTCCTAGCCCAACAAAAAAAAAACCCAAGCAAAAAACCACAAACAAACAAACAAAAAACCACAGAAGAAAACAAACAAAAAAACCTCACCAAAAATACACAGAAGGGGAAGAAGTATTCAAATAAAACTATTTTACTTGACTAAAGAGATCAAGTTCATCCACAGCTTTGCACTTAAATGTCCTTCTGATTGTAATGACTGCTGTGTCAGCACAGTGTAAAACACAGTCTAACTGTATACAACTGGGTTTTTATATTTGCAGAATTACACAATCAACCCTTTTAGAGGGAGACTAAACTTTCTGAGGTCAATCCCTCCCTGACATTATCTTTATAAGGTAAGAAATGAATAGGGCTCATATTATTTAACTTGGTTTTGTTTCTATATAGTCAGTAAGCCAAACATCTTTAATAATTGTCTTCCTCTTCACAAGTGTTCTTGTATTACTCTCAAATTTCCTCTCAGGTGTACTGCAACAGCATTCATTTGTGCTTATGTAAAAACCTGAAATAAGTTTCTCATTGAAGAACCCTGTCTCTAGACTAGTCTTAAGAGTAATATTATCTGCTGAGCAGCAGTCCTGAAAAGAGCAGAGGGACTTACTCCTCACAGCTATGCCTGTTCAGAAGATGTGACCAAACAAGGGTAAACTGAGTTAGAGGAAGTTCCAAATGGATATGATGGAAGTTGTGGAAATAATTACAGTGATGATTAAGCAGTGGCACAGATGGCGCAGAAAAACTCCACAGCTTGTCTTCATACTAGAGGGATTTCAAGCCCCAGATAGAGGGAACCCTTGACAACCTGATGTAAGCTCACAACTGACCATGTAATGAGTAGAGGTAACAAAAAAGACCTCTTGATGTCCTTTCCAGGCTGAGTGGTTTGGGGATGATTCTATGTGCCTAGGATGTCAGAGCATCAACTTTACCACTTCTATAAGAATTCTTCTGAGATGTTAGTAACTGTGGGAAATGGGAGGGGTAGATGGGGAGAGAGAGCAAAAAGCATGTGTAGTTACAGCCTAAGGTAAAAACAGATACAGGAAACTTCTGAAGTGCAAATGAAGGCTCTTAACTTCAACACAAAAGACGTTCAATATAAAAGTTTCCACTGATCCCTAATTGCTCCTGTCTTTGTTCTAGTAAGCTAATTTATGCTGTTTGTCCAGGCGATCTCCCTGCATTCCCTTGGGCTAAAAATATCAGTCTACGGACAGAGCACATAGTGGTAGAGAGCTCTGCATACACAATGTTTGTGTGAGAGCGTGTAAACTTAATTGGTCACAGAAGTTTAGAGAATCATAGTAGACAGTGAAGTGGCTAGAAAAGGCTCTGCTGTGGCAGATAAATGACACATTTGGGAAAAGAGACAACTAAAAAAGTGCATATTCTATTCAAGAAAACATTTGAAGTCTTTGAAGTCTTCAGCACCTTTCGACCTACCAACCTGTTTTCTATCTGGTAATAACTTGTTCCAAGTGAGAATTGCCATGGTTGGCCGCAACCTATCACACTTTTGGATTAGAAAAGTGGATCTTAGAAGTACTTGTGCAGTATTTCTTGATTATTCACAAGTTAGCTCTTGATTGAAGTAGGCTTCAGCAAAACACCCAGTTCAACCCTGAGTGTTGCAAAAGCTTTGAACCATGCTTCAGGAAATTGACCTTCACAGATTATTATGATCTTCAAACTGTTGCTGCATCACTGAAGTGAGTTTTTTGGAGAATGTGATGATAAACCTGTGGATTAACTGGGTGATACTCTGTCAAGACCTTTGATAAGGACTCCTCACAAAGACATACCTAAAGAAATTATTTTAAAAACTTCAGAGCAACAACAGCAAAAATAATTTCTTCATTGTGTATCAGTTTTCACTGTGAACATATATCCTCTTATATATAGGGATATTAATAAAACAATAAAAAGGAGTAATGCTTTATATTTATGGACAGTTACAACAAAGAGCTTGCAAAAATAAATTTTCTCCATTACTACTATCTGCATATTATTACTATTACTGTTGTTATTGGTAGCAGTATTAACAAAGTAGTCCCTAAAAACAAGATTTACCTACAGTGTTTTATTGGGAAATGTACAGCTAAAACAGAAATAAAATTATCGGTCCTTCCTTCCTAATAAATTACCATTATGCTTAAGGATATTTCAGTAACTTTAGCATGACTTGTAGAATGTTGTAGAATCATAATCAATGTTTAAAATGGGGTTTCAGGAAAACTTGTTGAAGTTATTAGAATTGTCACAATGGAGAGAGGGAGAAAATAGTCTTGGTGTATGGGCTGTTGTTGCAGTAAAGTAGTCCGAGCTCACTCAGACACATATGAATAGGCAGTTAAGAAATTTTCATCAATAAATTTAGGTATGTAAAATATTTAATAAGTACACATGGATTATTGGTCAATTTGCTACTAAGTGTTTGTGAAAACGTAACTAAATGCATCTCAAATGTTACATTCATACAAAAAATGACACCTACTCATGGTGTCTGGTGTCAGGTAAGAGAGCTTTTTGACTTGAGAGGTGTCCCTTCTTGAGGGAAGATCACCAGGGCACAGAGAGATGCTGCAGAGGGAGAGGTCAACGGACCTTGATGGCTGCAAATATTTATAGTGTAAAGTGACAGTCAACACCTGTACTCACATTTTCTGCTATGTTCATGCAGTTTTGGCCAGTAATCAGCACAATCTCCAGCCAAATCACACTTTAGGGAGTCAGGTGCTGAATCCTCAATGACAGAGAATTACCCACCTACAATAGGATTAAGTCCTACATGCTGAGAATCAACTTGCACCAGAACCCCGTTAGTTCTAACAGGAGGAGCGCATCCATCACAGCTGAGTTTTGCCAATTTTGATCATTCAGGTTGCTCTTTCTTTAAACCTGCAGAACTTTTTAAACATGAAAATTCTAAGTATCATAATTATGCAAGTGAAGCTGAAGGTGTTATATTTGAGATCACTAAGGTACACAGCCATTCTCATTAAATATATATACATATTCATAATTAAAAGACCTTTATATGTTCAGCTAAAGATATATTCAAAAAAGCAAAAGAACAAAATAACAAACTGAAATTATTTGATGATTACGTGTACTGTTTAGCATCAATGAGCTAAAATTCCTTCTCTCAGTATTAGAATAAAAAACTTTATTTCTTAAAAACTTTATTTTTTAAAAATTTTCTGGCACTTAAGTCACTGGTAGAAAAAGAATTCACTTTTTAAAAAATTGGTTTTATATGTTCTTATGGAAATTTCTGAACAAGCTGTGAATATTCTAAAAAAATCAAATTTATTCTTTTCAAATTCTGAACCAAATGTACTGATAATAATTGAAAGATAAGTTTGTATTATGTCATAACCTATACTCATGCTTCAGGGTTTATATAGGAACTGGCATATTTTAAAATCTAATTTCTTGACAATCACTGGAGTGAAAACAAGGGTTACAGTAACTCATGGATCATCCCTAAGAAATATGGTAGCATTGAATGTAGAGAGAGATCACTGAAGTCACTGACAATTTAAGAAATATCTTCAGCTGCACATTGAACAAGGCCAGAGCTCCTCACTGATTATGAAAGAACTTGGTGTTAAAATTCAACAATGTGTGATCTATAGTTATACTGAGGAAATAAAATCCTATTTTTAGAAATATAGTTTAGGATATTAAGTTGTTGTATCATCTCATAATGAACTTTTATTTCAGTTCACTATCCAGTGGGACTATCTGTGTATGAAATTGGCAAAAGTAACTATATGAAAACTGAAACTGGTGATCATTCTCTTAATTTTAGAAATGCCTAGGTTTATTCACCAACTGTTCCAAATTTGAATAAAATATTATATTAAACAATTCAGACTTTATATCCTAGGTTTTCTAAGTAATATCTGCAGTCTGATTTTTTCTAAAGTGATCATATCTTATGGTCTGATCTTATGGTTACAAGATTTTGTAAATCAAATTCTTAAACATTTCCTGTTTCAGTAGCTGAAGGCATTCTAAAGGCTCCTGGAATTACTCCACTATTTCTACTGGTTTTGCACTGCCCACTAGAATGTTTAATTTCTAGTTAAATTAAAGAGTATCTGGCTTTCAGTAATCAGAAAGTTAACGTTGCATTGATTGAAGAGTTGAGACATGATGCTCTGTTTCTTTTTGACAGTTTTAATTTCTTTCTTGAGTTTACTTTTTACATATGACAGGTGATTTACCAGTATTTACACTGGATGATGTCAATGTGTTTCTTTTTAGTATGCTAGATAAATTCTGAAATTATTTATCTTGTGGCTTTTTCTGATTTGTACATGTACAATAGTCTTCTATTTTTTCAGTATCCCTTCAATAATTATTTTTATTGGTTCGCTTAGGATATTCATATTCCACTAAGTAATATAAATTTTACTGCTTTTAAACCCACCTCTTTTGATCTTCTTCAGAGGCTATTCCTTCTCTATCTTGTGACATGCTAAAAGAAAGCTTTTTCCATATATTAGTGCAATCAATCCTCATACTAAAAAATATGTGCTGTATGATTACCATTGCCATTTAGTTTTAAGTATATAATGGTTTTCTGTCTACTGCTAATGTAGTATTCTGAGAGTAGATGGTGTCCTAAACATAATTCTGTCTTTTAAACATCCGTTTCTTTAATTCGCCCTGTTGAATAATTTACCAACAGCTTAATCAGCTGTTTGACTGAAAAGTGTAAAGTCTCTTTCACACTGATAAATTGGATTCCCAGTTGTTTGTCTGGAATTAAAAGTAATTTTTTCATATGATACGCACTACAGAATGTTGCTACTTCATACTTTCGTGAATTAAAAAAAGAAAGGTTAAGTCTTATATTTTTAAAATATTATTTTTAGATAAGGAAATAACCATGACATAATACCTAAATATAGAACTACGACACTTGAAGTTAAATGCCTCCTGTATCAGTCATATTTTTCACGTGAATTTAAAGATTTCATTACAAGGCAAAAAAATAAAACTCCCAAATCTTATTTCTACACTTCCTAAGTCAATCATTGGCTATACATCTTCTGTTCTATCCTTAGAGCATCTTGTTTTCCATAGTTACTGAGATGTCATATTAATTATGTTCTTTGATATTTGCTGAAAAAATATATTAAAAGGATTGTATTTTAACAGGATTTATGTGGACACAAATGTGCATAAATTTGTTAGGAAACAATTAAGAATACATGATGGTATTTAAAGTGAAGTAAATGAACACCTCTTATTATAAAATTATGTATAAACACGTAGAGTTTTTAAATTATGCAGGATAGAAAAACAGAATTTATCATTCAGATAAGTTCGAGTTCCTTTAATTGCTTTAATATCTATTTCTCAAACCTGTATAAACCATAGTCTTTTTAAATTTACATATCTATTCCAATCTCTCTGTACTGGAAGTATATAAATACAAAGCTATAGGTACTAATTTCTGTTTCTCTTGTGTTTCACAGAGGGTTTTTTATTATTGATGTTTATACCCACTTCAAATCCTTTTGTTAAGTTGTACTGTTGCTTCTCCTACCAAAATATAGGAAACATGAGTTTGCTCATTGACATTGGTGTTAAATCCATATTGTCATAACTTATTACCCATAGGCTATATTTATTCAAAAAGACTGGAAATTGTTGCTTGAACTTCATTGTCTCTAATTGTTTATACCAACATTTCACATAGTTCTCCTTTTCTCAGTGGTGTCAAACAAATCAATGCAAAAAGGAACAAGGCCCTCTTTGCTTCTTTAACTGTCATGGTTAACAGCATATCAGCTTGTGCCCTGAGTAGTCAAAAATTGAGAGACAAAGAAGTAATTCAAGAGGATAAGAAACACCAACATGTTCTAATAGCCTGTGCCAGCTATGCACTTTTCTGTTGCCTCTGTGCTTCATTATTCTTTCCCAAACACTGTCAGTGTATCTGTCCTGAGACCTTTTATATGCTTTTCCTTCCCCTCCTCTTTCAAATGTAATCACAAGTATACCAAGAGGGGTTCTGTTCTCTGACTTTTATAGCTTATGGTGTGAAGCTTAAACTGAACAACTATTATCTATCTCCCCAAGTGGACTAAGTATGGTTCTACCGATTATGATGTCAAGGTTCTACTGATTATGATGTCTTTATATATATTCAATGCTTCACAAGTCATACAGAGAAAATGATCTGCAGAAAATGAACCTTCACTGCAGACAATTTTCAGTTCAGAACCATAAATTATTATATAATTTTAATAATTTGAGACCCTAAAGAATCCTGAATTGAGTAGTCACATGACTTTTGAGGAACAATCATAGAGTCTGGAATACACATTCTTACTATTTATTTAGCCTAATGCTTAAATAAAGTATCAGTGGTTGTGTGACCCTTACAGTTTGTAAGCAAACTGATATTCATTGATTTGATTCCAGAGCATGCTGGCAAGCTAATGTAATCATCTTAATTAACCATATTCAATTTCTGTTATACTGTCTTAGCTGTGTTCTGCCTAAATCTTTCCAAAGAGCTTTCACCCTTGTAGTTATGTCCTAAGATTTTCTGTTTTGTCAAGGGTTAGTATCCTTACACTTACTGTAAAGATTCTGCATTGTGTACGAGTGTCACAGTTTTAGCATATTACCCTAACAGCTCAGACTGAAATGGGGCACATTATGTTGTTTACTTTTCAAGAACACTACACACAAAAAACCTGGTCTATATTAAATAAGTAATTGATTACTTTGAGCAATTTGGTTTTTATTGTACATATGTCGAGACCAAAAATTAATTGTATTCCAAGTAATCATTCTCTCAAAATGTTGCATATAATTATTCTTGTACCCCCGATATCTGCTGTCACAGCAGCCTTTAGCATGCAAAAGTCAGGATCATTTGGAATGCAGAAACACAAGAAGAGAAAGGGCCGTTCATAGCACCAGAGGCAGTGCCTTGATGTGAACATCATGCCCTAACACAATGCACACTTTTTGATTTGGAAACCAGTCCCCAGGCAAGTGGAAAGTGTATGTGCAGCTGGCACAGGGGAAACATCTAGAGGGACAAGAGCTAAGTCCATCAGCTGGCAGCAAGACTGGCACAAGTTTCCTGAGGCACTAAAATTCTTTTTGAATATGAAGCATGGAAGGAGACACCAAATGCGAGAAAGTTTTGGCCTGGTACACACTAGACATGAAAAGTTGTCTGTGATGCAAATACAGTGTTGGCTTTGAGAAATAGCTCAAGGCAGCTCAATACTCCTGCTAGTGCAGCTGCTTGAGATGCAGGAATAGTTTCTGTTGTGGTGCATATGTTTTCTCATTATAGGAACTATAAGGCCTCCATTTTGTTCCCTTTCTCCTTCCCCAGTTTTCCCGCCTTTCCTCGACATCTGTTAACTGTCAATCATATATCTACCCTTTTATGGAGTTGTTTTCCAAGTTTTGCCCTTGTCCATCAAGTGTTCTGGGTCAACCCTCTCCCCTCAGAATTGCTGTCAATCCCCCTCGCTCCTCCCGGTTATCTGGAATGTTCCGTGTCATTCTTCCCTGTTCAGTTCTTCCCATTGGTAATGATCTTCGGGCCCCTCCTCCTTGATACTCTTATTAGTGGTTCCACCCTCAAACCACGCCTTTGTACCCTCCCTAAGTTGTTGCTGATTGGCCCTTGGTTCTGTATATAAGCGAGTGCTGTCATTTGGCAGTCGGCCATTTGGCAGGCACCCTCCCTTGCTCAATAAACCTTATCCTCGACGCCTGCCATTTGTCTCATCTCTCTGCCTTCCTGGACGAAGCCGCTCTATCAACGCTCTTACCCTGAGGCACCTCTACCCGAGCCCTTGCTGCAAGGAGCTGGGAGAGGCCACTCCTAACGCGTGGGCCGGTGTCGCCCATCCTCCCGTCTGCCGTGAGCTAGCCAGTCGTGGGTGGAAGCAGACGGGACTGCGTTAGTTTCTGGTCTGCCAAATTATCTGTCTTAATGCTATGAATAAATGAAGTTGTCATACCATAGTCCCCTTTCTGTTTCAGCATAATTAGCCTTTCTCTGGGCAAAGCAAGGATATCTCTGAATGTGGTGACAACACAGGTTTAGCACTGTTAGAAATTAAACAGACAGATAATTTTCAAAGGAAACATAAGCTGTACACTTGTATACTTACAGATTTATTTCTAACACCTGCAGACACAAATGGTTGTAAAATTGTGACTATCAAGTAGCAGGGGGAAAAGGCATATTTTTTTATCTTGCATTTTGACTATTAAGAGTGGCTGCCCACCACTGAGTATACTGTGTGCCAGGCTTTTCTGCTTGTATTTTAAAGAGAGTAATATTTCTGTGGTTAAGATTTAAGACTCTAGTAATTCCTTTTCTTGCAATTATTCAAATGGCGACATATATCCTGAATGTAGGTGCAAGTCATGTTCTTACTAGAGACAGCACATGCACTCCTCTGATTTTTTTGGTCTCCTCAAGACCTCCCTAACACTGCTGTATGCAATATATGACAACCCTATACATATAACAAGCTTCAATGATCAGTGCTATAAAAGACTCTTTGATGCAATCTAAAATTCTTGTCTTTGTCATCCTTAATCCTCTAAATCTAAAATTCTTGTTTTTCAAGAAGTCTAGTTTTATTAAGGATAACAAACCCTATATATAGATATATGTATGCATGTGTGTGTGTATGTGTGTATTTATAATATTTTTCAATGATTACAGTAATGCTAGTAATTAGATAAAAAATATTTCCATCAGAATTACTTACCATACAGTATAGGTACTTAGGACTTCTAGTATAGAGCACTACTTTTTGAAGCACTGTTAAAGCACTAGGGCTAGCAAAAACAATTATGGAGTAGAGATGGATGTTATTTACACATACTAACTACTATTGGAAAATCTCTTTGAAGTCCTCACTGTGAAAAAGGGATACTGGGGTTTTATAGCATGATGTAATTGACTGTCAGACATAGATATTTTTAGACTATATGTTGCCAGGATTATTCAACAAAATATGCTCTCTTTTTTTTTTTTTCAGAAGGTGTAATCAGCTCTTTGGTTTCTTCTGCTCAACACCCTATCAGGGTCTTGCATTTCCTTGCAGGTGGGTCTGATAGTTGGTCAAGGAGACCTCAGCATTCTTCAGCACTAAAACCAGCAGATCCTCTTTGCTCAATCTCATCACTGATAAGCAGACTGTACTGTTGGAAACCGACAAAAGCGTGGAATCCTCCTCGTGGGCCCTTAGAGGAGGGTTCCCCTTATGAGTTCTGTGCCAGAGATGAAAAAATGGATGGGAGTCTTGGTTTCTCTGTCTTCGGTCTGTTGTTTATTTATTCTTATCAGAAGTCTAGTGCACCAGACTTAGCACACCAGAAAGCAAGGCACAAAATGGAGCTTAGAAACACAGATTCAAGGTGTTTTAAAGCTATTTAGTCCAATTAACTTCTAAAATGTACTTTGTTTCTATTTTTCTACCAATAACTCTTATTAATCTATTCACGTAACACGTACAGTACTGCTTTCTCTAACCAATAACTTTGTGCCACCAATACTACAGAAAATGGAGCCGAAGAAGAACAAGAAAGAGATGAGACAATGCCCAAAATCCTCCATCTTGCCTCCTATCCATTGTCATATTAAATTTTAAAACCCTAAATTTCTCACCCTGTGATAAGCTACATTACTACATACTACTATCTAGTTCATACCCTTGTGGATTCTAACTCATCCCAAAGCCTAGGTAACTTTCTCTAGGGATGCAAGCTAAAAGCAGTGTTCTGTTGGGGATCAGGGCTTCTCAAAACAGGCAGGGAGCCATTCTCTGCCCTGTACTCCAACACCCTACTTGCTCAATGCATCACTGAACAGCAGGCCCTCCTTGCTCAGTTCATCACGGGCAGCCTGTAAATATGACTAAGTTCAACCTGCTGTATCTGGGCTTAGGCAGAGCATCCTGCTATAGACTGTCATTTAGAAAAGGTTTTAGAAGTAGAAGTGGCAACTTAATTTTTAAAATAGTAAGATATCCTTATCCACTTTTAAGGGACTGTCTAAGCAGCATTTTCAACACTGTGCCTGCCATACTTCATTTCATTAGTTCTTCATTAGGACTTTATTTCTTTTCCTCCTTTGTATTATGCATTGGATACCTCTGAATGCCAGGCTGTGTGTAGCAGAACCACCTTGCACTAGCCAGTTCATTGTAGTTAGGATGATTTTTTAGGGTACCTGGTACATTCTGAATTTCCAGTGTAGATCTTACATGCAGATATACATAATGCTGAGCTGAAACAGTATTCATCACACAGAACCCACCAGGATTCACCCTGCAGTTCCTCCAGTGCAGCAAACGGCATCCATAAGTGAGTGCAGTGCAACAGACAACTCCTAAATGTGCTTGATTTTCAGGCCCTGTCTTAGGTGTGAAAGGCTTTTGTCTGCCTGGAAAATATTTGGGAAAATATTTAAGGATTTGTTCCTTAAGGAACCAGTGAATGACCTACCCTTGCCTTTCCTCTTGATTTGATAATCACCATATATATTAGTGGTGAATAACACTCTTCATACAGGCTGGCATCTTTCGTTTTTGTTGTTCTTGTCTGGAGGATTTAATTTTCTGTTATGCTTTCCACTTTGGCTGGCTGTCTTGGTCCACTCTCACTTCTGACACCAAAGATGTCCCATTCCAGAGTGAGACCTGAAGGGGAAGAATTTATCAGATTCCTAAGATGAAATTAGATGCAAACAAGATCAATATTACACCTGTGAACCATTTACTGGAAAGAAAAAGGAAAAAAAAAAAAAAAAAAAGGCAAAAAGAAGGGAAAAAAAAGG
>VXAX01006665.1:584-16638 GCA_013399835.1 Leptocoma aspasia | reverse complement strand
TATATATATATATATATATGGTTTTTTTCCATTAAAACCCTACAAAAGAAGAAAATATAGAAAAGAGAGGAAACCCATTCATGTCATACTCTTCTATGTCCAGCAAAGGTGGGTCATGGACTGTGGGGCTGTGCTGGGTGTGTGCTGGGCTCTCTGTCTCTGCTGCCCTTGCCTCGTCCATGCTTCCTTCCTTCTCCTGCGGTTCTTCTGGGTATTCAAATGGTTCCTGGACCATAAGCACAGCTTTCCTAAACACCTCAGTCTGGAGGAAGTCATCATAATCCAAGAATACCAGAGCATCATCTGCGGGACTGTGTGTCTCATGGGCATGTCCTGCAGGTTTTTCTGCTGTTGTTGATCCCTTTGCACTTAGTTCCTGGTCCTGCTTCTCCTCTGGGTGTTCAAATGGTTTCTGGACCGTAAGCACAGCCTTCTTTACAACCTCTGTCTGGATGCAGTCATTGTAGTCCAGGAATAGTGAGGCATCAGCTGTGCGACTGTGCATGGTATGTCCTGGGCTCTTTGTCCCTTCTGCTGGGGCTGGGGTGTACTGGGCTGNTTTAAGAAAAAAAAAAAAAAAAAAAAAAAAAAAAAAGATGCTAAGAGAGAGGATAGAAAAGGTCGAAGGAAGGAAAAGGAGGAAAGAGCTGGAGAGAGATGCAGGGTGTTCAGGTGATGCCCTGTTCATGTTTGGTCAGCAGGTGGTGTGCAGGCGCTGCGAGCCTGGACAAGGGTGTGACTCTGATGCTGAACAGCATGGCTCCCGCACTCGATGAGCACAGAACAGGGAGGAGCCTCAGTTCAGAAAAGGAAATGGAACAGTACCGAGGCTTCCTCCTCAGGGAAATTTACGGTGACAGTACAAACACTCTTGTCTGTGTCATCTAAGCAAATAACCAGGTTCTTTTACATTGGGGTCAAAAAAGTTCCTGCAGACTTCAGAACATTCAGAAAATATTCGCTTGCTAAATGCATTTAGCGAACAAGTTCCCATATTTTTTCAACTCTGTTTCTGCTATGTTGGACATTTCTAAAGTTGGGTGGGGGTGAGGAAGTGAGTTTTACCTACATAAGAATACTGGTTTTGCAGAGAGAAATTTGTAGAGAGTGTAGGCAAACTTGACATACCAATGCCACATTCAAAAATTATCCCTAAATTATCTATGTGCCATGAGTAACTAACTCATAGGTGTGCTATATATGTCTATGTGCATATATATATATATATATATATATATATGATATATTGTGTGTATATATAAATATAGGTGTACATATAAATGTGTATACATATATATATATGTGTGTGTGTGTGTATATATATATATATATATATGGTTTTTTTCCATTAAAACCCTACAAAAGAAGAAAATATAGAAAAGAGAGGAAACCCATTCATGTCATACTCTTCTATGTCCAGCAAAGGTGGGTCATGGACTGTGGGGCTGTGCTGGGTGTGTGCTGGGCTCTCTGTCTCTGCTGCCCTTGCCTCGTCCATGCTTCCTTCCTTCTCCTGCGGTTCTTCTGGGTATTCAAATGGTTCCTGGACCATAAGCACAGCTTTCCTAAACACCTCAGTCTGGAGGAAGTCATCATAATCCAAGAATACCAGAGCATCATCTGCGGGACTGTGTGTCTCATGGGCATGTCCTGCAGGTTTTTCTGCTGTTGTTGATCCCTTTGCACTTAGTTCCTGGTCCTGCTTCTCCTCTGGGTGTTCAAATGGTTTCTGGACCGTAAGCACAGCCTTCTTTACAACCTCTGTCTGGATGCAGTCATTGTAGTCCAGGAATAGTGAGGCATCAGCTGTGCGACTGTGCATGG
Organism: Leptocoma aspasia; assembly: GCA_013399835.1. Classification (NCBI taxonomy): domain Eukaryota; kingdom Metazoa; phylum Chordata; class Aves; order Passeriformes; family Nectariniidae; genus Leptocoma; species Leptocoma aspasia. Next base: position 14,814 of record VXAX01006665.1, on the reverse strand, counting down.
TATGTCCTGGGCTCTTTGTCCCTTCTGCTGGGGCTGGGGTGTACTGGGCTGTGTCCAGGAGAACCTGGCCATTGGCTCTGGGCCTGTGCAGGACATGTGTCTGCCTCTCTGCATCTGCTGCTGTGGCTTTTGCTCCCATCTCTTCATCTCCCATTTATTCCTGCTCCCATGGTTCTTCTGGTTTTTCAAAGGGTCTCTGGATCACAAGCATGGCCTTCTTAATTACTTCAATATGTATGTAGTAAGCTGCATTCAAGAAGATTGGCACATCAGCTATGGGACTGTGTGTCTCATGTACATGGTTCTTTTTCCCTGCTGCAGTGTATGTTACTGCTGGTGACACATCCCCACCGTGTTCCACGTCCTGCTGTTCCATAAGTTGCTGGCTGGATCCGTGGATCTCAAGTGTAGCTTTGTCCAGGACATCTCTCCTGGTACACTTTGCTGTGTCCACAAGATCCTTGTCATCAGCTGTTGGATGCTTCTTCTCCTTTTCTCCTGTGCTGGAGGTGGCTGTGGAAGCTAAGGGCAGAGCCCTCAGTACTTTCTGGAAAAGCCTCATCCATCTCTGTCAAGCCAGGGTGTTGATGACTGTAGATGCAGGAAGGCTTTTGGCATGTCCTGCAGGTCTTTCTGCTATTGTTGATCCCTCTGTACTTAGTTCCTAGTCCTGCTTCTCCTCTGGGTATGGTTTCTGGACCATAAGCACAGTCTTCTTTACAACCTCTGTCTGGATGCAGTCATTGTAGTCCAGGAATAGTGAGGCATCAGCTGTGCGACTGTGCATGGTATGTCCTGGGCTCTTTGTCCCTTCTGCTGGGACTGTTACCCTCATTCCCTCAGCAGCGCCTTGTTCCAGGTCCTTCTGTTCTTCCCCGTACTCCTCAGATCCACGGATCACAATCATAGCTCTGCTTAGGATCTCATCTGTTGTGTACTGGACTGTGTCGAGGAAAGCCAGGCCATCAGCTGTGGGACTGTGCGGGGCATGTGCTGGGCTCACTGCCCCTGCTGCTCTGGCTCTTACTGCCAGTGTTGCATCTGTGCTGTGTTCCAGGTACTCCACCTCTTCGGTCTGCTTGAGTGCCTGGATCACAATCATAGCCTTGCTCAGGACCTCACTGCTGATACTCCGGGCTGTGTCCAGCAGATCCTGTGCACAGGCTGTGGGCTGCTGCTCTTCCTGCTCTCCTCTCCTGTGCATTGCAGTGAAGGCCTGGGGCAGAGCCCTTGGTGCACTCTTGAATACGGATGTCCGTCTCTCTTGAGCCAGGGCATCGATGACTGTGGGTGAGAGACGTCTTAAGATAGGTCCTGCTGGTGTTCCTGCATCTGTTGCGTCCTTCATGCCCAGTTGCAGGTCAGGCTCTGCTTCTGCCAGCTGCTGGCCAGGAGCCTGTTTCATAGGGTGCTCCTTGCCCAGGCCCTCAGCCCTGATGGACTGCACTGACTCTGGCAGAACCTCTTTGCAGCCTGTTGGGTGCTGCCTCTTCTGCTTTCAATTGCCTTGGGTGGCAGTTAAGGCCTTCTGNCTCCAGTAGCACCTGATGGTTTCTGGTACCCTCAGTGAACCTCCTACATGTCACCTGTGGCTGCTGGGGTGTGGTGTAACCAATCATCCAGGGCAGGCCTGTGCTCCTGTCCCATCCGGTCTCAGGCTGTCCCATTCTATTGTTGGCACTCACCTGCCCAGGTGTGTCATCAAGAGGCCTGGGGTGCCTCAGCAAGGAACCCTGTCTTTGCCTCTATGGCTCTCTGTCCTCCAGGCCATCCTGATGCTGTCGCGAGCCATGGGCCTGGAAGCTCCTGCCTGGCTCCTCTGAAGGACTCCTCTTGAAGGACACGATGACCTCCTTCAAAACAGGCCCGTGCCTCTGGTGCCCCCACAGCCGCGAAGGGCTTTGGTGGCACTCAACGTGCACGGACAGCCCTGCTTGCTCCTGCTGTGCTGCTTCTTGCTGCTGGTGGCCTGTCCCTGCATCTGTATCCCTGCTTGAGGAAGCTGATACAGACACACAGCCTGCCTGGCCCAGCTCTGCTGCTGGCTGCTCCTCCTCCATGCTGGCCTGGGGCATCTTCTACCACAGACCTGTCACTGTCACACTGGAGAGCTGCTGCCTCTCAAGAGAGCTACTCTCCTAGGACTGGGCACCCCAGGGCTCTCTGCTCCTTAAATACCCTCACTGTCAGGGCGGGGTTCCTGCATCACAATAACCTCTGCTTATTACGGCCACCACATCACACAGGGCCACTGTCACCCACAAGGCTACTGTCACATATGGCTATGCCTCAGTTTTGCCATTCTGTTTTCTCATGCAGTCTTAAGAAAGACAATGTGTGGCAGTGCTTTTCTGTTGTATTTTATTCAGTATGTTTGTNCTGTTGGGTGCTGCCTCTTCTGCTTTCAATTGCCTTGGGTGGCAGTTAAGGCCTTCTGTAGAATGCTTAGTGCCTTCCTGTGTCACATATGGCTCCATTCAGCCAGGGTGTCCAGGAAGGCAGATAAAGGGATGGTGTAGCTGAAGGCCTGGCCTTGATCTGGGCGAACTGCTGCCTCCTTCCCCACCAGAGAGGACTTTTCCTGAGCTGCTCCGGTGTCAACAGCTGTGCCATCTTTTCCTTCATGGTGTCCATTCGAGGGACATTCCTTGTCCTGAGATCCTTCCGGTGTGCCACTTGCTCCTGTTCCCTCATCTGTAGGGCAACGGGGACCCTCCTTGGGACCAGCATGGGACCCCAAGGAACTCACCCAATGATGGACAGGAGATGACCCAAAGTCATCTCTCCTTCGGCACAGCTCTGTGCCTACTGCATCTTCACATTTCTCTTTGTTGGGCACCTTAACATCAAGGGCATCTTCCCACTGCTCTTCCTCAGACAGCTCTGGACCAAGGGCATCTTCACCCTCGTGCCCTTGGTCCAGGCCATTGGCTCACTGCTTGCNCCCCTATGTACTTGGTTTAACCCACAGATGTATCCTCCTCTTTCCCTGTCCATTACCCTATGTACCTACCCCTTTTTCTTTCAGATCCTTCATTGTCTATCATTATAGTCCTACCCTCCTCCCCTGTCAGTTACTGTAAACTCAGCCCCTCTTTCCAGAACCCTCCATGTCAGTTATGTACTCCCGAGCCTCCATTGGTTCATATGTAACATTCTCCTCCCATCCTACCCCTCATTGATTAAAGGATTGTGTCCCCACCTTGTGCTCCTCCCCTAGACCCCTATGAATGGTTGTTGTATTGTACCCTCCTCTGAGACCTCCTCCCTTCATAAGTTGTTGCACGGCACTATTCTTTGTTCTTTGTCCTGGACCCCCTTCAAGAATAAACCCTCTTGGAGACTCCTACAAAGGACTCCTCCCATTCCTTTACCTCGATCCCAGGCATCTTTAGCTATCAACTGCTGTTGAGAACAGCCCTTGATTGCACTGCTACCCAGATGAGCTTCTAGTTGGGGAGGGAGCAGCCACTCTTGGCGCGGTCCAGGAGAAGGGCTAGCCAGTGTGGGCTTCTGCAGCACAAACTGCGTCAACAATGAAGATTTAAATGATAAACAAACAAGCTGAGATCAGATGAATAGCTTTTTTATTTTTTGGATTTCGACTTTGCTACCTGTTGGCTGAGCAAGAAAATAAATAGCAGCCCAGAAACATCAGAAAGGGTGAAGAGGAAGGAGAGGCTGTTATTTAATTATGTGCTTGTCTGACAGACACTCCTTATCCACAAGCAGGAGCTTGCTAAGTTTTATTTGGGAAGCAAGAAATCCTCAGGCAGATTTTGAGGTCATGACTATATGACAAGACATCTCTTTCTCCACGTGCTCCTAGTTCTGGAATTAATTTTTTCCTTTGGTCTTTCCAGCCACATATAAGGGTTTTTCCCTGATTCTCCCTGACATCCATTCATTCAAAGTCCTGCCAGAATTTAGGGTCTCTTCTGTATTTCTGTAAAGGCTGTTGTAGGCTGCACTATGCACTGTGGCGCACATGACACTGAACTTTGAGGACTTCTAGAACTGGACATCACTCCCTTTTGTGGAATTCTGGAACTCTTGAGCACAACGAGCCAGCTTTGGAGTGGTTGTGCCTCTAATTAACTGAATTCTTTTCATTCCATTTTCAAATCTAAGGCAATTTTCTTCAACACACTAAAGCGAGTACAAACTCTTCAAGTCANCCCTCCTCCCCTGTCAGTTACTGTAAACTCAGCCCCTCTTTCCAGAACCCTCCATGTCAGTTATGTACTCCCGAGCCTCCATTGGTTCATATGTAACATTCTCCTCCCATCCTACCCCTCATTGATTAAAGGATTGTGTCCCCACCTTGTGCTCCTCCCCTAGACCCCTATGAATGGTTGTTGTATTGTACCCTCCTCTGAGACCTCCTCCCTTCATAAGTTGTTGCACGGCACTATTCTTTGTTCTTTGTCCTGGACCCCCTTCAAGAATAAACCCTCTTGGAGACTCCTACAAAGGACTCCTCCCATTCCTTTACCTCGATCCCAGGCATCTTTAGCTATCAACTGCTGTTGAGAACAGCCCTTGATTGCACTGCTACCCAGATGAGCTTCTAGTTGGGGAGGGAGCAGCCACTCTTGGCGCGGTCCAGGAGAAGGGCTAGCCAGTGTGGGCTTCTGCAGCACAAACTGCGTCAACAATGAAGATTTAAATGATAAACAAACAAGCTGAGATCAGATGAATAGCTTTTTTATTTTTTGGATTTCGACTTTGCTACCTGTTGGCTGAGCAAGAAAATAAATAGCAGCCCAGAAACATCAGAAAGGGTGAAGAGGAAGGAGAGGCTGTTATTTAATTATGTGCTTGTCTGACAGACACTCCTTATCCACAAGCAGGAGCTTGCTAAGTTTTATTTGGGAAGCAAGAAATCCTCAGGCAGATTTTGAGGTCATGACTATATGACAAGACATCTCTTTCTCCACGTGCTCCTAGTTCTGGAATTAATTTTTTCCTTTGGTCTTTCCAGCCACATATAAGGGTTTTTCCCTGATTCTCCCTGACATCCATTCATTCAAAGTCCTGCCAGAATTTAGGGTCTCTTCTGTATTTCTGTAAAGGCTGTTGTAGGCTGCACTATGCACTGTGGCGCACATGACACTGAACTTTGAGGACTTCTAGAACTGGACATCACTCCCTTTTGTGGAATTCTGGAACTCTTGAGCACAACGAGCCAGCTTTGGAGTGGTTGTGCCTCTAATTAACTGAATTCTTTTCATTCCATTTTCAAATCTAAGGCAATTTTCTTCAACACACTAAAGCGAGTACAAACTCTTCAAGTCACAACAGGGGGATTTTTTTCTCATTTGTCCTTGAGGATTTAAAAAGATAGTCTAGGATCAAGGCATACAGGCACCATCACGACACACTACAGAGACATCTCAAAATGTTGGCAAAGCTGTGGAGGGAAGAGGGGCTTATTCTGGCCAGAAGCTAAACAAATTGTTTGCATTAGTGCTTAAAACAAAATATACAGCTCCTCCATATTTGACTGAAAATCGTGCTGACCTTAGCTGTATTTTCAGCTCTCAGTCCATGTGCTAGACTCAGTGTGACATGCTCAAGACATGCTCCTTAAGCTCAGGAAAAAATGCAATACAGCTGTTATAAAAAAATTCTTTCATTTTATCTTCAAACATAAAGGACCAAGAAGTAAACTTTATTTCATGAAAAAGGTTTTGTGTCACTTAGGTCTGTATTGTATTATGTGATATAATTTTTGTATTACTCCACTAAATCAGATTTCCTGTGTAACATCAGCTCTCTCTACTACAGTTGAGTGGATCAGTGGTGTAAATTATTCTCATTGGGTTTATTAAATTAGAATACATGTTCTCCCTTATTATCCAGCCCAGAACAGGGGGAGTGAACATGTGACTCAGCCAAACCCAGAGCATAAAATCCAGACAACTAGAAAAAAATTTAAAGAGAGCAATGAGCTTCAGCTGGTTTCTACCATTTTTTCAGCTGGCCTGTCTTCCCAGAGACTGAAGTCCCTCAGAGTTGTGATGGCAAGTAGCCTACAGAGAACAGTAATGGGAGTCACGCTGATATTGTATCTTAACTGGATCTTGCAACTGCTATATTTTGCTAATGGTATTTTATATTTTTATTGTGGTTTTTTTGTACCAATATGTAAAATCAGAATATAATATGTATAATCAGAATGTAATATCAACTGTCTTCAAATGAGCAAAGTTGATTTTAGTGATCGCACCTTCCACATGTGGAATATCTAATAGAATCTGGTCAGAGAGTATTGAACTCTGACATCTGCTTAGCTCTTCCAGTGATAGCTACCTTACCTTCCTATCAATTATATTCCTTACAGCTCTATGTATTGCTTTAAAAAATTGAATATCTTCCANCCCTCCTCCCCTGTCAGTTACTGTAAACTCAGCCCCTCTTTCCAGAACCCTCCATGTCAGTTATGTACTCCCGAGCCTCCATTGGTTCATATGTAACATTCTCCTCCCATCCTACCCCTCATTGATTAAAGGATTGTGTCCCCACCTTGTGCTCCTCCCCTAGACCCCTATGAATGGTTGTTGTATTGTACCCTCCTCTGAGACCTCCTCCCTTCATAAGTTGTTGCACGGCACTATTCTTTGTTCTTTGTCCTGGACCCCCTTCAAGAATAAACCCTCTTGGAGACTCCTACAAAGGACTCCTCCCATTCCTTTACCTCGATCCCAGGCATCTTTAGCTATCAACTGCTGTTGAGAACAGCCCTTGATTGCACTGCTACCCAGATGAGCTTCTAGTTGGGGAGGGAGCAGCCACTCTTGGCGCGGTCCAGGAGAAGGGCTAGCCAGTGTGGGCTTCTGCAGCACAAACTGCGTCAACAATGAAGATTTAAATGATAAACAAACAAGCTGAGATCAGATGAATAGCTTTTTTATTTTTTGGATTTCGACTTTGCTACCTGTTGGCTGAGCAAGAAAATAAATAGCAGCCCAGAAACATCAGAAAGGGTGAAGAGGAAGGAGAGGCTGTTATTTAATTATGTGCTTGTCTGACAGACACTCCTTATCCACAAGCAGGAGCTTGCTAAGTTTTATTTGGGAAGCAAGAAATCCTCAGGCAGATTTTGAGGTCATGACTATATGACAAGACATCTCTTTCTCCACGTGCTCCTAGTTCTGGAATTAATTTTTTCCTTTGGTCTTTCCAGCCACATATAAGGGTTTTTCCCTGATTCTCCCTGACATCCATTCATTCAAAGTCCTGCCAGAATTTAGGGTCTCTTCTGTATTTCTGTAAAGGCTGTTGTAGGCTGCACTATGCACTGTGGCGCACATGACACTGAACTTTGAGGACTTCTAGAACTGGACATCACTCCCTTTTGTGGAATTCTGGAACTCTTGAGCACAACGAGCCAGCTTTGGAGTGGTTGTGCCTCTAATTAACTGAATTCTTTTCATTCCATTTTCAAATCTAAGGCAATTTTCTTCAACACACTAAAGCGAGTACAAACTCTTCAAGTCACAACAGGGGGATTTTTTTCTCATTTGTCCTTGAGGATTTAAAAAGATAGTCTAGGATCAAGGCATACAGGCACCATCACGACACACTACAGAGACATCTCAAAATGTTGGCAAAGCTGTGGAGGGAAGAGGGGCTTATTCTGGCCAGAAGCTAAACAAATTGTTTGCATTAGTGCTTAAAACAAAATATACAGCTCCTCCATATTTGACTGAAAATCGTGCTGACCTTAGCTGTATTTTCAGCTCTCAGTCCATGTGCTAGACTCAGTGTGACATGCTCAAGACATGCTCCTTAAGCTCAGGAAAAAATGCAATACAGCTGTTATAAAAAAATTCTTTCATTTTATCTTCAAACATAAAGGACCAAGAAGTAAACTTTATTTCATGAAAAAGGTTTTGTGTCACTTAGGTCTGTATTGTATTATGTGATATAATTTTTGTATTACTCCACTAAATCAGATTTCCTGTGTAACATCAGCTCTCTCTACTACAGTTGAGTGGATCAGTGGTGTAAATTATTCTCATTGGGTTTATTAAATTAGAATACATGTTCTCCCTTATTATCCAGCCCAGAACAGGGGGAGTGAACATGTGACTCAGCCAAACCCAGAGCATAAAATCCAGACAACTAGAAAAAAATTTAAAGAGAGCAATGAGCTTCAGCTGGTTTCTACCATTTTTTCAGCTGGCCTGTCTTCCCAGAGACTGAAGTCCCTCAGAGTTGTGATGGCAAGTAGCCTACAGAGAACAGTAATGGGAGTCACGCTGATATTGTATCTTAACTGGATCTTGCAACTGCTATATTTTGCTAATGGTATTTTATATTTTTATTGTGGTTTTTTTGTACCAATATGTAAAATCAGAATATAATATGTATAATCAGAATGTAATATCAACTGTCTTCAAATGAGCAAAGTTGATTTTAGTGATCGCACCTTCCACATGTGGAATATCTAATAGAATCTGGTCAGAGAGTATTGAACTCTGACATCTGCTTAGCTCTTCCAGTGATAGCTACCTTACCTTCCTATCAATTATATTCCTTACAGCTCTATGTATTGCTTTAAAAAATTGAATATCTTCCAAAGTACCATTTATTGTGGGTTTTTTTCACCTTCAGGAAGTCTTGAGTAACATAGTGGAAGATGAGCTCCAATGTTGCTAAATCTAACATAGTCTGGGTTTACATCAGTAATCTGAAGCACTCATATATAGCACTTTCTTTTATTGTAAGAAATGTAATGACAATTATCAAAGAAATATTTTGGTGGATACTGTAATAGCATGGTATGTGGTACAGCAAAAGTCATATTTAAAAAAAACCAACCAACCAACCAACCAACCAACCAACCAACCAACCAACCAACCAACAAACCATCACCACCAAAACCCAAAAACCAAACAAAGAGTAAGAGTAAAGATTGATATTACTCATCCATACAGATGACCAAAGGCAAATGTCTTTCACTCAGTCTCCAGGAGTAACCTTGAGGGGTGTTCCTATTCAAGGGAGGATTCCCCAGACACAGAGTTCAATATCAGTTTCAGGTGTATTATTCTTTGAAAGGTAGAAATACACTAATACAAACAGGTCTTCTAAATTCAGATGGGAAATATAAGTATCTGCTTTATTTATTTGAGCCTTTAGACAAATGCTAAATTATGTTATGGACATGCAGACCAGAATTTAACACTAAGATGCTGTATTAACACTTGACATGCTTTTATCGCAGTGTCTGAAAATTTTTAAAATAAATTCTTCAGAAAGTTTCTCAGTTTCACTTGGTCATTGCATTAATGTTGTAGAGTAAAATGCCAAGTGAAATTATATTACTAGGATTTACATTGTGAGGAATGTAAGGAAAAAATATTTGCTGTATTTCTAGAGTCTCCATATGGCTTTAAAGGAAATTTATTGAAGACATTTAGAGTTATTTAAGTTTCTTCTTTTTTTTTTTCTGATTAATGTCATATTGCAGCAACTTGTATAAATTTTTTTTCATATACTTCTATATAAGATGTCAAAAATCTTGCTTTCTTGGCATTAGATCAAGAAAACCAAACTAGAGGTTTTGAAATGCTGTTTAGTGCAAATGTGTTGAATTCAAAATGTGATGGCTTTTCCTTTATAACCAATACAAAATGTTAATGGTGTGTGCTGGTTTTGCATCACGGAAGTGATGCAAAGCTTGGGTGTAATTGACAATTTGTTGAGCCACTGGAAAGCTATACACGCCTCTGTGAAAAAACACATGTTAAAAACTAAAGAAATGCGGGAACTTTCTCTCATGGCTGCGATTTCTAACATCTTGCTGCTAAGAAGCTCTGCTCCTTGGACCTGGTGGACCCAGCTCAGCCCCAGGCTGGTGGCAGGGCAGGGCTTAGTAGCAGCAAGATGCTAGAAATTGCAGGCATGGGGATTTCAGCCCCAAGCCGATGTAGGGGGGAGGCCAAACTGGTGAACCAAAACCACTACACAAAATTGGTGTTTCTGCCGGGTTTCGAACTGACACAGCCACATCAAGTCAATCCCTCAGACAGCTGTCATTATACTTCTCTGGTGATGTGCATACAGATTGTTTTAACAGTGCAAAGCACGTAATCTGCACTAGTACATAGCAACAAACAAGATTGGTCTCTGCACTCCCTTGGGTATGGAAAAGTTATTTCAATATTATATTCCTTAAAATGCACCTCTAGCTTTAGACAACAAATTACAAAATAAAAGAATGTTCTGAGTTCGAAGGGACTCACAAAGATCATTGAGTCAAATAAATTCACGGCCCTACACAGGCCCCAAGAGTCATACCTGATGCCTGAGAAAGTTGTCCAAATACTTCTTGAACTCTGTCAGGTTTGGTGTTGTGACCACTGACCTGAGGAGCCTGTTCCAATGCCCAGTCACTCTCTGGTGGAAGGACCTTTTTCCTGATATCCAGCCAAAACCTCCCCTGACACCATGGTATGTGGTACAGGTAGGTGGTATCTTCAGGCCATGCCCACTGGTCAACACAGAGAGAGAAGATCAGTGCTTGCAACTCCACTTTTCCTCACGAGGAAGTTGCAGACTGCAATGAGGTATCCCCTCCCTCTCCTCCTCTCCAGACTGAACATACCAAGTGACTTCAGCCTTTCCTCATAATACTTCCTCTCAAAGCTCTTCACCATCTTCATGGACACTCTCTAATAGCTAATGTCTTTTTTATGTTGTGATGCCCAAAACTGTCCCCAGGACTCAAGGTGAGATTGGCCCATTGCAGAGCAGAGCGGGATAATCCCTTCCATTGCCTTGCTGGCAATGCTGATCTGGTGCTTCCCAGGACATAGCTGGCCCTCCTAGCTGCCAGGGTAGTGCTGGCAGCAGGTTCAGCTTTGCTACTCCTGTGCTTTTAAGACATAGTGCTTGAGAAATGACCAGCACTGATGGACCCCAACATCTTCTAAAGTGTTTTCCCAGGATCTTACCAACTAGCTCTCTGAGAAATCTGAAGCCTGCCGTCCTCATGTCTAGCACTGAAGTTTTGCTGGGACTTTTCCTGCTGTCACCAGGGATTTTCAACTGCATTGCATCATGTTTGCTGTGGCCAAGATGAGTTGCCACTGTATTTCCAAGACACGCTTAAAATGCAACAAATCAAGAAGAGCATCTTTTCTAGCTGGCTCCCTTAATAACTGTGCTATGAAGTTATCATCCAGGTGTAGAAAGAATATTCTGCACCTGTTTGCACCAGCTGTGTGCTATTCCGAGTTAATATCTGGCAAGTTGAAATTCTTGACATGTTTTCCTTTTATCCTCTGGTGATCTAAAGGCAAGAGTTGCATCACACACTTTGATATTGTTAAAAGACATAAGCCTATCAAATAACCAGTGTTCCCTTACAGTCTATCATTATTGGTGGTCCATTGTAGGCTGTATTTACAGTTTTCCTTTGTCGCAGGCCAGGGGCTATATACAGTCATGAACGGGACGGGACTGCTCAGAATGTGTCTTGAGCCGTTTATTTTCCAGCATCAGTCTCATTACACGCTCATGGCAATGGAAAGATACCACCAGCTCACATCCCAGACAGCAGACAAGGAACTTAATGTTACAGCCTATTTTATAAGTTTTCTAACCAATCGCACAAAGCAAAAGCATTTTGACAGTAGTTCCATCCAATCGCTATCAGCACATGTACCTTCAGTTAAAACAATGCTTGCTTATTTCAAATACAATACCTGTTTGTAAGCCTGAAAACACAATGCACAGAGCTCCATTATTAAGCTTAGAACTTCTTAATATCTGCTAGATATACTTTTCTGCAGCTTAAGGAGTTATTCTAGACAAGCATTACTACAGAACCATTGTTCTAATTGTCCATCCTCTTATACTTTTTATGTAACTTTTCTGCTGACTTATTTAATGGCTACTGCTTAGCTCTAATCACAATTCTGCTGTCTCTGAGGCCTGCCTTTTGCAGCTTTCCCAAAAACTCTCTAATTTTATGGAATCCCACAATTCCCCCTCTCTGTTTACCTAAAAAGAAACTTTTATAACTATGTCATTTATTAACTACCTTGTGTTTCATAGCTCTACTATAACATATCTGCTTATTACTTACTTAAAGCGTCTTTTTGCTTGCACTAAGCATTGCTATAATACAACACAGCAATTTTAATGCTGTTGAAGTCTAGTCAGTTCAAAGGGCATGTCTGATAACAATTACAAGTTATTGTTTGAAAAAGTTTCATCAATTCTAAGGTCTTAATTCAAAACCTTCCTCCATGTCTATACCTTCATTCACCATCTCTGTGAGATTTCGAGAAATCTCGGTGAACTATCTCTTACCTCCCTCTCTTGTATGATAAAAACTCCTTTGATAGTTTTGTCCATCATTTGTCGCACACACCGAAGTATGCAAGGTATTACTACTAATATGACTCCCAAAACACCCAACACACATAGACCTATCTTACAAAGTTCTCTTAGCCAAGGTGCAAAGCTCCATTCTTGGAAAAAATCGTCTAACCAGGACCTACTATTTTCTTTAATTTGAGTTGTCAAATTTTTCAACTTTTGTATGCTTTTGTGCATGGATTTAGAATGACCAGACACGTTCATACAACACAATCTTTTAAATTCTTCACAACTGTGCCAGTATGTGCCAGTAAAAGAAAATCAATTGCTGCTCTATTTTGAAGGGTAGCATGTCTAATACTATTAACATCTCTACTATTAGATTGGTTTTTGATTACAGGCAAATCTTTTACTGCCCCACTGACTAGACAGGTTGAGAAAGGCTTTTTTGGTTCTGAATTAGACAAACATATGGTATCTGAGCCTGCTGCCTTGGCTAAGGTTACCTAAACCTTTGTTTTTGGTTGCCCTACAGGAAAATCTGCACTACAAGAAGCAATTAAAACTAAATAACACTAACATACCATTCGATTTTGCTCTATCTTTTCTATGAGCTAATTTTTGGCAAAAAAAATTCTCATATATATCAATTTGAAAACTTTGCTTTTAACTTAAAAATAAAATTTAACCTTTAAAAGTTCAATAGAGGGAATTTATGCTACAACAAAACAAAAACTACACTTTTGTCAAAAATCAGCTTTATGAAACCAACAACTGACACATTTAAAAACAGCATAAAATCAGAATTTGCAGGTTGAACAAGGAACGATGAACAAGGAATGTTAGGCGTGACCCATGATCCCTCTGTTTGGCTCACATCTGCGTACTTGCTTCTACGGTCTTGGACTCGTCAACACACTCTGGGGTGTGATATGGTTTGACGTTTTTGGCTGGGACCCACTTAATTCTTGTACCTGTAGAGACAGAAGCATACCCTTTGCTCCAAGTGATTAATCGAAAAGGACCTTCAATTTGTCCAGTCTCAGGATTTTTAATTAAAACAGGGGGATTTTCTTTCAGTTTTGCTTGTGTGTTATTTGAAAAATGCCTAAAAATTGGTGAATTGGGTTCTGCAACAGAACTGTTTAAAAAATTAAAAACATACAAAGCTTTGTTCAACCTCATCTGTGATGTGATCTCTACTCCCCCCTTCTGTTGATTAAGAATGTGTTTTAATGTTCGATGTGCTCTCTCAATAATTGCTTGACTTGTGGGAGAGTGAGGAATACTAAAGATGTGACTAACACCCTATTCTTTTAAAAATATGGCTCATTTTTGAGATATATATATGTGGGGTCATTGTCAGTTTTTACTTCTTGGGGCACACCCAATGAAGCAAAAGCTTGCAAAAAATGGTGACAGGCATGATTACCTGTTTCATCTGTGTGAAGAGAAGCAAAAACCGCACTAGAGAACGTGTCCACAGAGACATGAATATTTTTAAATTTACCCAAGGAAGGGTATTTAGTGATATCTGCTTGCTATAACTGCAGGCTTTGCAAGCCTTGTGGGTTGACTGCTCCTGTAGAAGCAGGAGGCTGCACAAGCTGACAGTCAGGGCAAGTGTTGACAATAGCTTTAGCTTGACTTTTGGAAATTTGAAACATTCGTACAAGCGCTTGCGCTTTTTGGTGAAAGAAGGCATGACTCAGTTTTGCTTGTTTAAAAATGTTTGGCAAAGTGTTTGAAATAACCATTGTCAGTTTGTCTGCTCTCACATTTCTTTCTGCTAAAAATCCAGGAAGCGAAGAATGAGCTCTAATATGAGAAACAAAATAAGGATTAGTTCTATATTGCAAAGTTGTATAAAGACATGAAAGCCAACGATATA
>VXAX01006664.1:58877-78477 GCA_013399835.1 Leptocoma aspasia | reverse complement strand
ATTTAATTTTGGAAGCTTTTTTTATGGTCTTAGATTAAATGTAGTGGTTTTTTTAGGGGTCAGTGCTTCTTAGCACAGAAGGTCTAAAATTCTCAGTAACTAGGATTCTAACATAGCTCTTATCTTTTCCTGAAAGCTGCTGACAGCCCAAGGCTGGGGCACCTCAGGAGCTGCCCTTTGAGGTGTGGAGGGCAGCTCTGGGCTATGCAAAAGCTGAGAGCTGGGAGAAAATACCCAAATTATCAGGGAATGACAAACAGCTGTGTTATTACTCATCACTGCAACTCCCTGCAGGGCTGCTCTCAGCTTGAACTGGGAAACAGCAATTTACAGTCTCTGCTGGAGGGTTCTGACTCCAGAGGTCGAGAAACAGCCCAAAACCAGGGTGGGTGCAACTTGTCTGATGGAAGAGTTAAGGTATTTTGAATTTTGCTTTTATTTAATCTTTGGTCTTTCCTTGGGTTGCCTGAGAATCCATGCTGGGTGAGGGCAGCCCCATGCCCAAGCTTGGGCCCAGGTTTCTACACACACAAAAAAAAAAAGAAATCACCCAAACCTTCCATGAGGTGGAATTGTCTTTTCCATACAACCTGGTTTGTGCTTTCTGAATATTAAGGTTCTTCTGAACCAGTTAAGAAAACTGCAGTCAGGGATGCTTGCTTTGACCCAGGAGAGGTCAGACCCTTGGGTGTGAGTCGTTCTTGTGTTCAGGACAGGAACACAATTCTGGTTTGTGTTGGGATTAAAAATCGCTTTGCTGCAGAACCAGGAGGCTGAGAGCATGTCTGTGATATATTGGGCTGTGTTGGGTATGGTACTCACTTGTTCATCTCCTCAACAAATAAAGTGGAAATAATCAAGATTATATTGACAGTAAACAGGCTTGTAAACCAGAGGTTAAACAAGCATCAGCCTTACATGAAAGTGTGAGTTTGAAGCAAGAGGCAGAGGTTGTTTTCACCCTAAGTGAAATTACTCTGTAGAAAAGTGCCCAAAGTAAGGATAAAGCAAAGACATAGTTTTATTTTACATTTCACTTGTAAATGCCCCTGCCTTTTTTCTGTTACAGTATACCTCTGATTTTTAATTATTCTTTTTTTTTTTTTTTTGTATAAAGCATTGTTGATTGGTGTTCAAAACTCTTGGATTCAGAATGTGTGTGTGCTCCTCCACTTGTATCTTCAGGACAGCAGGACCTGGTGTTCCATCAACACTGGGCCATAATAGATTTTTCCATTACTTGTGATAGGAAGCTTCTACAGCTTCTCCAGTGAATTTGGACAGGGGTTTGATTCTAAAATGTGCTTTTATTCTCTATGGTTTAGTGATGAAAATTTGCATTACAATGTGTGCGCCTTTTATCTTGAAGGAAAATTTTCAGTGTAATGGCATTTATCTGTAAATTCACCCTTCCAGTGATTGTGTGTTGTAACAGCTCCATGTAGAAGAAGTCATGTCCTAGTGGAAGCTCTGTAGGAGACCTAAAAATGCAGCAATCCAAGTAATTTAAGATCATGGCAAAAGTAACTGGCACAAAAATAATTTATTGCGAAGGACAGCTGTCACTAAAACGCACTCGTTTAAATGGGGCAGGGCTGAAAACTGTAGTCCATGTCCTTTATTATTCTTTTAAAATTCTAACCACTTCTTTGTCTCTGTTTTTTAAAACTGCCGTTTTCGTGAACATAACTAAGATTCAGAATTTTCACAAGGACTGCAGTGTTGGGAAGTTTTTAGTTGAAAAGGTAATCTTGTGTGTTCCCAGTACAGTTCCTGTGGACTCCTCAGGGGTATTTTTCAGGGAAGCCACTGGTCCTGGGACCCTAAACTTGTTCATAACGGCGTGAATTGATTCAGAGAAATCTTTTCCAGGAAGTGGCTGAGGGAGGCACTGACCATCTTCAAGAACCCCAGTTTTTGGACATGGAAAATATCAAGCCTGGCCATTGTTAGTTAAAGAGAGTTTTAATGTAGATGTGGACTGTAGGAAATATTTCTGCTGATAATATTTTTGAAAAACAAAAGTCAAAAGGCAAGTTGGAGCCCAAAGAGAGATGGGTCTTTCTGTGATTTTATGCTGAATTTTGATATTGAGTGAGCAGGAGTGCTGGGAGGATATGGGTTCTCTGTCTTTGAGGAAGATCAGAGTGTAACTGTGCAATATGCTGAATAATGTGGTCAGGCTTTGAAGTTTGCCTGCTTTGGGCTGGAGATCTTCATTTATCCCTCCTAACCAAAATCTTTCTGGATTTCTGTGTGATGGAGATGGATACATCAGGTGTGAGGAGGGTGAGTGCCCAGTGCTTGGTGATGGCAGCATGGGTTTGCAAGGGGTGAAGAGAACCTTCTGAAATAACAGCTCAGAAAAATTAAATACTCTTCAGAGGAATTGAAAACTTGTCTTGTATTTTCATTTAGCTAGAAAAAAAAAGGAAAATTTTAAGGCTGAACTTGTTTCTGAACAAAATTTTAAATGTTTCACTAAGAAGCTGAAGCATGTTCATGAGAGAACTTCTTATTTGGATCTTTCTACTCAACAAAATTTAAATTGTTACAGCTCCATAAAGCATGCAAATCTCAGGAAAGTTTCAGAATACTTTTTTTTTTTTCAGATGATGTCAACGATGCAACATTAGGAAACACAAAAAAAAACTTGTAGGCAAGACCACACTCAGTGTACCAGCAATCATGAGCAGCCCACAATTCTGTAGATTACTGTGGCAGCTCAAATGTGATTAGGAAAAAATGCCTTTGAAGGAATCTGTGAAGGGACACTCATCCCGTGCCGCTTGGTGCTGTGAAAAGTGGAGGCAGGTTACTCCTTCCTAATTCATTATCACAACAAACAAATTGTTTTTGCAATTAGTTTCATTCTCATTCAGGCAAAATTACAGTGGAAAGCCCCATGATAATGAGTATGACATGCACATTAATATAAAATGAATTCATTATGATCAGCATTACTACAGCAGATTCTAAATGAATTAATAATGACAGGGTAGTCAAAACAAAGTGGAGCCACACTTAGTTAAAGCCATAACATGCTGTTAATGACACCATTAAACAGGGGCTAGAGAGCATCAAAAATTTGTTGTGTGAAATTATAGTCTTGGGTGCATAGTGCTTGTTTCTGTGCTTGGTTGTCAGCTGAAACTGTTGGTAAAAAATTGTTTGTTTTTTACCAACTAAGTGAATGGTTTTCCCATTACACAAAATAAAACAATTCTGGTTTGTATTGACCACTTAAAATAAGCTTCAGCGAAATGCTGGTAAATTATTCAGGATGAAAAAACAAAGTATTTTGCTTGGACAGTTTTCAGCAAGTTTAGTTTTTCCACTAAATAAGAAATAGATGGGAATGTGTATATTATTATTTATTTTGTTTTGTTCTGAATTTTTCACAGCAAAAATTTTCATACATTCAAAAGCTGTGAATCTGCATGCTGCCACAGCTTATTTTGCATTTTCTATCCTTAAGGTTACTTTCTTATTTTAATAGTAAACTTGATATAAGCATGGAAAAATAGGTTTAGTGAATGAGTTCTATAGCTTGAATTTTAATAACCCTTTACATATTTTTACCTTGCTTCTCACCAGGTAGCAGCTTGCTACCTGTGTCTTGCACCTTTTTTCATCCTAGAAAATGAATTCTAAATCTCTGGGGAAGAAAAGAACATGAGCACAACATGTAGGAGCTGTGAATTCAGGAGTGCATAAACTAAAACAACAGCCAGCAGTTTTAGTTAGTGTTCTAATTAGTCTGAGTACCAGACACAGCTACAAAAGACTTAAGAAACCTCGTGGTTTTCTGACCCAGAGCTGCTGTTTTTTAACTAATCCAAAAAACTATATGCTTTCCATTTACATTTTTTCTTTTAATTGTAGAAATATGTAGTGGAAATAGTTTTTCCTAGCTCAGAGTAAAAATGGTTGGCAACTATTTCACCTAGAATTCAGTTGTTTCAAGTTTTATATATGATGCTGTAACAATTTAAATTTTAGCAGAAAAATCCAAATAAGAAGTTCTCTCATGAAAATGCCTTTTATGAGGGAAACCTGTAAAATTTGGCTCAGAAACATGCTCAGTCTTTAAATTTTTGTCTTTTTCTTCCTTGCTAAATGAAAATGGAAATATACGACAAGCTTTCAGTTCCTCTTAAGAGTATTTAATTTTTCTGAGCTGTAACTTCAGAAGGTTCATGTTTTTAATTTTCAGCTTCAAATCTGACACTTCAAAGACTTTAATGGAGTAAAATTTAATCTCCTGACTCCTATCTGTTGTTTATGGGAGGGAAAAAACCTCTATCTGATGCATTTCAGTGCCACTGAAGTAACCATTCTTCCTCTATTATGAGATGTGACAAATGGGAGCACCTCCACTCCATTTGTCTTTTTTACAACATCCATTACTGTGTAAAGTTCTGGAGTGTCCTTTCTTATTTGTCTCATCTATAAACATCTCAATCTTAGCCTGCTCATTTCTTAAGGGGAAGTCTTGGCATGCCTCTAATCGTTTTTGCCATCCATCAGTGAACCCTTTGTACCTTAAAATGAGTTTAATGGAGAGAAAGGAACCAAGACTTAGCAATTCCAAGGGGAAACGTCCAGCACTTACAGCATTTGCTAGAGCAGCATTAAAAATCTTTTTCTAGCCTCTAGTTTAATGTCAAAGAGTCTTTTTCTGGACTTACAAACTTATAAAAGCAACATAGTGAAATGACTCAAAAGAATATAGATTCATTACAAATATGCTGATCAATTATCACATTTCCTACATCTCCCCAAATATCCCAGTTCAGGAAAATGCTTTTTCTCTCATCACAGTTTTAATTAAAAGCGCTTTCTTTTTGGAAAGCTTTATCAGTAGCTAAGTATAAAAAAAATGACCAAATGGTAGCGATTCTGCAGCACTCTGAAATCAGTACAATGAGTATTCCTGCAAGACCTAAAAATCAGAATGAGATTGTGCTGTACTGACAGAAAATAATGCTCAAAATTACCCATATTTTCTAGTGCAGCTGAGGTTAATAATTTTTCACTTTTTTTTAGTGTAACTTGTACTTCACAACTAACAGCAAACTAAGATCATAGCTGGGCAATTCTTATCTTACATAATTATCTGTGATAATAGAAAGATTACCCAAATTACTACAATTTGGTGGCTATTGACACCAAGTGTGCTAAAATTCTATTTTTTGTTCTACACCCACTTTTAATCCCACCCTCCATGCATTTTTAATTCTGAACATGGGCTGTTGTTAGTTCCTGTTGCCCGAGGCGTTTTGTGATCTTGGGTTTCTCTTTAAAAATTCTACAAACTGAGTAAGTGAAGTCTACTAAGAAGACTGGAAATGAAAAAGACAATGGATGTGATTTGTAACCAAGTAATGTAATCTGCATGTTTGCAGATGTTCAAATTAAGGCCTTTGCCTTCTATGTATTGCACAGAAGAACTGAGGTTGGGAGGCACCTCTCAGGTCTTTAGGCCCGGCCAGCCTGTTCAAGCAGGGTCACCTGGAACTGCTCGCCCAGGACCACATCCAGGTGGTTTTTGGGAGCATCTCCAAGGATGGAGACCCCACAGCCCCTCTGGACAACCTTGGGCAAGCAGAATGTGTCAAGAATGTATGGCAGGATTGTCCTTACTCTCCTGGGGCCAGCAGATATCTTCGCTCTCCTTTTCCTCAAACCTCTGCTGGTTTTGCTGCAGTTCCCAGTGCCTCACATCCCCACTTAGACACTCGATATGTTGGACTATAATAGTGTTGGAGCGTAAACTTTGGAGTTTCTAGCAAATGATGGACATGTAAAAATGGTTTACAGGCTTTCAGGGTTATACAGACTTTTCTATTTGAGCTGATTTCTTTGGCCTAATTCTGTCTTCTCTAAAAAAAAAAAGCATTGTGTAAATGCATTTTGCCAATCATAATATATTTAAGGCAATTCACAAAATAGTTCACAAAAATATCAAATAATTTACATAAGATGTGCAATAAAAGCAGGTTATAGGACCATTTTAAGACTCTTTTTTTCTTCTTGTGCCTGGTAAGATTCAGATCCTCCCACTCTACGTTTCAAAGTTCTTTAGGGCAGTAGTTATTCTCAGGCAGAGATGTCCATCCTATGGGATCCATGGCAGGAGAGGGCCCCTGGTTTGCACATCTGTGTCAGAGAGCAGGTTGAGGGCTAAATGAATCCTTCTGGCAGCCAGCACTATCGGCACCAGGGAAGGTGCCACAGCTAAAGATACTGACTGGGAATGGATTCCTGTTGCAAGAGTCTGCAAACAGTCTGCAGTCCGATCTTTCCAGTGTGAAATAAAAAAGGTGGCTTGTGTTTCCATGTGAGATTATGATATTGAAGCTAAAAAATAAAAAAAAAGAGGTCAAGCTCATGCTTTATTTCAAGTTCCTGGGATTTTTTTCAGGTGGTATCTTACATCTTAATCTGTAAGGGTCAGTTTTGTGTATATTTGCATTCAATATAGAAATGCATGCATGAAATACAATATTGTGTTGTCAGGAAGAGTAGGAGTCAGCAAAGAGGGAACAGAAAAACGCTTCCCTGCTCTGCCTGGTCATGACTAGAATTCCAGCTGCCCCTCAAAATGGGAGCAAAACGAGCTGAGCAGCTGTGAATGATCTCTCCCGGTTCTGTTTTCACAACTGCACTTGAACAGAAGTGCGAATGCTCAGCTTTGTTGTTGCAAAGCAGCAATTTGCAATAAAGCTGCAGAACAATTACTTTTGAAGAGGAAACCAACGGGATCCAAATTGGTTCTTCTGACTGCAAAACCTCTTGCAAGAGGATTTTGCAGTTCTCTGGTGACTTTCATACTGGAGCTAATTAGCATTTGAAAAAGTAATTAAATAAAAAGGTAACATTCCTGGATGCTAGCTGTGGTAAACTCAAGTCACTTAACTCCTGCAATTGATCTCATCCAGGCAAATCCTGTGTGTGACCTCCCTGTTACTCATGTGGACAAAGGTGGTTTTTGGGATAGAGGTGGTGTAATGGGGCCCTAAACATACATTAACACCACCTTGTCCCCACACTCCTTAATGTTGCAGAACAGTGAAACCGAATGGAACTTCTGCTGTTCTTGTGTAATAAAAGATGCATCCTCGTAACTCTGGTGAAACTATCAAGAAAAAGTGAATTTTATGATTACTTTTAAGGGTTTCTGGTAGGAATTCAATGCCATAATGCCTGTGTTAAGAATTAGTTCATGCTGTAGGGAAAGAGCAATAGGTTAAGGTGGTTTGTGCCAAGAGCCCTAAAACTCCTCCTTGTGCAGCTCAGAGCTTACTTTAGAGCAAGTTTTGTCTGGTTACCTGATCAGGCATCCCACAGATGGGACTCTGGAGCCAGAGCAGGGTTGATGCTCCCAGCACACTCCCAAACTGCCTGGGGAACAGGAACAGCACGTGGTTAGCGAAGGGGAGCAAAGAATTAACTTCAAACCTCACGCAGCTGCTCTTAAACCACATTACAAATGCAAAACCAGCCAGCAGAGTGGGTCTGGAGTGGGCAGAGAAGAAAAGCAGTGCTGGGAGTAGGGAAGCAGTGTCCTGGTGGATTATCTCTGAATGAAATACTGTCCGTGGATTATCTCTGAATGAAATACTGTCCGTGGATTATCTCTGAAAGAAATATTGCCTGCTTGCCGCATGACAGGAGTGCAGCTATCAAGCTCTTTGTCACACCCGCAGCAGCGCAGGCCCTGTCCCCTGTGTGGCACTAATAAATGGACAGGCTGAGGAGTGATGATGCCTTGATGTGGCAGTTTGTCTGTAAATTTCGTTGAGACGAAGTTAGAGAATATCTTTGCCTTGTTTTATTGCATCTCGGATCGACAGCTCGCTTCAGATGCGCTCGCTGGGGAGGTGGGTAGCGCGTGTTGGGGCACAGGGACTTTAAATCATTTTGGTTTATAAATATTGGATCTCCTTCCCATCTTTTGATTTTCCAGTGGCAAATACCTCATGCTGTTTAAACTGTAGCTATGGTATCAGCAAAGGAAATGATAGAGCTTTGAGTGGATAACCATAACTGTATTATCATAAATAATTTCTCTGTTTCTGATTACCCAAGCATCAATTCTTAAAAAGAAAAGCCTCATTGTCCTGTGTATATGTTGCTGGTGTGAATATGACTGCCAGAATAAAATTCAATTTCAGTTTACTTCTTTTATTATCAGTAATATTAGATTATATTTTTTCCATCAGTATATTATAAATACACCTAAACCTGTACTCTGAGCTCCATTGGCTCTTGCTGACTTCAAATGGAATCCTCTCTAATGTGAATCCTCATTGAGACAGAGAAATATAAAGAAAAAGTATATTGATTTAAATACAAAGACATATGTTTGAAGCCAGTTTAATGCAATTTTTTTTTAAAAAAGCTTCCTTTGGGCACCTGTATTTGGTATTTTACTGAGCGTGCCTTCATGGGAGTAAAGTTTGGCTGTTTTAGATGACTTTCTAGAAAAATACAGTGGGGCTGCCTTTATAACTTTGAATTCTGACAAAATTCAGGTTTGATGAAAGTCACTGACAGTTTTAGGGAATAGTGGCTTGATTGCTCACAGAAAATTAATGTACAAAGAGGTACCTTTTTTACATAAAAGACTTGAGCTGCAAGTGCTCTGTGTTGAAGTGTTTGCCATGAACAGGGTATAAACTGCAGCTTGCATGGTCACCATTGATTTTCTTTTACAATTTGGCTTTTTATGAGCTTTATATCTCTTTGTGTATGGCCACAGAAATTTTCAGAAAAGAGAGACAAGGGCCTGGTGTTTCTGCAGCACTTTTAACCCAAATCAAACCAGGTCTGAAAGACTTGATAGATTTAACTGGATACATCCCATTTTTACAAATCGTGTTCTGACTCTTGGTACAAAAGATGTCAGAAGGGGTTGCTCTCACTGCTTGTCCCTTTGTAAGCGGTGGAGTTTGTAAATATGTCAGACTTGCAAGAAAAAAGTTAATAATAAAAACACAGGCTAAAAATTATTTATGCACTTCCCTCATAATAAACTTCCCATAGAATCAGTGAGACTCTTGCTGACCAACAATCAGACTCACCCAGTAAATTTGAAGTGGTGAGCAGGGAGTAAGCACAGAGCAATTTTTCTTCTCATTTTCTTTTTAATTGGCTTTCTGCTAAAAGCACGTTGAGTGGTAGTTAGTTACATGTTTTGCTGCATTATATTCACCAGCTCCCCTGGAGAACACCAGACTAATTAGAAACACTGAGCTCTCGCTTGTAATTTATAATCTGGCAACAGAAGCAAAGAAATTTGAGAAGTACTGTAAGCACAGGCCTCCACCACCCAGGCCAAGGCAGCTCTTCACAGAAGGGTCAATATCCTTGAGAGCCTGAGATATTATAGGTCTGCCCAATTTGACTTTCCAGCGTCAGGAGCAGTAATGAGTTTCTTAGTCTGCCCTCCAGAGAGTCCAAAATTAACCCCGTATCATCTTCAAACTTGACCTCAATCACAGCAATTAATTAACAGGCACTGGAAGGACCTTAACCAAGGAGATGAGTGAAGGGGCTCTGAAGGGAACAAAAGACACTTCTGTTTTACATTTCAGCACATTCCTCCTTTTCCCCAGTGCTGCTTGCAAATCGTATTTTCTGTAAAACCCTGAAAGAATACACTGTAAAGACCAAATCTTTGACCTGATATAGACATAAGACCTGGACATGAGTTTGTAACTCAAAATTATGTGCTTTTTAAAGTCAATTTTACTTTTTGTGGAAAACTGTAGAGTCTAGGAGGCACATGCTGAAAAAACCAATCACATTTGAAGGCAATCAAGAGTGGCATAAGCTTAACTCTTATACTTTGCCATCCTACACCCATTTAGCACCAAAAAAGTACTTTCTGAATAAAACTATTGCTTAACTACAAGGCTCATTCATTCAGGCTTTAATTTTGTGTGTTCTGACAATATAGGTAATTATGGGAGAAATTGATTAAAACGTAGGTAAGAAACAGGAATGCTGAACAAAATAATTGGAAGGTACCACACATATTTGTTTGAATGATTGAAGAAAATATGCCTCAGGGGGGAAAAAAGCAGTATTTGGAAATTTTTTTGAGGAAACACACTTTACCTTAAAAGAATTAAAATTCAGTGGAGCAATCTGCTTGTATTGGAGGTCCTGTATTGATGAAATTGATGCTGTGCTTCATGAAGAATGTTATTTACCTCTGTAAATATGTAGGATATACATTGAGCTTGGTGAAATGGAAACAAAACAATTCAGATTCATTTGTGGTAAGTTATATGCATGCCTTAATGGTGCTTTCTAGACCATAACAGCCTCAAAGAAATGCAATAAAAAAGAAAATAGTTCATTCATTTGCCAGGAATAACATTTCATGAGTTATCTAGAATTGTTTGTCAGAAAGAAAGAACCTTGCTTACCAGGAGTAGATAATGCAGTATTTTTCACCCAATGTGAATGTTAGAGAGCAGCCAGAGATAACGAATCAAGACATTTGTGTACCCAAAAAAAAAAAAAAAGAAATTAAAAAAAAATCAAAGGGGAAGTGCTTCTCATCCTGGGATTTTAGCTAGTAAATGGAAAACTCCTGCGTATTTTAGAGTATTACAGTTAATCAAATACACATTTTCAGTTCCAAGTAAAATTACATTTTGTAGTTATTGCTGCTTCTGTGGTTCATTCTCTGCTCTCTGATTTAACAGTGGCTTTGAGGTTTCAATTGAACCTTAGATAAGCAATTTTATTCCCATATTATGGTTCCTTCATGCCCACCCATAAAAAAGGTTTTACTGATACCGTTCATGTTGTACAGGTGATCTCACAGACAAATCTCCTTTGCTGCTCTTTGTGCAGTTGTGTGAGGGTGGCTGAGAAGAGACAGATAATTCTGAGTTAATTGGCTGCTGATTAATTATAGCTTCCTGTTAACAGAGAAACCAATAATACCAGTGTAAAGGAGTCACTCTTAACTGTTTGGTGGGTCACTTGAACAAAGAGTGGGCTGAATTGCTTTAATGCAATAGTTCACTTTTCCTGTGAATTTTGATAGTGAGCATAGATGAAGTTTCCCCATTCCAAGGCCTTACCAGCGTGGTACAATGTGACGGAATTCTGTCTCTGAGGACAAAAAACACCACTGGGAACAACCTTCAGAGGTGCTAAGCAGAAATGAAGCAGGGCCAAATGACTGATTGAATAATCTGCCTAAATTCTGGTTAAGGGAAAAACAACAACAACAAATTTAGAAATTTGGACAGATTTAGAGACCGTTTCTTTTCAAACATTGAAGATGTGGCAGTCGTAAAATAAACTGATGGAAGAATTAGCTTTTGAAATTACACCCTGCCAGGAAAAACAATGCCATAAATATTTTTTCATAGGTTAGTGGTGGAGCTATTGCTTGCACAGAATTAATTGTTATGTCTTTGTTTAGATTTTCCACTTCTTTTAATGATCTGTGTTAGTGTCTTATGTGGTTGACTACCCCAGAAAATTAGGAGTCCATTAGTGTATAGATTAAGTTATGTAGATTTGAAATGTTGGATGGGCAAGGGAAAATCACATCAGGGAATAGAATTAATTTTCAGAATGCAGCTAAATGAAGTGTGGGAAGATAGGTTAAAAGCAAAGTTTCTCTTCCTTTTTCAGGTGATTGAAATTTTGTGATGACTGTGGTGAAGAGTACGGTTATTTTTAAACACTTTACTGACTGTGGCACTCAGTGTTACCTTAATTCATGAAGCCTCTGGGGTATTTTCAGAGAAAAACATATATTTTTCATGTTAATATTTTTAATTTGAGCAAAAATGGGTTGAATAATAGGAAGAAAATATCCTTCTGTTTAGCTGTAGTGTTAGATGAATGTTCATTTCCAAGGACAGAGTCACATTTCTGATGAGCTAAGCAGGATATATTTTGAAAAGGCTTGAGGTGAAATGATAGCAGAGGCTCCTGTATGATTGATTCTCCTTTCCTTTTAATTTGTAGCCACACATCTTGTTTTTAAGTTAAAACATGTGCAAGGACTGGAGCAAAAACAAGCCAAGGCCAAAGCACTTCCCATTTTTTAGAAAGTCCTTCCTCCTTTTTTTTCCAGTGGGCTTTGAAGAACAGCCTTTTGTAGATCAAGAAACCTATTGTGGATCAAATAAACCTTCCAAGACTCACTTTCATCTGAAGAAGAGTTACTTGGACTCCAGTCTAAGCCTTGCTCTGGTTTTGTGTTTGGAATATGTCTTGTATTCCCTGGAAAACGTCACTAAAAACCACAGAGCAGCTGCCTAAAGAGGTGCACAGCCACTGCCACATTGTCTTTCCCTGCAGCAGGGAGAGGATGAATTCAGGAATTATTGAGCATTCTGAGCTTTTTTTATTGAGCATGGAGCAATTAAGAGCTTTCTGAGCATATCCCACTAGAGGAAACAGGAATGTTGTAGGAGAGCCTGGGAGCCGAGCACTCGTCACTGTGCATGGTTTAATGCTCAGTGCAGTTGTGTGACCATCAGGGAACAAGCAGCTCTGCCTCAAGATTTCTCTGTGTGGCACACATGGATTTAGCTTAGGATGCAGTGCAATTTGACAAAATAGAAGCTTCTGAATTGGAGCTGAAAGCCTCCAGTCAGTTGTCAAGGAGCTCTTGAGTCAGTCTAAGTCCATCAGCAGCTTTTTTGACGTGAAAGTTTTCAAAATGGTTGCATTTACACATTTTTATGGTTGAAATTACTCTGGTCTGATCAGCTCAACACCTAAATCCTCCTTAAGCCCGGTCAAGAATCTGAAGGTTTCTGCAGGAATCCTTGATGAGCCCTGTAAAGGTTTCAGAGTGAGCTGCGTGTGTGCAGTTGTGGCTGTGGTGTGTGAGATGGCCACAGCAGGAGGAGAGAGGAGGTTTGATGTGCTCCATCCTCAAATACAGACCAGGGAAAGAGTTCTGGCATTCCCAGACTTCTCTTTTTTCACACATCTTCAGTTCTTTTCAGCAAGATGTCATGGTTTCACTGAGAGGAGCGTGGGTGACTCTTCCAACTTAGTGCACTGCCAGACAGTAAATATGCTGAGAAATGCTGGTTTCATCTCCTTCAGACAGAGAAAGACATTGGGTCTCAGTCTTCTTCAGCCTGGACAAATTCTCTTTGTTGTGAGGTGTTATTTAGGTGATGATTATTTCTTTTTTCAGGTTGCAATCAAATAATTTATTATGTCTTGGCTTTATTATCTCTTTGGTTATCGAGTGTGGAGTTGTATTTCTCCTGAAGCCCTGTCTGTGTTTGGTTGTGGATGAGGGCAGGATTTCAGGAGTATCCCTGCACTTGCAGGAAAGGAACACCTTTCTGAATTGCATAGTCTGGCACAGAAAATAACTGCTGCTAACAAGCTTCAGGCTCCTCTGTACATAAATTTTAGATTTACATTGCAGGTAACAAAAATTCTCTATTGGGAGTTCCACCATTACCCATGGGATTGCAAATATTGTGATCCTGAGGTCTTTGAAGAGCTTTTTGAGACCTCACCATTCCATATATCTGATAAGTGCTTTATTTTTGGCAGAGGTATGAAGAATGTTGACATTCAGATATATCAGACAGCTCAGTAAGAGGGTTGTTAGTGGTAAATGAGCAGGTTTTGTGTTCTTGACGTGGTTCTTAGGCCACACAGCAATCCTGTGGGCAGGGGTACGGAAGCCAACATCCATTTTCAAATGGGGTTTCTGCATTTCTGCAGAAAGAGACCTTGAGCCAACGGTGGCACTGATAAAATGGCACCAAATTCTATCACAAGGGGATGAATTTTTTCATAACTCCAGGGGTTAAGAAACTTTTATCTTAAATTAGAAATGCATCCATAATGCTTTAAATTTTAAATCACAAGAAATACTGACTTTTTGAAATGACCCTTTTGTAAATAAAATATACAATTATATAAAGCTGAATCCCATAGTATCCTTCTTTGGAAAGAACGGTAAATAATTTGAATATTACTTTTCCATTCTCTGGGTAATCACTGCAATCTCTGTTGGGTATTTAGTGTTGGTCCTTTGGCTCACAAGGCTTGTGAGGAAGCAAAAGAAGAATCTTTTGCTGTTCTTGCTGGAACTCCAGCCCTCACTGAGGCTGAATTTCTGCAGGTTCTGACGGTATTGAGGTGGTTTGACCTTGGCTGGTTGTGGGAGGCCCCTCAGCCACACTCCTGCTCCTCACTCAGCTCAGACTCAGAAAATCAAATAAAAAAGCTCATGTGTGGAGATAAGTGCAGGGAGATCACTGACAAATTACTGTCACAGACAAAACAGGCTTGAGGAAAACTGATTTGATTTAAATTGTCAGTTAAAATAAATTTGCATGGTGAGGAGAAACAGCCCCATACCAGTTAATGTGAAGAAAATTAGCTTGAACTCAGCCCCAGAGTGATGTGCAAAAGAGATGCAAGAGTGATATGGGTTGGTTTCTGGAGCTATGAAGAAGAAAAACTCAGTTTGTCCACAAGCAGGGAAAGATTGCCATGGTGCAAACTGAAGATGAATACAAAAACCCAAAAAAACCAAGCAAAAACCAACAGAAAAACTGCACAACAGCAAAATTTAGAAATAATGTGTGAAGCAGATGTGGGGAGGGTAGCGCATTTAAATGCAGGTAACACCTGAGATCGTGCAATGACCTCCATGTGGGAATGGTATTGGTGTCTGTAGGATCCTGACCTTGCTGAAGAGGGAGAGAGGGATTTAAATGAAGTGGGGTGAAAACATGGCACAGGAAAAATGAGATAGAAGAGAGTAAGAAGCCAAATGATGCACTACATGTGCAGGGGACCATGGCAGGTGGCTGAGGGGTGAAAAAAGGAGTAGGTAGAAGGTGTCTGGAAGGGGGCAGACAATCTTATGACAGCACTTTCCTCCATAATCCTTAAAAATGGCCAAATTATTGCAAGCCTCTGGATTTCTGAGGTTTTCCAGGCAGCAAAAACTTTATTTCCACAGAATAAATTATGCTCCGCCTTTTGTGACAGGTGTACAAAAAAGATAGCAGCCTACTTCTGTTACAAGTTTTTCAATTAGCAGAAGTGGTGCAGAACTGCTCAGGGATCTGAAATTGCCAGTTCAGCTAATGAAGCGTGTAGGTGTTCAGGTTGGTTCCATGTGACTTGTGTAGGAGAGGGCGTCTTTTTAGCCGCTGCATTTTTTAATTAGAAAATTTCGCTAATGAGCACGTTAAAAGGGCATTTAAGTCAAGAATCAAGTTAAGAAATGCCAGCATCAGAGTGTGCCACTGGCATATTTAACAGGGTAGGTCATGGAGTCAGTCTCTGCTTTAGCTGGTGGTTAACTCATTAATAGATTTTCTTTGAAGAAAAGTGAGTTTTCAGGTTTTTTTTTTTTTTTTTTAGTCTCATGTGTTCCTTTAGAATGGAAACTATCAAAACTTCGGCAAAAATATTGCCATTTTCTGGCTCTGTGTCTGAGCTAATCCTGAGGGCATTTCTTACTGCCCTTCTGTTTTCTGCAAGACCTGCAGAACTCCATGGCTCCCCTCCTTGCCAGGCACTGCCCAGACAATCCTGCTCTGCTTGACTTCTAAAAATGAAGAAGACAAAACTCTAACGAGAATGAAACAGGTTAAAAGAACCAAGAAACTCCAAACTGCAATTTTAGGGCAGACAGTAAATAGTTGTGTGGTCTGGGTTGAATTTCCCAGTTTAAATTGGGCATGCTGTAACCCAAGGGATCAGTTTAGAGACTTGGGGAAGCTGTGTAAAGGCTTTTCTGAGTCATGCTTCCAGGCCTATCTTATTTTATGGGATATTTTTCTCATTGGAATCACTTAATTTCATCAGTTTCTTGTGGCATAAAAGAGTTCCCACCCCCAGTGTGTAGGGCTCCTCCTTTTACTTTCATTTCAGTCGCTCTAGGACAGAGCCAGCTCGCTGCCTCCTGGTTCCTACTGCTCTCTGCAAAGCAGTCTCTATTTTCTTTTATTTCTGATCTTACACTGCAAAACATCAAAAACTGAATCACAGGTTTATCTTGATCTTCTTAGCAGTGACTACCCTACTATAAAACTATTTTTTACAGCATTTTTCAAACATCTTTTCCTGAACGGACTTAACTATAATCTTTTTTTGCTATTGATCTCTCTCCCACAGCCAAAAATGCTTTGGGGTAAGTTGTTTTGATTTTTTTTTTTTTTTTTCTGAAACAGATCAGATGAACTAAAGTGCAATCAGAATCTTGTCTTCCCATAGGTCAGAGGATTTTTGTACATCAAGTATTAAGACTTATACCTTATTTCAATGCCCTGATCCAAACTTCAGTGCAGTAAATTCTATCACAAAATCTGGATGCAGCTCTAGTAGTGGTGTATTCCCTTCTTTTTCAAGTTTATCACCCTGGGCTATGTTGGTTTGTTTGTTTTTATCAAGCCATTTATTCTAGTGCCCTAGGCAGAAAGTAGGTAAGTACTTTGAAAAGGATTTAACATGCAGGATGTATAAAATGATATTATCACTGAAGCATGAAAAAACAATGTTTTCCAAATTATACCCATATTAATATAGAGGGGTTTTTTTTTGTCCTTTGATTGTAATCAGAAGAATCTGTCATTTATGAGGTTTTTTTCAGGGAGTATTAGGAATGCAACAAATACCATCCATGCACCAGCAAACATCCTCAGCTATCTTTTAGTCATTGCAGTTAATCATTGTATTGACAGCATCTGTATTGCTTGTGTCAGACAGCTTCAATGAGCAAAAAGAATGTAATCCACGTTTTCATCCTTCAGACCAATAATCCAATGTTGTTCTGCAGAGACATCATCATAAAACCTTAATTTCTATATGGTATTAGAGGGGTGAGTTACATTTCTAAACTATAGTAGCCTGGTAATCATTTGTCTCGAAGAAAATATCATCTCTGTCTTGATGAGAAGAAAGTGTCTTTTACAAAAGCAAATCCAGCAAGGAAACGAGAAGTGAATTCTTATCTTCAGTATCTCAGTTGGAATTGCTGCCATTGGGAAAGCCTAAAGGTGTGGATCTGCAAACAGCACGTGTGCTGTGCCTTGTGCTCTCATTTCTACTGCTGCATGTATGCAGAAATTGTCTGATAGAGGATTTGGGAGCTGTTTTGTGTCCTCCCCTCTTTGGAAATCATCCTTACTTTCTTTCCCTTTACTTCAGGCCAAGAGGTGAGCAGGGATAAAGGCAGCAAGATGCTGTGATTCTTCTGCTTTACACAGCCCAGGGAATGTTATGCACAGGGCAGCTGCTGCATTTCTGGCTTCTTCTGGAGACCTGTTCATTCTGCTGCCTGTTTCTGCTTGGCTGCAGCCCCAGTTTCCTCTGGCTCCTGTTCTTCTGCTCCATAGGCTCTGACTCTTCCTCTCCTAGCACTTGAGTATAATTATCTGCATAGCAATGATCCAAAATGTGTGTTCTGCAGAGTATGTAGGTGAGCTTATTAGTGTATTCCCACCTGCTTTTCAGAGCAAGAGCTGGCAGAAGGGGTAGTGCACCCTCCCTGGTTACAGCTGCCTTCTGCCCAGGCCCAAAGGCTCAGAGGGCTGATGTGAGGTGACACTGAGACAGCTCTCAAAATCCTGCAGGTGTTTATGGAGCAGGGGCTGCTCAGCATGGGTGGGGAACACCCTGTGTTCCCTTAGGAGCCCCCTGGGGTCACTCCCACCTGCAGAGCATCTGAGGTGACAGTGGGAATGTGCACATCAGCGCCTCTCCCTTTCCTTGCCATCCCCCACAAAGACTTTCAGTGCCTCACAGCTGTGTGTCACTCATTTTACGCTTCCAATCTGACACCTAGGAGTTTCAGCTCTTTTGTTTGGAGTTTCATCTTCCAGCCAAGCTGCTTGCCTGCAGAGCGGGTACCAAAAGTGCTTTTGGCTGGTTTCCATGTGCAGACCTTCACAGAAGTGGCTGAGTGCTGAAGGGTCACCTTGCAGCTTTCTGTGGCTCCACGTGTAGTCCTTCAGCCCTACCCACTTTGGAATCAATAGATTTCCTTGTTGTGACCTTTGGGGGTCAACTCTTTTGATGAAAAGGAATGTAAAAATCAGGACTGCATGTAGCACTTGCTTCATCATTCAAAACATTTCAAGCCCAGTTTAGTACTTAATGTGTTGGGCAATTTAATCTTTTCATACAATATTTTTAATGTGGTTTTTGTTTTATTATTTATTGTTATCAAGAAGGCAGCAAGTAGGTCCCTTCCATTTTTATCTATACAGTTTAATTCTTAGAATTGCAAAGGTTTTGGCCTTTGAATGCTGCCATAGTATGGGGCTGAGATGTAAGGTTTAATGGCATACACGTGTCGTGCTTTGCAGGGTCACAGCCAAGGCCTGATTTCATCACAGACTGACTGCAGTAATTCCTTCCAGTCCCATTATTGGCTCTTAACAAGGATGTACCCATTTTATTAAGGATTTTATGAAAAAGCCATTTTAAATAATTTGATCCAGGGGAGCTGTGTTTGAAGTAGTTAGAGGAGCAGGCTCACGAGGGTCTATTTTTACAATTTATGAGTTTAACATAAGTTGCATAGTTATTCTTATATACTGTTTTATGCAGGAATTCTGACCTGGGAGGAAGAAGGGAATGCTGGTACTGCCCTGGGTTCTGTATCCCTTGGAAGAATCTGATGCACAGGCACAGATAATGACCCTTGCAACTGGGCAATGCATTTTGCCTTTTCCACCACAACGAATTGTATCCAGGTGGATAGCGATGCCAGTGCATTCACTGCTGCTGTCATTTGTCCCCTTGGAAGCAGATATGGAAAAGGCAGATTTGGCTCAGTGTGGCAACAGCCGTGGACCAGCTGTCCTGTACATAAGAACCCACTGATCTGGCTTTGAAGGGAAAATCTTGGGCAAAGAAAGAGGTGAGAAAGTGCCAGTGATGTGCATCCAAGCCACGGGGAGGTGTGGGAGCTGTGGCAAGGAAGTGTTTCTAGGGAGCACTGAAGTCACTCTGTCAATACATAACTGAAATGGTAGATGGAGTTAGTTTCTAGTCCTCCTACAAAGGGATCACTTTAATTTCGTGGACTGCCTTCATGCTGTTTGCCCAAAAGTACAGCCCATAAAATGCCAGGCAGGCAGCAGCTGCGTGCATTGCTGCGTGTTCCTTCTCCGTGTCCCATGCCAGCCCTTCCAGGGGAAGGCAGGGCAGAAATACTTCTCACCAGGCAAGTGAGACCTGGACTGAAAACCAGGAAAAGCTCCAAGTGAGGGCCAAATGCACCAGCAGATGGCTGTTCCTGGAGCCTGTTCCCTGGCAGCTGAAGCTCCCCGTCCTCTGAGCGGGGTAAATCTGTGCCACACGCTCGGGCAGGTTCTCTCATGGTTATTTGCATTATGGAGGGAATTTAGCAGAGTGAAGCTTCCACTCCCCCAAAGTGTTCTCCCCTCTTTCTCTCAGTCAAGGTGACAAGGTGACTCTGCAAGTTTGAGTGCTGTGTCTCTCGAAGTTTTACACTGCATAAAGCAGTAGGCTTGATTTTCTTCATGTACCAGGACAGTTTCAGTGTAGAACATCTCTTCTGTCCAGCTTGCTTTTTTTTTTTTTTTTTTTT
>VXAX01006664.1:0-58861 GCA_013399835.1 Leptocoma aspasia | reverse complement strand
TTTTTTTTTTTTTTTGCCTAGGATATTTTCTTTCCAGCTGCAGAATTAGAAGGCAAATTTAGCAGTTCAAAACCTGCAGTTTTACCTATTTAGTGGCCTAAGTATTTACATTTTCACTAGAGGACAAATGATCAAACCAGTGCCGGAAGGGGTCCTGTAAGATATGTTGTCTTTTGGTGTGAAATGCTGCAAGTCAATCCTGTGGCAAAACACAGTGAAAATTAACTAATGACTAATCAACTAAAAGGTTTAATTAACCTATTAACTAATTAACATTTAACACTTAATTTTCATGAAGTATTTCTTTTGCAACATCCATATTAGGTTGAAGCTGTTCAATGATACACTGAGAACTGCTTTCTTAGAATAACTGATTAATAAGGGAATCATAATACTATGGATTTAGAAGCCTTAATTCATGCTAGAACTATATTTATTTCTGCATATATTCTGCATATATACATATTTTTTTAATTAAATGTAGAAGAGTATCTTACAAATATTCTATATTTTCACAACAACATAGTCTCTTGTATGATTGACAATTTCTGGAAAATTAAATATAAATATTTCAAGTATAGAAGCATTGTTCTTCTTACCTTCATTGGGTCCATCTCTTTGGAAGTTCAGAAATAAGATGCAAATAGAGCTACAGAAATGTGTTAAATGCAGTCTGGGATAAACCACTGTACTATATTATTTTGTATTTAAAAATGAGACTTTTATTTATAACGAGTGGAACAAACCAGTGGACCCTGTAATTTCCAAATATCTTCTTTGTTCCCAAAAGCTATTTTCCACTGAATAATCTGCATATTTTTTCTCTCTCTCCATGAGCTCTTGAAATCCATTTAGACCTTTCTGAGAAAAAAGCAACTTAAATATATGAACAGGAGACACACAAACACAAAAATTTAACACTGTACCCATACAGTTTCCTGTAAAACTGCAGTCCTAGGAGTGCAGTTCATTTCTGGCTTATGTTCTAATTTCTAGATAGGAATTTCATGGAATTGAAATGAAAATAAAACATATCAGTCATACCAAATTGAAAATATAATCATGTATCTCAGTCTGTGAAGTGATGTTGGGTCTCTAATCAGAAAATAGTATGTAATAAGCTTAAGTACATTTCTGCTGAGGTTTTCCTCATCAGTGCCACTGATTTAATTTCTGTATTTGATTAAGAAGGACAATGATGGAGTGACTGATATCATTTTGGGAAAAAAATTAAAGGATGAATATTCTTAAGAGGAAAAAGACCTTACTTTCAAAGCTTTCATCTCTCCATGTCATTTAAAATATTACTCTATATTCTGTCCTATCACTCTGCCTTAATCTAAATGTACATAATTTCAGCTCAGTATGATAGCATTAAAGAAATGAGAAACCTGTGGAATTATTTTGATTTAAGACTTTTTGGGCCTGGGCTCTTTGCTTGTTTGTGCAGCTGAAGTTGTGCTTGCCTGCATGGGAATTTCCAACACTCAGCAGATAATTAAAGGGCTTGGTTTTCATTGACTCACTGCAATTCAAACCTCTTGCTTATTAATCTAAACTTGCAGATTAAGAATTATGATTTTAGGAAGAAGTCTATGAAAAGTACATATTTCATACATGTCCATTTTCCATGACATGGCACAAATACAGAAGTCCCTGGATAGCAGAGAAACCTGGATAAGATACTAGATTCTAGAAGATCTAAGGTGATTATAAGTAATACATAGCAGTATTTCAAAGGTGGGCCATTTACAGATGGAATAATGCCACCACAGTCGATTGATAATTTTCATTTTAATTGTCATTGCAAACCTTGAAGAAGATCAAGACTTTTAGCTCTCAGAAAGGAAAGAATCTTGCTGATTGAGAGGGAAACCAACCCAAGCACATGCCTCTGGAGCTGTTGCTGCAGACAGGCAGAGAAAGAGCCCTCCTCAGAAGAGCTTTGTGAACTCTTCCTGCTATTCAGTGTCATTTGTAACTGCTCAATTTCATCTCAATTACTGCACTCCCGTCCATTTAGTGAACTTCTCTTCACAGGAAATAATTACTCTGTCTTCTCTCTTCTCCAAATTGCTTTTACCTTATTGCCAGGAGACAGTCTGGTTTTTCTAATAACTTTCCATTCTAAGAAATATTGGAAAAAAAAAAACGTACATACATAAAAACAAACTTTGATTTTTGGCGTGATTAATTTTCTTTGGGTAATAGGGAATTACGTGGCCATTGCACCAAGTGGATTACAGACCTGCTCAAATATCCACAGGCTTTAGGATAAATATCTCCATTGGACTGAGTGGATAAAAGGAACAAAATCCTGATTATAAACCTGGTTTTCTGCTTTCATTAAGCATCTATGGCTATATCTTTTTAAATGAGGAAAAAAATGTCCATACTTGGGGATTTTTGTCCCAGCTGTTGTTCAAAGTCCTCCTCAATTTGAAGCTTTCATGAGGTGGAAATATAAGCATTTCTGGAAGTGAAATCATAGTTGTCAGCAGGCTGGAATTTCAGTTGACGTAATTCAGAATATGGATCTAGATTAAATTTTTGTCAGTTTATGTTGACAGAGACCTCCCTCAAATCCTGAAAAAGACCCAAGAATACCTGTTTTCTCATCAGGGAAAAGCAGTGTTGATTTTATAATTTTGTAAGAATATACAGATTTTTATTTAAGTCAGAGTTTTGCCATGAATGAATCTGTCTGGTTCAATCCTGCATTTAGAATTTGCCAGCATGCAAAATGTCATTATGATTTAACTGCACAGTGAAATAACTGAAAACTCACAGATACACTGGTTTTCATGGTTATTAAATGGTGAGGTTTTAAAAGAAACTCTAATTTCAGAATTCACCGCTTTGTGGAAAAATAATTGCTAAGTATGTATTGTGTACAGTAAGTTAAATCATTTTACAGTATTAAAAGGAGCAAATAAAGACTACTGCAGGAGGTATGCTAAACAAATATTTAAAAGCCTATAATGGTGACAAATAATGCATAGTAGTATTGAATGTTTCAAAAAATGACTGGACTTAAGTGAACTCTCAAAATCTTCATCAAAACCACACATCTGTATTTTTTCCATTGATTTAATGTTTCATAGAATTGTGTAGCTTTTTATAAGTAATCCGTCTCAGTTTTTCTTATCAGTATAATTTCCAGAGCCTGCGTGATCTTTAGATGCAGATTTAAATTTCTGTCCTTGAGCCAGTGTTCTATGCTTTTTTTCCTCCTACCATTATTTTTTGCCACACTTCCACATTTGGTGGAGTGTTTGCTGCCAGATCTCACCCGTCTGTGTAAGGTACCACATGTGTCTGTTTTCCTGAGGGTCTGCTGCATCTAAATTAATTTTTAACTTTTCAGTCTAAATCTTCTGCTTGTACCTAAGATCTCAAATCGAGACTGCTACTACAGCAGTAATATTTCTGGCTTCCTTAAAGCAGTAAAAAAAAAAAAACAAACAGTTCAGAGCTTCTTTAGGGATTAATTTTCAGACTTAAGGATGGGGACAGTGCCTGAGCTGCTTTGTGTTACCTGAAAGCAGCTCCAGCACTCCCTCCTTGACCTCAGAGAGCTTCACAGTCCCTTTCTTGGAGCTGCTTTTGCTTCCCACAGCTGAATGAAGCTTCCACAGTGCAAACACTTTGCCATCTTTGAGCTGTCAGCTTCAGCTTTTTGAGAGCAAGATGGCAACAGTTAAAGTGGGGAGCTAAGAGAGAGCTCACACACAAGACAGGCAAGGTTATCTGACAATTACCAAAAAACCATTCAGAAACATCTGTGGGTTGTGTGATAAAAGCAGCGTTTCTTAGAGCCATCTGTCTGCTTTCAGATTAGCTCTAGATGGTAGAAATAACCTGCCTTTGATGAAGGCAGTGGGGTTATTTTTTCCTCATTACACCTGTGACTAAAATTATAGAGGTGTTTAATGTAATATATAATGATTGTGAAAGGGAAATGTTTTTATCTAAGGCTAGAAATAATGGAGTTGATTCAAGAATCATTTCAGTGGTGAAACAAGAACTGTGAAGATGTAACTAGGAATTTTATGGGATTTCCTTGCCACTTTTTAGACAGTTTATCAGACTATTGAATTTGAAGCTGGCATTCACGCTTTGCAAATAATTTTTCCAGGAATGTTTGTGACATTAATTTCAAAATTTTCTGCGTTTTTATTGTAGTTGACATTAAGACACATGAGAATATTAAAGTTGATTTCTGTTTCTGATCCAAATCCAGTGTCCTCCTGAAGATTATGCTCCTAACAGTGTTCCACAGAACACATTCTGTCATCTATTATTTATCTGGTTTCTTTAGCATGATAGATATTCCTCTTTGCCTTTCTGACAACCTTCATCACTGTTTCACTTCTTGACAGTGTGACATTCTCAAACAGCAATCTAATGCCTACAGAGTTTCATGTTGACACAAGAAAAAAGAGGGACAGACTTCCACCTAAATGAAGGTGGGTAAATATATGTGTAGCTGTCAGTGGGGGAAGTATTTTGTTTTGAGTAGGTTTTTTTCTTCCCCTTCTTCGTTCCAAGCAAACATCTCCCACTTCCAGGCCCACCTGCACTTTATCCTAGCCAAGAAAATTGCTTTTGCATGTTAAATTGTCCTGTCTGGAGGCACTGACCAGTGTGGCTCCCTTTCCTACCTTACATCTGAAGTCAAAACTGTGTTTGGTATCCTTCCTTTGACAAATTAAGTTATTGCAAACAGTAACTGAGCCATTTGCCTTTTTATTTACTGCAATTTTCCCCTTACAGTAGGTTGCTTTCATGTGGGTGAATGACTGTTACTGAATGTTGAATGAATGTAATGAATGAAAGGTGAACGAATGTAACTAAAATGTTACAAAATGAACTAAAATTATTTCATATAATCAAGGAACTAAAAGGTGAACTTTTCAAAAAGATGCTTTTTTTTTCACTCGTCTGAATTTTTCTAGCTCTCTCCTGCAGGCAACCTTTTAGAAGATTTTTCCTATTGTTACTATATTGTGTGGGTATTGAGGTAAAATGAGCTATTGTGGAAGGAATGCCTATTTTATCAAGCTCAGAATGTAGAATTAATAAGAAAAGATTTCTGGCCCCAAAAGCTTAATATGTATTAATAAACCAAAGGGTGAAAAGAAAAAGCTGGAAGGTTCTTATTGTTTGGTCTTTAATTAACTTGCTGAAGATCATAAAAAGCCTGTAGTTGGCTGAAAATAATAGTTTCGCTTCCCACTTCAGAACCAGCACATAGCCATAATGTTTTTAACCTTTGGCCTAACACACATTTTAATTTATAATTATATTGTTAATTAGAAAGGGAAAAAAATGTTTTCTAAAAGCTGGAGTAAAATTTGTGTGGGATGATAGTAGCTGGGTTCAGAAAATTAAACTACTTAATTGAAGATGTTTTGAGAGATACTCATTGCCATTGAGTAATTTAAGAAGGTTAGCTTTGTTTCCTTAATAGCTCTGGAGAATTAATGTAGGCTTTTTTTTCCTTCTTCCCTTCTTACAAAGAAATGAATTTGCAGAAGGAGTCTTTGGAACCATCTGGCTTAATCAACTTTAAAGTCCTCCCATAAGGAAGCTTTACATGACTCTTCTTGTTTTAAAGTAATTTTATAGGAAGGAAATAATATATTTGTTACTGGGGAGAATCTGTGTGGTAGAATCCCTGTCCAGCACAAGATGTCAGAAGCTCTGAGTTGTCCAAGCTCAGGGGTGCTCTGAAGACCTGTAAAGTTTCAATTTTTGTACAAAAACCAGCAAAATGATGTTTTTATAGTGGCAGTACTTTAGTTGAAGTTGTTCTAGGCCCAGACCTGTAAGGCCTACATGGTCACAGGCCTAGAATCAAGATGCTTTTGCAGTAAAAGAACAAAGGATAAATTAATTTTATCTACATTACTCCCAGAACAAGCAGAGTTATCAAATCTCCGGTGCTCCTGTTGGGAATGGTTTCCTCTCAGCAAAAGAAACCTGAGGCACAGAGAGAGGAGGAAGACAGAATCCCTGTGGAAATGTGTCCCGAGAAAATAGCCAATATCAGCAACTGAGCTGGGTACAGAGAGACCTTTTAGATTTAATAACCAGGTAACACTCAGAACTTGAATTGTGTTCTGGATGTTGTCAATGGCTGCATGAGCAGTTTGCCAGTGTCCTTCATTTGACTCTGATCCGAGAGAGTTTCTCCTTCTTTTTCCCCAGGGAGGGAAAGGCATTTACTGGGCTGAGTCTGTATTTCTGCTGTTGCTCTGCAGCTTCATCCAGAAAATGTCATTCCTGCTTTCCCCCCAGTCAGGGCTGGCTGCCTGGGGAAGTCCTTCAGCTAGGAATTGTGGTCCCTGCCTGAATTCCAGCTCCTGCTAACAGATCAGCTCTGCTCCTCCACAGCCTTAGAATACCCATATGCTTTGTTCAGGACTTTGGGCTCTCTTTTTAAGGGCATCTATATTCATAGAAAGAAAGGTGTTATTAGGAGCTGATACATGGTTGTGGCTGAGATGGAAATCCCTCTCAGTAGTCAGAAATTAGTATTGTATCTAAATTTGCCCCCTTGTGCGTGGAAAATCTTTGATGACAAGATTTCTGTATTTTAACTCCTTGATATAATTTTTAATGTCAAGGTAAAATTACTTTTCACAGCACAGCGTTTACATCTGCATTTTGTAACTATATTTCTCCTGGATGAGAAATCAGATAAAACAAAAATCGATATAAAAAAGTAATGTTGCTTTAATTTCTTTCCAAGTTGGGGTGCTAAGCTTTACTCTGAGGCAGACACCTGCTTAAACTACATCTGATCTTTGTCCCCTTAAGTTCACAGCAGCAGAATCAGAAATATTTGTTGGTCCCCTATCAGCAACAAAAGGTGTTGAAGCTCTTGAAATGTCTTGAATCTAAAATGATGTTTAGACTGCTGGAGCACTAATAAATTGTACTTTTTAAAAATCTTTCCTTCCATGTTTTCTTTAGACTTTGAAAAATGTTGTTAGAACTAATATATTCTATCTTAACTTCTGCATTTGTGTAAGTTCACAAAAGAGCAAAATGTAAAGCACCTGTTAGCTCAGGGTAGAGTGAAGTAAAAAAAATGCATAAATGTTGAGTTGATGAAAAATAATTTGCCACTGATAGAACAAGAATGAAACTGTCCTTATTGCTGCAGTAATTTTTGCTCAATAACCTGTCCCCCTGATCTTTGCAATGAGACCTAAAAATATTAAAGATTGGCCTTATATTTCCTTACCCTTGATCGCTGTGCCTATGTGGCAAAAATATTTTACATTGACCCTGGTTAATATGAAACAGAACCAGAGCTGAATCTCCCCAAACTTTTACAAGATTCTTTTCCAAAACAACTTCTTCAAAACTATTTCAATCTTTGACAGGCACTAAAAAAAACAAAAAAGAAAAAAAAGGAAGAAAAGTCGTGTGAGCAGAGGCCATAATGGAATTTATTCTACTCTTAAACATTTCAGACATCCATCAGAATAATTTAATCTCTTCACAGAAATAAGAGATTATGAAATTACATTGGGTATATATAATAAAATGGTATGCTAAGCATTTTAATATAACTTAAATAAATTGGATCAGAGCAAAACATGTTTTTTACATCTTGAAGAGAAATGTGTATTTCATTTTCTCCAAATGGAAAAGAATTTTAAAAATTTTCTTCCTTATTATTGGAAGGAATTCTTCCATGTTGAAAAGCAGAATTTGAAGTCAAGATATTTCAGAGCTGCACAGGTAGGGACTTCACTGTGTGGGGGTCTGACAACAACTACTTTTTACTGATAAAAGGCTTAAATGTGTCATGTTTAGAATCAGAATAGTTCTTCTTTCTCTCTTTTTCCTTTTTATTCTTTTTTTGTTTGTTTAGTTGGTGTTTTAAAAATTTTTTTTATTTTTTAAATTGTTGACTGTCATGTAGATGAAGATGTAGCCATGTGTGGGTTTTGCAATATAAAGCTGAGGAATTGGAGGGAAAGAGCTCTGAAAATATGGCATAAATCTGAGGTGCAGAGTCAGGAATTTCTCTAGATTCTCTCTTAAAACTGACAGTAATGATATTTTCATTGATTGTTTTTGTTTTGTTTTGTTTTTTATTTGAACATTAGCATTTGGCTACTATAATGAAGGCACTACCTTGCTTCACATAGCACTGAAATACTTTTTTACTTTTGACTGAATTCCTACCAGTGACCAAAAAGGTAAATGCTCTATCTGGCTATCAGCTACTCCTGCCATATAAACACACACATACTTAATTCATTGCTTTTAAGTGGCATTTCTCATGTCACTTCTAGGACAAGAATTATCATTAAAAACCAAAAATAATGTTAAAAAAGCAAAACCCAAAAACCACAAAAAAGTCTCTGTATGACCAAGTCTGGAATTCAGAAAAAATAAATTCCTGCATCAGTATTGTTTAGGTCATTATTACCTCAGTAATTGCAATATACTTAAATCAGTATTACACTGTGATACTGCTCTATCAGAGAGTATTCTGTGGCTATTAAACAGAATTTTTTCAACCATGATCATGCATTACTTTAGATTAATGTCCACAGCTGATCATAGGTCACCAGTTATGTCCCCAGAAAATATCTCCTACTCAAGGTGCTCCTTCCCTTTGACCTCTGTGTGTGTGTGACAGAGAGAAAGAGAGGGCAAAAATCATGTCTATAAAGTTCTACAACACACTCTAAAACCAACCAGCTCTGACTCTGGCAAACCAAGGGAGGAAATCCATTTATCCACCTGGTTTTTTGTGAAGTGTGGATTGCTCTTTTATATGCTGCAATACCTGACATTCATTTTAACTGCTCCATCCACACTGATGGTACATTTGGCTTTCTGCAGTGTGAAAAAGGGGGTTTTTTTCGGCTTCTGAGGATAAAAAACACCTGTGTTC
This sequence comes from Leptocoma aspasia, assembly GCA_013399835.1. NCBI lineage: Eukaryota > Metazoa > Chordata > Aves > Passeriformes > Nectariniidae > Leptocoma > Leptocoma aspasia. The sequence goes on along the minus strand of VXAX01006664.1, from coordinate 49,935 downwards.
TTCAAATATTTCATCCCTTGTAAGCCCTATATATAATTTAGCAAGCCCAAGACAGTTTCTAAATGAATGCTGCGTACTACAACCAATTATGATCTTTCAACAAATAAGTTCTGTCTGCTTTTATAATTTTTCTTACATTTTCTTTCTTTTTTTCTTTTGAAAAATGTGCTTTCCATCCAGCAACAGCATGCAGAAAAAAATCCCTGATTTCTGTATATAGAAATATTTCATTCGTGATCCATGTATGCCCTTTGTCCTGCTTGGAAAATACAGCTTTTAAGTAGGGTTTGGGAGAAATGAGTAATTTGCTTTGTTTTATTAATCCCAAATTTCATTTTTTACTGTCTAGCAGAATATGTGCCCTAAATATCAGCTTGTGTGTTACCCTGTTTTGAAGGGCTTAGTTGTGAGTAGAGAATATGCCTTTTAATACTTTTTTTGACCAAGATGGAAGTTTGTTTGGGAATTAAAATTTGTTTCCAGTGTGTCTGTAGAAATTGGGTAGATGCTTATTTGAGCAGTGGTGTGTATCCATATACCAGAACTTGCAGGGGAACAGAAAGAGGCAAGAAATGGGCCAGAAATAGACAAGAAGTAGGTCAGACCCTCCTTTACCCAGGCACTCACTGTGTGGTTGCCTCTATTTCCCATCAGTGGTGGAGCTGAAAGGGCCATTGCTGGTCTGCCCACTCAGTTCCCTATTTAATTCTACTTTTTTTTTCAGTCATAATTGTGCACATCAGCTCCACGTGGTGACAGCTGGCATTTCCTAGGTGTGGATAACCTTCTGAGCAACTTAGCAACTGCAATTTGCAAGTTATCCCAATTTTACTGACCAGCAATCTGCAATTTTCCTTTCCTTACACTGCTTCTACACGACCCCTTGAGCTGCAGTGAGAATTTACATTTCTGTGCAGGAGAGAGGGACAACAATGCAAACAGTCAAAGCATAACAGTCCCGTGGAGCTGGGAGGATTCATTCCTGACAATCCCAGTGGAAGCATTAAGGGAATCTCCTGGGTGCCTCTGGAGGAAGGATTGCCTTAATGGCTGCAAATGTGCCCCGAGTGTGTCAGTAAATCACACGTGGAATTCCCTCCTGGTTCACTTCCCCATCGCTCTCTCACTCCCCTTCACTGCCAGGCAGCAGCAAATCCTTCATTGTGGGAAATTTAGTATTTCATCCTGCTGGAACAGTTTGCCTGTTTGTCTTCTCTACAAGGATAATTGCCCAGTGCGTGTGAGAGCTGCTACAGCATTGCTTGTGGGTGTTTCTTGATTTATTAATCTTTACAACAACAACAAAAAAATCCCACTTAAAAGCACTGTTAATGTCAAGACATAAAAATCAAGCAGAAATAACTCTCACTTCTGTGTTTGTTTGCTCATGGTGGTCTAAGATAATCTGTACAAATACCACTATTCTCACAAACAGGTAGTTTTGAATTTGGTCTTTTTTCTTTATTTTGGATGTGACAAAGGCTAGTGGCATCCCTTGTCCCATCTTTTACACTTCTGCCTGTGCCATTTGGTTTTTCTTCCTCAAATTATGTTGGTAGGATGATCAGGAAGTTGGAAATAATGTGAGAGAAATGGCCAGAGCAGGTAGAATGCTGTGTTTTGGGCGATTTAGGATTTAGTGGAAAGGGAAGGTGTGATCAGATAATCAAAAGGGGCTTGTGCACATTTCTTGGTTGCTTTCTGGGAACAAAGTGTGCATTTTAGATGTTTGCTAGCTCTATGGATGTGTCAAGTTGGATGGGGCTTTGAGCAACCTGGTTTAGTGGAAGAGCTCAACAAGTACATGTTTTAAAAGGCACAGGGTTAATTTCTTCAGAAGAATGACACCTAGGGAAGGCTGTGAGTTTGGGCAGGAGAAGGATAATTCTGGTGTTCCTTACATAAAGGCCAGGTCTGGCTCCTGGGGTGATCACAGATGACACCCCAGAAGAAAACTCATGGTTTTTTTTCCTTAAATATTTTTTTTTAACAATTCTAACAGAACTACAGCATAGTTGCCTGCAGAAAGGTGCAGCTCTGTAGGAGTAGATCTCCTGGACTCTCCAGTAAGCCTTGGGCCTACTGATTGAACTCCAGGAATGAGGAATTATGTGGGAATGTTCATGAGAGTTGTTCAAGATCAATGTCAGTCGAAAATTAATTCCAAAGGCAATGGCACTTAGGTCACACACCTGCGAAAATCCCTGACACAAAAGGATGAATCCTTATGTGCTTGGTTCCCAAAGGTTTTGTTTGGCTTTTTTTAGACCACACAAAATGTGTAACTTCTTATTTAAAGCATCAGGCATTCTGTGAACAGCAAATGTAGCAAGGCTTTTTTTAAAACTATGATTCTTGTGTGCACCTTTCTTTCTTTTTTTCCCCTCAAAGTTCCCCTTGGTTGCTTGCCAGGATCCCTGCAACACAGGTTTGCATCCCTACACCCCAGAATCCGCTATACTTCCAGGGTGAAGTTCCCTGCAAGTGCCAGCTGTGCAAACCTCTGTCAAACCTCCCACCCTCTGTACCTCTGCTTTCTGTTCAAGGGAAAATCTGTCAACAGGTTCAGCAACTTCTCTTGGCAACTTCTTCCAGTGCCTGGCTAACCTCTGAGCAAAGCTCTTCTTGCTAACATTTAATCTAAATCTCTTCCCTTTTGGTTTAAAGCCGTTCCCCCTTGTCCTGTCACTCTCTGCCCATGTAAGAGCAAGAGCTAAAGTTCATCAAAGTGTCATTTGGAAATTGAATTTGGGGAAATTAAGGGCTGGTAATGCATTGTGCATTCATTTCTGTAGCAAATATATATCCTATAAGAGGATTCCAGAGAGGAAAGTGGAGCAACAAAGGTGAAAAATTGCCATTTGATGCAATGATTTGTCACCTGTTGACAGTTGTGCCTGTTGGCAGAAAAGTTCATTGTGAATGATAAGTTGAGGGCTCAAAGCAGGACAGAGAGAAGCCTTTAAGATTTGTCCTTGAAGGCTGGTGATGTACAGCATGGTTGCATTCTTTCTGTAGTGGAGGTTAGTGCAGTTTAATATGTCTGGTAGTTTATTTTAAGATATCTCCCATCAAAAGAAGTAGAGTGGGAAGGGTGTTCATATTAAACCATATTGTCACAATGCTGGGAAAGGATAATGAGTAAATATCTGTACAAATAAAGGGAAAGAGGTTCTGACAACCAATTAAAATCAGAGTACTGATACTGTAAGCCTGGTTTTTTTTATCAGGGTGACTTGACAATGAGAAGTTTATTTCAATGAAATACTGATCATTCTGAAAGATCATAAGAAAAATGCAGAGCAGACCAGGCTTCATGAAACCATTCAACCAGAAGAGGCCTTTATAACATGCCCTCAAGAATTGGCCTTTTCTGTTGTCTTATCCAGTGCTTTCTATTGCATGCAAACTCTTTGTTCCCATTGAATATGTAGAAATTTTATAGGTGTAATGTAGAATGGACAGCAGGAGATCAAACGTGTTTTTTTCATGCTCCCTGTGGTGGTGACAGTTGAAGCGATGAGCATCTCCCTCCTTCCTGCTCCTATTCAAACAGATAAACTGTTTTGTACATAGAACCAGCCCTATTTTTTTCCTACACCATTAAATGTAAAAAATTATTTGGCTTAAGGACTGCCAAGTAAACAACCATTTGACCCTTCATAGGCTTTTCCTCAGGAGAAATAAAATTTTAAAGGATATGGCAACCCTGTCATAATCTTATTTAAGAGTCAGTTTGAATCCAAGGAAACAAGAGAACTCAGTGTGGGAATTCCTGCTGCTTCATTTCAACTTTTTGTTTAGTTGCTGTGTCACCAGTGTGTGTCACTTCCCCTGTTACCTTCCTCTGTCCTTGCCCCAGTCTGATATTCTGGTTCTGAGGGGCATCAATACTCCAGGTGAGAAGCCTCTAAAACTTCCATGTCCTAATCTATTCCCCGTTGTACTTCCTCTTGTGGGTGCTTCTCTGCTGAAAAAGACTACCCAATAAAAGTGCAATATTGTTTTTCCTATGGGCATTAGACTCAGTTGTTTATGCCTAGTTACGAAATTCAGCCATAATTCCACATTCCTCCTCCTCCTGAGTGTTGACAGGTTTCTCACATATTCTCCCTGAATGCTGGGACCGCACATAGATGGAGCAGATGGAGTTGCTTTTAATCTGCTTTTAATCAGGAAATACATTAACTTGGGAATCACAAGCAATTTTTGTTTCTTGATTTTTTTTTCTTTTTTTTGAGGAAGAAGGGAAATTTTCTGTTATTTATATGGTTCTTTCTAAGTGAATGAAAGCAGAAATGATCAGAGAAGAGCTGCTCAGAGGAGTATTTTGATGAGATTATGTGGTAGGAAGAAGGTAAAAGGTGAAGCAGAAGATCCTACAAGGTGCTTGTAATGTTGACCTTCAGGTCTAGGGGATACAGAGGGGGAGAAGGGATTTACCTCTCCTGTGTCTGGCAGCCATGCAGGCAGCCTTTAGTCAGGCCATGTGAGTATAATCACAGCATTTCAGCTTGGCTCTTTATCTAATCTCAAGATAACTCCTTCACTAATTGATTTTCAGTAAGAAATATAATTACGTCTGATAATGGCTTTTTTTTGTCTTGCTGCTTGGATAAATAGAGATATTCTTGAATAGAAACCTTGAGTTTTAGTCTCTAAATATTCATTAATACAGAGAAGACCAGTTATTTAAAGTATTTGATCTTTTGACATTGTGACATCTTACCACACCACTGTGACTGTATAAAGTCAAAAGTCAATGACAATGGCAACCCCTTTTGGTTGGAAAGCTTTTAATAATTGAGATATTCCTTTACCTCTCCTTCAATATGATAGGCAAATATCTTATTTGTCTAATATTCATTATTGCTCTTTTATATAGATTCATGTAATTTTCGTGTTGTCACCTGTATAGTTATTTTTGAAGGAACATTCTGATGGTCAGATTCTTAATGTACTTGTAGCTACTTCCCTATACTGATATGAAATTGTTTTATACAACACGTTATATATGGTGCCACACATCCTAGATAGGTCGAGTTGCTACAGAAAGGACAACAGAATATAAAAAAACATATAATGTAAACATCATGGTATATTGGTGGAAAAGACCTCTAGGATCATTGAGGCCAGTTGGAAACACAATTTGACTAAATTAAAACTGAAAGTGGTATATTTTTTAAAATCAATACATATTTTGGGGGGTCCATTTCAGTGCTGATTTCAAGAAGCTAGGCTCTGGTTTGACTGGAAGTGCTGAGAACAGAAAATGGCCCTGAATGAGCAGCATGAGGGGACAAAAGGCTGGAACCCCTGTCACTGCCTGTTGTGAGCAGTCTCCTTGCTGGTGTGCTCGTGGGTACTAAGATGGAAAGGATTCTTCTCCCTAAGGAAGCCAGCAGAATCTAATATCCCAGATCCCTGGCATTTGTAGGACAGCAAGGATCAGTTAAGCCATTACACTTCCAGAGCTGTCCACCTTCCCCTTGATTTATAATTAAAGGAGACTTCCAGCACCAAAATTACACATTACAGTTCCCAGCTTTCAGACAAGTGATGTAAAACGGGGAGGATTGCTCCAAGTGGTTTCATTTCCTCCCTCAGTTTCAGTATTAATCAGTTTTTGTAGAGGAACAGGTCCAATCCCATTCCCAAATGATACCTTCAGCCTGTCCAGCCCCATTTGTCCCTGGGCTGTCACAGTCAGACTGCTCACAGCCATGGACTTCAGCTTTCCTCTCGTCATGACACCCAGATGTGAAACTGTTCTCTCCTCCAGTGCTTCATGCCATCCTAGGAACCTTATTCCCTCCTCTTTCCTGGCTTTTAAAATCTTAAAACTTCTAGAGCTGGAATGACCATTTAGCTGTTATCATTTCTATAATTATTTTAATAAAAAAGTCTGTGAGCTCTGAAATGGTGAAAGACACTTCAAAACACTTTTTCATGAAAATCTCTTATCTCTTCTGAGGTAAAAGGGACTGGAATGTCCTCATAATTACTCTTGTGGATATCTTTTTAATAGCCTTGGGGGCACGCACAAACATTTAATTATTAGGAAAGCAGTGAATACAATGAAGGCTATCATACTAATAATGAAGTTTATAAATACATAGTATTCATTAATTGATAATTAATTTAAGAGATAAACACAACTCAATTTTGCTTTAAGCAAGGAGATCATGCAGGTGTTTACTGAGGGAGAAATATCCTGCTATGAGTCTGTGTCAATATTTTTCCTCTTGTCCTTGGGTCTAAATAAGTGTTGATTTAGTAGAGTTTCCTTGCTCCTCTTTTCTAACCAAGCATGCATTTTTCCTTCTCACGTTGTTACAAAAATTAAATTGGCATATGTAGTGGGAGAGAGCCTTAAAATTGGCCTGTGTAGCACGAGAAAAAGTCAAGTAAAAAAGTCCTTTATCACCCTAGAAAGTACAGTTTAAATGAATGCAGAGCTGTTTTCTCATATTGTATCCACTCGTTCTTACCTTGATAGATATATTTCATTCAGCTGAAAAGCTCTTTTCCCTAATTCTGAACATTTTCAGAGAAAAAGAAAGCTATTTTTAATCAAGCACTATTTATGCTATGATGTCTAACTTAGTAATTTAATTTAAAGGAAACTGTCAAGTTTAATTTGGTCTCAACTCTAAACCTGTAAAAACACACTTTTGTGGGCTCTTTGTGACTCAGCCACCGGGTTTAGTTTGCGTGCTTTTAGAAAAACTGTTTTATTTGTGAGATGGAAAAATTCTCAATTGAAATGCAATGTTTAAAGTGAGTGGTTTTCCTTGGATTTCTTTGAGAATAATTTTGCTTTTTAAAAAACAGTATTTCACAATGGCATTTGCAAGCCATACGAGATATTGGTAATAGCAGAGATGAGAAAATGCACTTCTAAATGAGGTAGATGTGTGGAAGAAGTGCAAGACTTCAGGGGTGCTTTACCCCTACACTGTTGTTTCTAAGCTCCCTTAAGCAAAAAAAGAAATGTGAAATTACTGGGGAGGGAGAGAGCACAGAAATCACATAATTCTGATTGCTATTTTTAAAATACAGGCTTAAAGACGACTGCCCTATTTTCATATTTTCTATATTATTTTTCTTTTAAAAGGTATTCAAATCTTAGAGAAGAAAGCTGAATGAAGTATTAGGACTGCTCCAGCCTGGGATGTATTTGCTGCAAGGTGGGATAAAACTGTCACAAGGTGAAAAAGTCTGTCAAGCTGGTTTGGTAAGTCCCAAGTACATTCCATTTGTTTAAAAAAGGAGTAAAGGTCAGATGTAAGGAAGGGTTTGAAACAAAGAAACCAAAAACCCCCCAGAAAATCGGAAAAAATAAAAGTAAGCTTAGTGCATTTGTGGAAGTACATAAAAAACTGAAGCTTGGGGAGATTTTCAAGGTCGGAATGCTTTGCCAGCTGCAGTCGGGCCATGGCTCAATGAAAAGGGAGTTTGGTTTTTATGTCCCTGGTGCCAAGTGACTGCAGCCACACAGCTCAAAAGTGTTGAGCTGCAAGCAGCACCCTCTGCCAGCTCTGGTTTATCCCAAAAATGCATCAGGTGATGCCTTGACATCCCCTGTGAGCAGTGGGCTGGCTGATTCCCTGCCATGTGCAGAGAATATTTTTGTGCCATCACTGAGCTAGGTAAAAATGTTTGGTATCTGTTATGTGCAAATGCAAGAGTGATGATGGGGGAATCACAGCTTTTGAGCACTCAGTGTTACAGCCTGACATGTGTCTGTAGACATGTAAATCAGAGTCATTAATTAGCGTGGAACACTTCAAAAGCCTGCCAGTTGTTGGTTTTTCCAAAGCAAAAATGTGCACACAAGGAAAATTCTCTGAGACGGCGTTTTGTGATGTGAAAAATAATAAAATCTCACTCAGCAAGCTACCAGCTGTGAGCTGTTTCAAGTATCAATTCAATATGTCAGTTATATTAATATGTACACTGACTAACAATTTTGCCAGAGAATGCAGCGGAGCACTCAATTTTTTTTGTGGAGGATATAAAAGAAAGGTTAATATGTGCTTTGCCATATCAAATTATGTAGTGGGAATAGTAGTTTGGCTGTATACAGTTATTTTTGGGAAATTGTATCCGATAGCAAGGCTCTAAACATAACCTTGGTGGAGAAATTATGGCATTTATTATTCAGGGTATGAATTAACCATTTTGGAACAATATAAGATGAGACTGAATTCTCAATTTTCTTATGTTTTCTGTAGCTTTGTTCCTCTAACAAATAAAAGTTCTGAAGATAATATATCTCTGCTTGCTGCTGGGATCAGTAGCCTTCAGAAATAGAGATGCAACTTCATAATCAGTGTGAAATATGGGTGATATATTACTTGAGGTGGGATTGAAGGTGACATTTTGCCTTTTACACTTGCAAAGAATTTGCCAGACTGGGAGGAAATGAAGGTTTCAGGAGGCAGTGTGCAGTGAAACCCACCCATTCCATGTCCTGGAATGAAGGCCAAGTTGGGTGATAACTGTCAGAGCTGAATTTTGCACTCAAGGTTTTGTCAGCATTTCAAATAGAAAACTGATTGCTGCTGTACCAGAACCTACTATTGCTTCAGCAATTTGTTCCCCTAAAAATATTTGTGCTCTCTGTGAGCATTTCTTTTAAGTGTGAGAATATTCTCTTGTATGTTCTGGCCGAGTATCTTTGTGTTGCAATTGCCACACTAAGTGCACTTGAATCCCACCACAGTTGTCTTCTCCAATCTCATCTCATCCTTTTTCTCCTCATTAAACAGATGGCCTTGAGCTTTATGGAGGTGATTAATTAAACTGCACATAACAGGAGTATTTTTTTCCGTGCATAAATTCCTCTTAACATAATTTAAAAGTCTTTCTGCTCTGAGGGGAGGGGAGAAGAATATTTTTATCTTTTCCACTTTTCTTTTAAGCATATGCAATATGTGTCTTAAAATAAATGTATCTCTATGTTGTGCCAGTTGTTTGGAACAGCTTAAATTTTAAGCTGGCTGGTAAAGCTTAACGAGGGTATCAGTAGACAAAATATTTGAATTTGAACACTGGAGGTTGTGAGTTAAAATGTATGTCAGGAATGCTAACAATCTGCAGGTCCTGGGGAGGATTTCACATTTCCAGGAGCCTCTCTGTTGTGTCTTGTCAAAACAATTTTGGTTTGAATGCTGAATATGTAAAACAAGCTCATTATGTGTGACCTGCGAGTATAGCCAAGGTTTCTTTGTGGAAATAACTGACCAAATTATGTCTGATAATGAAAAAATATTTTAAAAATATTTGTTTTTTTTTATCTGCTGATGTGCTTTGCTGGACAATCTCCTGGAGCATCAGGGTAATCATTACAGGTGTATTAAATGATGTAGTCAATGGTCGCTGTAGAAGGTACAGCAGTAAATTCAATGTATGCTATGGAAATCCAGCAGGAAGGGGAGGATATATATGTCCCTGTACATTTGTGTGTGTGCATGTAGGTATTCCAAGAGATCTGCTGTGTGTTTTTTCCATGGTTTGTTTTTAACAAGTTGGGAAGGAGAGCTAAAGGGAAGCTTAGTACAAAAAGGGGATTGATTCTCCTCTCAGATAGGTGGCCAAGGATATCCACGTATCTTGAAAAACTGCTCCGCTCCTGTACATCTATTAAGAGCCAATCTGTGCTACCTAACTGTGAGCAGACAGACCTGAGAAGAATGAAATCTTTTGAGGTTAATCCACTGTAATCCCTTGGTTGACACCTTTTCCAGCTGCTTCTTAAAAGTTTTCGATTCCTCAGGCAGTCTGCACATGATCTGTTTCCTTTCCACTGATAATACCCAGGAAAAACCTTAGATCTCGTCAGAAGGCAAAAATAGCCGGAATTCGGTGCACTCCCAAGAGTATAAATTTGAGTCTTTTTATATTCCAGCTACATTCTAGGGAATGTTATGATGTTATGGGGGAGCCTTTTCCTTTATAGGATGAGAAGAAAGAGGGTTTGGTGGGGTAGGGATGTGTGCAGGCGTGAGCTGACAGTGTTCATTCAAGATGTATCTTGGTTGGGTGCTACAGACCTGAAAAAATGGAACTCTCTGTCACCTTAAGTTATTCAATTTAATAATCTGCCTCGTTTCTCACCCTGCCCTTCTCAGTCTGGCTGGTTTGTTCAAGAAACTTTCTTCCTTTCTCATTTTGTCCCTCCCTGCCTGGCTGCCACTGCCCCCTCCTTTGGGGGAGTTTAATCCTCGCAGCGGGTGATGCTCACGCTGCTCCCTGAGCAGTATCTGCTGCACAAGTCCTTTGTGCCACTCTGATCTCTGGCCCTCCTGATCCCTTTGGCTGAAGGGACACGAAGCAGGGATCAGAGCTGAGCTCGCTGATTAGTTCTTAATCATGTGAGGAGCCCCACTGAACTGAATGGCTGCTGCTCACTGGGACTCATGTATTGTCACTTAGGCATCCTAAATTAAAAGGCCTCTAAAAGGATTGGCTTGATATGCCTCAGTGTGTGACTTAGCACTCTGAAAAAGCTGTAAATATTTTTGTCTTTTCAAAGGGGGGACATAATGCACGTGGTCGGGTTTTTTCCTTCTGCTTATCAGCCTTTTCTTCTGATGGTTTTACTGATGTTTTTGTACAGTTACCCACTGGCCCATTTTGCCAGCATTTTGGGTCTGTATATTGTCACAAGAGGGGGCACACTTGGGATGAATTGGGCAGGGTGAAGCAGCAGTGAAATAGTTAATGCCTTCTGGCCTCGATGGAAGTGCAGCCGGCCCAAATCAGCTCAGAATGTTTTTAACTGAGAAATTGCTACAGCTCAAGTCAGCCAGACTGCTGAGAAAAGGAGCAGGGTGGCCTCTTTGCTGGATGGGGAGGTTGAGATGGCCAGCTTTAACTGGGTGCATGATCTAAAGTGGAACACTCTTGTTTAATACAAGCCTCCTTTTATCTCAATGGTATTGGCAGAGCAACACATTTGTCTCAATTTCCTCTAAACAACAGTTCTGAAGCCACACCTTGCAAGCTGCAAATTCTGCTTTACCTCAGCAAAACCACATACCCTGGACTGACTCAGGTTTCCACTCAAGGTGACTAATTTTCTGTCTTGTTTCTTCCTGATATTAGAGTAGGAGTACATCAGTAACATTGATATTTTTACACCTGGAAAACAGAAGAGCAAGGTTTCTGTTTTAAGTAAAAAATTTGAGCCTTCCCCAAGGCTACCAGAGCATTGCTCTGCTGTGGCACGGGTGATTTTTGAAATATGGAACTCAAATTTGGTTACAACAGAGAAAATAATCCTGGATTTATTCAGAGTCATTTAATCTCACACAGAAGTCAGTGTGCTCATACCCAGTTCTGCAGTCAAGGGAGGTTCAGCTTTCTGCCAATACACAGGTTTGATGGGACTCATTGTTGAGAAGATGCCTTTGAGTTGAAAGAACATTTCCTGACAGAGAAAGAGAACATGAGAACATTATACACTGTGTAGAATACACAGTTCTCTATACAAGTCCCTGCTTTTTCTGGTGAAGACTTTTCTGAAATCAGACTCTTTTTTCTTTTTTTCTTTTTTTTTTTTTTTCTCCTGAAGGAATTAAATCAGGGCTAAAATAACATATATTGTCAGTATTTTCCTTCTTCTCCAGTCACAAAAAGAAACATAAGAGAACACCTTATGACCTTCTTAAAACATTTCAGAATTTCTGCACAAAACCTTATCATTCAGAAGCTCTTCCTGAGCTGTGGCATTTCATTAAAAGGGTGTCCAGACTGCAGCCATTGAGGGTTGTCTGATGGATATGTCTTGATAGACTCGAATTTTGAGTATTTTCGACCTCTCTGCAAATAAAACATCTATACTCAGTGAGTTCTTCAGGCTTGAGGTGGGATTTGTGGTGGCTGTGCTTCTCATTAGACAGAGAAGGCTGAAGTATCAGCTAACAGTGAAATCTGATATTCTTTGCCTGGGAACAGCAGGATCCAGAAAGGCTCTGAAATTTCTGCTTCACTACAGCTGTTCAAAGGCATGAAAAGTCCCTAGGACAAACTCAGCCCTGGATATATCTGGATCTAGATCCAGTGCAGATTTTTGCCAGGCCTTGCTGCTGTTCTTTGCATTGTTCTAATTATAAACCTTCGATTATCTTGTTGATTTAGTGGAGGCCTGCCTGTTTCTGCCAGAGCTGAATTTGGCTTTGTGACTTCAGCTGGAGACAATTGAAGAGAGTTCTCTCAGGCTTGGCCAGAAGGTGATTGCCCTTTGATGCTGCCACAGTTTGATTATGCAATTCATCAATGCATGGACTGCACACAAAATGAACTGAGCCAAGACAAGGTTGTGTAAACTTGACTGGATAATCAAGCCTGGCACAGCACTTTGCCAGCAGGTAGGAAAAAAACCCACTGCCTTGGAGAAGAGATCAGCTCAGGCATCAATTTTATTCCTAAAAGGTGTTGGAATGTAAACCTGAAATACTTTGGGTCAGTTATGTGTGTTTCTTCATGGAAAGGGTAGCTTTGTCTTGTGCTGATCTTTCCTTCTTATTTTATATTTTAAATAAGGTGTCAAAGCAAATGTCTCAATGCTTTGTTTCTTCTTTTTTTTCCCCTTTTTTCTTTTTAAAAAGCTTGTTAAATTTCCAGTTTTATTGACCATTTACAACTCACCACTTGGGTTAAAACACTGTAACACAGATGGGCCCACTAATGATGGGAAAGCCTGAAACATAGATTACTGCTATTTATTGCCATTTTACAGACAAAATAATTCCTGGCAAATTAATTTAGATCATACAGTGAAGGATAACCGTTCCTCTTTCCAGCAACTATTACTAGTGACAATGCTTAGCTAAAGAAATATAGCTTTGGAAAGGTAAACAAATGAAATTGAAATTTTAGAGACTGCTGGAAGAAAAGAACTTGCTGCCTCTATAAGATCTATTATGTTCAGTGTTTGTGAGTGTTTAGATAAAAATTTACTGTGTTCAGTGAGGGAGTGTTTAGGTAAAAAAATTACTGAAAAATCAGATCTGTCACAGCTAAACATGAATTGAATAAGATTTTCACGGTTAGCAACAGAGACCACCAAGCTCCTTTATTGTGTAATCTGTAAATGAAGGAACCATGGCAAAGGCATCATTATCAGTTTTCCTTAATGAAGCAGCAGAGCTATGCACAGGCACAACTGCTAAAAAAATAACTGTATAGACAACCAGACCAGTTTGTATTAATGTTCTGATAGCTTCACCTGAAACAGTTTTCCAATCTCATCAACATCCTGAGAGAGAGTAATGGTTATGGTTATTCTATAACCGGATAATATGGTTATTATATGGTTAAACTTGGGGAGTTGCACAGTTTTTCTTGCCCAGATTAGGCTGTGCGCACTGTCCATAGCGTGGTGCTGCACAGCAGAGTTAATGAAGCTGTTAGCGTGATCTGTCATGTCAGGAAACATCCTGAAAATAATTAGGAAGTGACAGTGAATATTTGGATAGGGGACACGTTAGATAAGCTGAATTCCCTCGTAAAAGATACAAGTTTGCATTTAAAAATACTCAATGACCTCCAGCAGCTGCTGTACTCAAGTCAAAATATGGACTTCATGAAGTCTGTTGTGCTCCTGTTGTGGTAAAAGGTGTGAGCTTCTATGATCCACTGCTTATCAGCTGCACACAGAATTCATTTAAAAAAAAACCCAAGAAAGCACAAAATATTGTCATGAGAGTGTTGCCAGCATATTTTTCCAAGTAGATTTGGTAGGTGCATGTCTATCACCTTGTGCATTTTTTTATCCTGTGTATAAATTAAATATTGTGAGGGGAAAAAGAAAAAAAGACAAAAGTGCATTTTAGATGGGCAGCATGTGCATCAACCAATGGGGATGTGTAGGTTAAACTGAAAAATGTAAGAATAATGAGAAGGAAGATTAAGGTTTGTGCAAAAATAACAAATTTTAATCATGTGTGTTTGAATGTTGGTTCAATTAACGGTGACAAATTGCAAGGGCTATTTTCATTATCTACAAGCTCACATCACCTTGTCTCGATCTGATGGGTAAAAAAGAGCAAACTGGCAAATATCATTGCATCTTTTCATTGTTTTGCCTCTAACTACAGAGGAGAATTAGAAGTTAACTCGCTAGCTGCATCTCAGAATTTTTTATTTAGGGTTTCCTAGGGATACATGAAGATTTCACAAAGCTATTTGGTCTCAGTACTTGGGAGTAAAGATTTAATTAGACCTTTTCCTATTTAGAAGGTACATATTAAAAATGCATTGTTAAATTTTTCTGTGTAACTTAACAGAGCTTGAATTCCCTGAAAGAAATGCAAACTTTCCAGAATTAAATGCAAAGCACAGTGAAATTCTTGAGGTCTGTGCAATGCAGCACAATGGGTTCAATATTTGATGTTTTGAATAATTTTAAAATAATCTGGATTTTTTCTACTGTAAAACAGAACGAAAAAGACACTGTCCTAGTGTACAACAGCGTGGTCAGAGCATCAGCTCTCCCTTATTCAGAAATCTGACTTTTATTTGATTTGGAGAAAGGGAGTAAAAGGCCCCAGAGGAGTGCATTGCCTAAATGCTAAATAACAAGCGTAAATAAGAAATACTGAAATGTTGATGTCCAAAGCTTTTATGCTTCTCATGCTGCTCCAAGAAGAATTTATTCAATGCAGACACAGAATCCATGATCAGTGGATTATTTCCAGCATAAATGTGTGACACTTGAGAATATTAATTAAAAAGGAGCAAAGGTTACTTTGTATAGAATCCTACGGGTACAGTGAGGAGAAATACACAGGAAATTAAATAGAATATTTTCATATATTATTCATCTACACCTGTGATTTTTTTTTTTTTTAATGAAAGCAAAAGAACACCTCAGTAGTCCAGTAGTTGCAGTATTTCCTAGAATAGAAACACACACATTGAAGTGGCAAACCCTACAGACTGGAAGGTGTGAAGTTTTCTCTGCCTTAACTTGTCTTGAACTGCCTGGAGTTTGTTTTGGCTTGCCTGTCAGGGGGCTGTGTCTGATTTATTTCGCTTCTCACAAAATCACAGTCTCCTAAAGGCTGGAATTGTTCTGTGGAGGTTGTGTAGTCCAAACCCCTGCAGAATATCCTGAATATCTCCAAGGATCAAAACCCCACAGCATCTCTGGACAACCTGCTCCAATGTTTCACCTTATAGCAAAATTAAGTTTTAGTTTACATTTAAGTGGAATTCCATACATTTTGCTTTGTTCCCATTGCCTCTTGTCTGGATACCTCTGAGGAGGGTCTTTCTCTGACTTTTTCCACCTTCAAGGAGGGCATTGCTGGCTCATGGTCAGCTGGGTGTGCACCAGGACCTCCTGCTCTCCAGCTGCTCAGGGCCTTTTTTCCTCCCAAAGTGCAGTATTTTGCATTTTCCTTTGCTTGTCTTAGTGGGTATAGCCATGATTTTGACACAGATATTAGCAAGAAGTAGTTACTCTGTGTAGTCTGGAATATTTCTGGCTGTGTCACACTGATGCA
The DNA here is from genome assembly GCA_013399835.1 of Leptocoma aspasia. Taxonomy (NCBI): domain Eukaryota; kingdom Metazoa; phylum Chordata; class Aves; order Passeriformes; family Nectariniidae; genus Leptocoma; species Leptocoma aspasia. The sequence goes on along the minus strand of VXAX01006664.1, from coordinate 34,417 downwards.
CGCTTTGGAGGGAGACAGTCCTGGGATTACAGCCAATTCCTCTCAAGTGGGTATTTACAGGTGTACAGACATGAGATGTTCAGGAAAAGGGAAATGGAGGGGGCACCCATAGATTATAGACCTGGAACTGAGCACAAACAATTTTAGGACAGCAAAGAAACCAAAGGTGACCATCCAATACGTGTAAAGCCTTCTATAGTATATTTGGATGTAATGTCGCCTTGTGTACCAGTAAAAAAAAGGTGTAAAAAACCTGTTAACAAATATCCAAACATGACCTTAAGCACATTCCAAGGGCAAGAGGAGAAGGAAATCACCAACATCATACTCCTCCGAGAGAAGGGGACTCAGGATGCCAAGGAATCACTGTCCCACACATCAGAGTGATTAATTTTAATATGCAGAGGGGCAATAAAGAACACGAGAAAAAACCCAGAGATATCAAGCATGTGCATACAATGATTTTAACTCTATTATTAAGAATTTTCCCCCTAGTCTCTCATTTCCTGTTTCTGCAATAATTAAATGTGAATTAATCATAGCTCATTGTTTCAGCTATGAACATTTCAGATGTAATAACAGTAAATTCTCAACTTTACTTACAAGGTATGTCTTTAGCTCACAGCAGAATTTTGAGTGGGACACCCCTCTGTGAACCTTTTCATAGAAAGATCTCCATTGACCCAAACCATTGCTCAGAAAGCTGAAGGGTGATTCAAGCCCAGATCCACTTTTTGTTTTTCTGAAAGAAAAAAAGCTGCTCCTGCTTTCATGAGTCTCCTCCAAACCCTACCTCAATACCCTCCCTGATCCAGGAGTGTGCCAAGGGCACGTGCATCTGTGAGTGGGAAGATGCCTGTCCTCTTCAAGAAATTCCCTCTGCTGCTCTCTCTGGATGATTAATTCTGCCTTGGCTCATAGGAACTCAAAGACTTAGTTCTTTCTCTGATTGTTCAGGCGTGGTGGAGGCTGCACAGTGTTTCTAAATTCCATCCCAAAGCAAAGCTGTGTTTCTGCACCCTTAAATCTTCCCTGCTCTGGCACAGGGTTGATTCTTGGGTGGTGCCTTATCAAGGAATCTCTTTAGATGAGAAATAAGATAAGTAATCACTTATTATGCTAAATCCACTCATTCATACAAGTCTCCATGAATATTGTCACTTTTTTAACCATTCTCAGGGCCCAGGTAACTTAACCTCTTATAAATAATATCAGTTTAATACATGTACTTTCACTGTTGCTTCATACCAAAGCAGTTGCCATAATATCTGTGGCAGGAATGCTGGGGAAGGGAAATATTGGTGAGAATAGCAAGTTTTGTTTAAAGTGATGTACCTCTGCTACTGAAAACAATAATGAAAATGATCTTTGCAAAAAAGAGCCTGTGAACTGGCAAAGGGAAAAGTTGGTGGTGTTAAGCACAAACGTTTTCGGCATTTGTGGGGGACCAATCCAGCCTGAGAACTATACCTAATTTCTAGGCCTAAATAAGGTCTTCAATCACTAATTAATTACTGTGTTTATTTTTTTCTATAACAGCATGGTCTCCCCAAGAAATATACCCTGGGCAGAAGGAATTGATCATTGCTTTCTTTTCATGAAAATGCAAAATGGAACTTGATTGTACTTAGGTCTTTAGAAAGGAGGGCTGTATAGGTCACCAAGTTCTCAGGATGCTTTGGAAAAAGGGCTTTGAAGAGGTGTGCTAAATGTGTATTCCTTATTAATGTAACACATTAAATATATTATCAAAATAAGAAACAACAGAGATTAAATGAATTAAAATTGAAAGATAAATTAATTAAAGGACAAAGGCTAATAATGGAAAAGAATAAAAAAGAAGTTTGAAGTTGTTGTAAACTAATTCCCTGCATTTAAATTAAAATTGATGAGAGTGACAGAGACTGTAAATGGTGCCATTTCTACTACATTATTTTCCCCTCCTCTGTTAAATTCTGACCTCAGGTAAGTTTTGTCTCTCAGCCATCTGGAACAAGGTTTTCCCTGTTGTTTTGTATGCAAGAGTTGATCAGGACAAACTTAGAGGCTGAGCATCAGATATCATAGCAGATTGGGAAACATCATCCTGCACAATTTAACTGATTAAAATAAAAGTATCTAATTCCATCCTTGTACTCATACACCAGTCAAGTCTGTTCCCTTGATGTTCTGCTTGCTGCAGAACATCTCGCTGCAGTTTGCTTTTTCAGAAGCAAAGGTACAGAAGTGGGATCCCTAAAGAAAAATGCTGAATGAATTTAAAAAACCTTAGTGTCAGTTCCATCCAGATGAAGGAAAAAAAGGTGGTTCCTTTAATATCTAAGAATGTGTAAGTATAAGGAAATCTGCAGAGAGAAACAAGGAGGAAACTATTTTTGAAGGTATATCCATTACTTGTAATATTAATCACAATATGTTGATAGAGAAAATGGATAGGGAAACCATGAAATTTAAAGTATGTCAACTCAAACTGAACAGTAAGCATATGCTATACGCTGAGAGAATTTTAAAAAAATTATTCCAAAATGGGAAATAAAAGAAAGAAAACAGACCAGTACATTAAAAAGTGTAAAGAATAATTTTTTTTAGGGTAAACACAGCATTATTGAATTATATCAGAGGGTATCCATTCCATGCAGTGAAATATATTATGCAAAGGCTTTTGACCTTTAAGAAAATATGTTGATGATTTTCCTCTGCATACAGAAAAATGTCAGCATAGGTGTAAATAAATGTCATTAACTTTGTTTTTGTATTCAGAGTATGTCCACAAGGAGCAAGATGTGCTGGTATTCAGACACCTGAATGGAGAGCATGTGAACCACTCATTAACCCTCCTGGTTCACCTGAGTGCTCAGGCTGTCTCAGGGATGTCAGTGTCTCACATCTCCAAGGAAATGTGCTCTTATCAGGCCTGTGCAAAATTAGGATGCATTTCTGGTCTTATTTCTAAAAGTGCACATATCAAATATACTCCTGTCACGTTTTGAAGAACTGCTTTCCCAGGGACCTGAAGAAGTCCAGTTTCTATTTTCTGTTTCCCCAGTTGAAATGTGTTTATTTTGTGGTTTTGTGGTTTGGTGTCAAATTAGCCCCCACGTAGCTGTTTGCTCACAGTCCCCTGTGGGAAAGGGGAGAGGATCAGAAGGGTAAAAGTGAGAAAACTCTTGGGTTGGTGCAGTTGCTACAAAGAAATGCTCCTCCATCCACTGGATGGCTGCATTTCCATGATCCACATTTGCATCAGTTGCTTTCACCAAAGGCTGAAAGGAAATTTAGTGCTCTTAAGGTCCTGGAAAGAGAAGGTGATGGTAATTCTTGAGGAAGCTGAAGGGCTGTCTGTCCTGCTGTTCCAAAAATGTCTCTCTTGATTCAAGGAGTACAGTCCAAAAATACCTTACTTCAAGAATCTGTTAGTGCTCCTCTATATTTTCATCATTTCAAATCTTGGAGATATGATCCATTTTATAATACAGTGATATGCTATAGTTGAGTAATGTAAGAATATTTCCTCCCTCCTGAAACAAAATTCATGGTATGCAGCTTTTCAGCATTTAAAAACACATTTTTGTTCTTTAGTTTTTAAAGAAGTTTTTCTCAGAACAAATGCTATTTCTCTAACAGTAACAATGAGCAGAAATAAATGCCTGTGGGCAACCTAGGTTTCATCAGTATTTTCGTACAATTTAATGATGATTGATTGCATAAATTGTTGGGAATTGCAGGCACTCAGCGTATTTAAAAAATAGGTCACTTGCATAGATGTAGGAGCCAAATTTAGGCATCCAAGCTGAAGAAAAATTCATGAGGGTGCTTAATTACATGTTGCCTACTAGCCTGCTCTGGAAAGCTGGATGCTCAGAGGGTGATGCCTACATCTTGTTTGGATCTTTGATTTCAGTAGCAATACAGAGATCAGTAAAGTCAGAAAAGTGTCTGCAGGACAGAATCCAGCCCAGAAATCCCCTCAAAGTACATCAGATTGCACCAGGGCTCATAATTCTGCTCCACCCCAGTAACTTTCAGCATGCTGCCTTGACACCCTACATTGCCTAAATACCCCACAAGTTTGTTGGGAGAGCTATGCTGGGATTTTTTTTTTTCTCTTTAATAGCTAATTGACACATTTTGTACTTTACAATTGAAAGACTAATTAGGAACACAGTGAAGAAGACTTTATAATAGCTACTTTGTAGGCATTTTTTACACTATTATATCTTTCAGTGTATGATTCAATATGAATTTTTGTTTGAATTCAATATGAATTTTAGGTTTGGAATGTGCTGTGAAAAAATGTTTTCCTGTACTGGCCTCATTTTCAGGCATTAATGACCAAACCATTCACTCTACATTAAGAGTGTGGACGTGATGGCTCTCAAAATAATGCATTTTACCTTAGCTCTCCACTTAGGTCATGAAGCCTGCACAGTTATGGAGCAGATGTAAACAGTAGAAATACTGTCCAGAAATGTTTTTCTAGCAGGACAACAAGGGGTCTAGGCCTGGTCAGCACGGATTTAGGAAAGTCAGGTGCTGCTTGCCCCACCTGAGCTCCCTTTGTGACAAGGTGACCTGCTGGGTAGAGGGGGGAAAGGCTGTGAATGTTGTCTGCCCACAGTTTATTAAAGGATTTGACACTGTTTCCCACAGAATTTTCCTGGAAAAACTGGCTTTCCATGGTATGGATGGGGGTGGCCTGGATGGATGGCTGGGCCCAGGGAGTGATCTGTCACTTCTCCCAGGAAATGAAGGACAGGACGAGAAGAAAAAGCCTCCAGTGGGGCCAGAGGAGGTTTAGATTGGATATCAGGAAAAGATTTCTTCCCTGAAAGGGTGGTCAGGCACTGGAACAGGATGTCCAGGGAAGGGGTGGCACCAGAACCGCTGTGGATGTGGCTCCTGGGGACGTGGGTGAGTGGAAGAATTGGCAGTGTTGGGCTAAGCCTTGGTCTCGATGATCTTGGAGATCTTTTCCAGGTTTAACCATTCTGAGATTCCATGAAAGTCACCAGACAGTGTGATGTAGAAACAACAGATGTTGCTTGGAGCATAAGGAAGTTGAGTGGATATAATGAGAAGCTGATAAAATTCTGCAGGACAATCTGTCACATGTACTGGATATGTATGCAAACACATATATGCAGCTATGGGTAAAATGTACCCATATATGTGCAAAACCACTCAAAACCACAGCAATAGTTTGCTGATCTCTCTGAATTAATGCACTCTAATGAATAGTTATAAATATGCTTATTTTTAATGATACAGTACAAACTATGAAGCATAAAAAGTGTCAGTGAGTTCAGTGATGCATCACTCTCTCTGTCCTATAGGGGCATAGGAATTTAGTATTTATTCTTTCATTTGGTTGTCCTGAAGTCAGTTATTTCTGTTGGCTTGACAGTCTAGTTTAGAAATATTTCTGACACTGCTTAGTGCCAGAAATAGTGGCAGTGGCTCTGCCAACTTGTACTGCAAATCTGGTTTTGGAAATAACTTAAACTGGATTTTTTTAGAGTTGAAATTGTAATATTAAAAAAAATCTTTAAAGGTTTTTAGAGCTTGGGTTTGGATAAATGTCAGAAAGTCAGTCTCGGGTGAATTTTTCAGTGTAGAACCAAGTTGCAAATTGCATGGTTGAAGGAAACTTCAGAGAATCCACTTTAATGAATGCTCTGTGACCATCCATGCAGAGCAGATTGGATCAGCAAAGTTCAGTGCTGTGTTCGGCCCTGTTTTGATTCAGAGAATCCCAAGTACGCAGTGGGAAAATTTTAAGAAAGGAGTAACCTTCAAGATTTATGAGAATATTACATTTTGCCCTTCCTTTCAGTCTTGAGAGTTCAAAAGGTGCTGCTGCAGAACATGACAAATCAATCTGCAGGTCAGAAATAATCCCTCAGTGTGTAGCAGAGCTGAACCTCCCTGCAGCTCTCAGCAGTGATACCAGATTTTGATCCTCTGTGGCTGCATGGAAAAACCTGTTCTCCCATTCTCTGCCTGCTGACAGAGCTGGCCTCAGCCAAGAGAGGGGTAACTTGGACTTTTGAGCTGGTTCGAATTTTTTGTAAGGTACTTATCTGTCAAAAAAAAAAAAAAAAAGAAAAACAAAATACTCGGTTCATCAAAATCAAAACCTTCCTCAAGTAAAGGTCAGCATTAACAAATGTTCTCCCTCTAGGAAAAAGTATCAAAAGTTGTAGAAACTACTGGTCTTGCTTATAGCAGACTTAAAATAAATGGAAATGCACAGAATTTAATTTTGAAGTTCAAGTGAACAGGTGATAAAATGTTAATGTTTTAGAATTGAGTCTTCTCCTAACAGATGCAATTTTATTTTTGGTTCTTAGAAATGTCATGTTTTTGCCATTCTCTGTTGTACATGGCTCATTTTATCAAGACCACACTTCAAGAAATTATTTCACAGAAACTCCTGAGCAGGAGAGGGGAAATCAGGCTGACAAGACTCTCAAAGAGTTTGATGGGTGTTAGCTACAAGATCAAAGTACTGCTTTGAACAATCTTTCTGCTTTCATTATCTGTTACACTCTGGAATTTAGGAAGAGGAACAAAAAGAAAAAAGAAAGAAGGATCTGGGGTTTGTTTTGTAGGGCTGGAACTTTTTAATAAAAATAACATTGACAAAAAGCCCTCCAAAGGAGCTGCCCAGGTATCATCTGATGTGCAGCCAAACCAACATTACTGACTTTCGGAGACCCTCAGATTTGAGCCTCTGCAATGCATTTAATATTATTCTACAGCTGTCTAAGAGTAAAAGGGCTGCAAGGATTGGAAAGAGCTGACAAGTGCAGGAAGCAATGTGTAACAGGGAAATTTGCTGATTAGAAAACACTTTTTCACACTGAGAACAATGCAATATTATGTACTTTCAAAATGTCAAAATAGAAATTCTGGCAGCTGGGTGCCAGATGCAATTTTGTAAGAATAGGCTCAAATGGAATGAAGTCTTCTTGTAAGTCATGCTTGTACAGCTAGATAAATGCTCTTGATAGCTTGGTTTTTATTTATTTTGTACTCAAGAGGAAAAAGGACATTTAAGAAATTCTCATATTTACTGTAAGAGGGTTTTAATCCTCAAAAACTTTTACTCTGCCACTGTAGACCTGCTTGTTCTAGCAAAAGTTTGTGAAAAGACAGTTTGGAAAACTAGTACAATATTAAATAATTACTGAAAACTTAAACCCACAGATTTAATAGAACTTTTCCTTCGAATACTAACTACTTGATAGTTTTGACTCAGTAAATACAATTTGACTACAAATTAAATGCATGCTCCCACACCTTGGTTGTTAATTATGGTTCATATAGTACACACAAAAGTAATTACCTTCAGCAAGAAGACAGGTTGTAGGAGACAAAAATAATCATATATTTCCATGTCAAAGGGTGCATTCGGTGTTAATCATCTTTCACTACTTACTGCTTTACTTGTAAGTAAATGCCCAATGATTTCCATGCAAGAAAGGACTAACTCAATACCTTTTCCCTTTAAAAGAAGCATTATAGATTTGTTTGGTTATAAATTCACTAAGTGGAAAAATTAAGGAGGCAAATGATGCATACAGCTAAATTAAAATGAACTGTGTGGGAGAATCATCCAAAATTAATGTGTCTTAAATTTCATTCTAAGTTATTTGTCTCTCGTGGTAGTTTTAATTCTAATTCAGGAAAGCAAACAAATGAACAGGTTAAATAAGGTAAAATAAGGCTTTATTTTACCTTAAATGACACAGTGATATAAAAGAAGCAGCATCCAGACATGCTCTGTTATTGGAAGTTAGTATCAAGGCATGATATTATATCAAGGGATTAGGACAAAACCTTAGAATTCATGACAGGGCAATTGAGTGCAAATTGCAGTCTGGAGTTGCAGTGTCACTTTGATGGACTTGCTTTGTTTTTATTTGCTGTACCTGAGAATTTTATTAGCAAGTGTGAGATTGAAGTAGCAGATTTTGCTATTGAAAGCAGCTTTATGGGTGAGTTTCACAATCCAAGGCAGATATTCAGAAGTGCTTCCTGCTGTGATGAAAAGTTCCAGCATTTCAGTGGACAAATGGTTTGCATTAGAGGTGAAGTACTAAAAGATGGAATTTTGACACTTGTAATATGTCAGATTTCTTCCAACCAGGCTGTTGCTTGCCAGAGCATGCAGCTCAGCTAAGTTACAGGAATGGGCAGAGTAGCAGCAGTGCAGAGAGAATAATTGCCAGCATGGCATGGCATGAGTGAAAAGCAGTGCTGGTGAGCAAAACTGGGACTGAAAGGGAAGTGCCAGTGCATCCACTCCCTTGAAATCAGTTGTTGGTGTTCTCATGGCACTCCAACTCTGCACTCATGTATTTTAGAAGTGGCACTAAGAAGGAAATCAGCATTTGCCCCCTGATTGTGTCTCAGACGGATGCCTAAAATCACCTCCTTACATGTGACCTGAGAGAAGAAGGGTGGGATTCTGGGCAGAGTCCTCAGGACTGAGAAGAATTCTTTGGTCATTTCAATCCTGAGGGGAAACAGGAATTTGCTGGAGATGCCAGGCCCCCAAAGCCAATATTTTCACCTCTCTCTCCAACACTGCTGTATATTATCCCCAGTCTAGTTCACTCAGCCACCTACAATTAAAACCCCAAACTGGGATTGTTGCTAAATAGCAGGAGGCCCTGGTATGAAACACAGCTTTTCCAAGGACAGCCTGTATTTCCCATCCATGTCCCTAAAAAATCCTGCTCAGTGAAGACAAGCAGCAGGGAAGGACCAAGCAATTGTTTTCAACTGCATTGATTTCTTTCCTTTGGAAACTTTCCAAATCTCAAAATTCCAAAGATTTCATTACATCAGCAAGTAAGTGGAGCAGATTTTCAGATTTTGGGTACTTGTTGAAAACAAAACCAAACCATAAAATCTAAGAAGTAAATACACTCACCTAAATACTGCTTGAAATGAGAATGATGGCTAAGGCAGAGAAATAACAACAACAACAAAAAAAAGCTCTGTAATAATAGCCTCTCTTTTGTATAGCAAGTCCTTCCTAGATACTTCTGTGATTTACTTAGACTGTTTTAGCTGTCATTTGATAAAATGGGTTAAAATTATTTAGGCTGATGGCTCATGACAGAAGTTTTACACCACAAGCACTCTTGATGCATCTTATATATTAAAGGACCTTGTATGTTGTTGCTTCTGATGCCTGAATAAGTGCCTTGAACAGTCTTTCAGTAATTTAAAAGTGTGTGTCTCATGCCATCTTCTGAGGAGACGATTGGATTTTCAAATGCACAGCAAATACTTTCAAATATTTATTGTAAAACTCAGAATTATAACCACCAGCAGCAGTTCTTTTTTTCTTTTCTTGAAAGCATATTTACATACTTTTTTTATATGAACTCAATGAACTCTGAGTAAAGTGCTAAATCTTAGGAACATTGATAATGTTTCTAAAATGTAGATAAATGAGCCTGAAGGGCTGTGACAAATTGCCCATGTCCTGCTACACTTAGGTTTAAAATCAGTTTTAGTTTCTGAATTATTCTTTATATGGTATCCTTGTAGGTATTTATCTTATTTGCAGCCAGAATATGTAAATATTCCACCTCTTTTTTGTTAGTTTCTCTATATACTCTCAATCTTGATAATATTTTTTTCTTCAACACCCTGAAACCCCACGAGGATTCATGGCCTACCTGGGTTTGTTTTACTCCATACTCCAGTAGTAATCAGACACCCATCTTCCAAGGAACTTGAAAATTCAAATTTTCATGGAAAAGATGGTGCCCACTGGTGCTGCCTTATTCAATCCACAAGTTCCCTGCTGAGTATTTAACCTAAACCAAACCTGCAGGCTTTACATACAATATTTACAATAGGAATGATGGAGAAACTAATTCTTTGTGAAAAACTTCCTTCTGTGGCATTATTGACCACTCCTTTAGCACCCTTCAGGACAGGGAGGAAAGGCTTCTCAGCAGCTTGACATTTGAAATTGGCATCATGCTCCATGAGGAGAACAGAATCAATGACAGCTTTCTTATTTTCTCACAAATCCATCAGTGCCCACTTCTTTTGTCTGATAGCTTCATAGAAATGTATAGGAATTTAGTTTGGGAAAAAAAATCTCTGAAGATCATCTGGTCCAAACACCCACTCAGAGCCTGGGCCACTCTGAACTTTTAGTCAGATTGTTTGACGAATTAAAATTTGAAAATCACCACAGAAGGAGATTTGATCACTTCTTTGGACAATCTGTTCCAGTGTTTGATTTCTTCCCTTCGTGTCATTGCAATTTCCTGTGTTGGAATGTCTGTGTGTGGCTCGTGGGTCTTGCAACGTGAATGTCCAAGAAAACCTGTTTATTTTGAATAAAAGTTGTCTTGCCTCTTGGCAAAATGAGAAAATTTTAGTTAGGAATTATTTCTCCATTATCTTCTTCTGTAATAGTGATTTCAAATTTCAAGACAAGGGTGAGGAGAAACCCAGTACTGTGACCTCATAGCCACTCTGAACAGGTATCTGAAACTTCTAACATCCTACAAGCCTGTAGGTGTGGTAGAAAAGCAATGCCTGTGTAAAAATGCAGACCAGATGGTATTTCTCATCTGATTACAGCACATTGAATCAGTTATATGTGAGTTTTTGTGACGAGAACTTTTGGCAAGGAATTTTCCACGCCACAGGTTGTGTCTATGTGTTTGAGGGGTTTTTTTATTCTGTTAATTTTGTTCTTCAAAAATATGTCTGATGCATGGTAAAAAGTTGCCCTTTCCATATCAGAGAACAGGGGAAGTCATCAGACATGACTAATTACAAATTCTGATGCAGTGCCATCAAATCAGATTCCTCTGACACCAGTTTTCTTTCAGTCATCAACTTAAATATACATAATACACATACCCTCCTGGAAATTTGAAATAGTATTCGTTTCTCTTCAATGACCAAAACCATATTAATTGATGCCCTTTTAAAACACAAATTGTTCTGGGCTTCAGATTTATCAGGAATTTTTTTCAGTTTTTTCTTCACAGCTTCCTAGATTCCCCTATTTCCTCAGCCATGTTTTTGCTTTCTAACACTGGAAAGCCATTTTAATTTCTAGGCAAAGTATTTCCTGTCCCTATTTGCCACTCTCAACATTGCATTCCACTCTCAGCTAATTCTCTGTGTTAAATGTTTCACTTCAAAAACTTCAGTAAAACCTTATTTACTTGAAGCCCAGTTGTACTTTTTAATTGCAACTGAGAAGTTGAAAACATTAACCACAGATGGAAGCACGATGACTTCCATCAGAATATCATATGGAAATGTTTTAGGACATTTTAGGCAAATAAGATTTGGTGTTATTGTTGTACCCACTTTTTGCAACCACATTCTATTTTAAATTTCAAAATTAAGCAGAAAATTAATAAGCTAGCTATGAAGAAAATAGTTTTTTAAAATCCATTACATTTTCAAACCAAACACTTTCTTTTTTTCAATGTCAGAAGAGATGCTTTTGCAATTGCAGTGGAAAGGAGTAGATAGCAACATTTATTTTTCCTTCAACTTTCCAAAATAAAATAGACATATGCTCACCAGTCACAGATGTTACAGGCAGAAATAGCACACGGCCTATCAGGCTACTTAATACAGAACATGGTTGCTGTTCACTTTTCTAATAATTTAGTGTCCTTATCGCCTATTGGAGGAAAAATGGAGCATTAAATCACTTCCATTTTTATGAGGATCACATCAGAATGCTAACAGTAGTATTCTGTCTGGCTCCAAGGCTTTTGATACCTGATTTCTCCAAACCTTATTGAATTTTTTGATTAGAAACTTAGTACTAACAACATTTTTTGAGCCTTTTTGTCTCTGCTTGTGTCAAACTTCTTCCTCAAATATATAAATTATCCATTACCACTTCCAATATCTTATATCACTTAGGAGATACATGTTTTATGATGCTCCAATGCAAGGCAACAATTATTTTTCCCTATAGCTCTGTTCAATTTGTCATAGACTTCTCCACCCCAGTGTACCATAATGGCTTTGACAATTTTTATTATGTTCTGCATTTTCTCAAGATTCCATGAAAGGACATTATAAATCAAAGCTTTGCACAGAGTTTTTGTTATTTGGTTTGGCTGTTCTTTTTCTATTTTTAGCCAGTGTTTAAGTTTTTGGGTTTTTTTAAAGTAGGTGCATCACCTTTTTTAAATTTTAATTTTATTTTTTACATATCCTCACTTATTTTTCTCAAATAAACAAATAGACAATATATTCCCAGGTATTAGGCATCTGGTTTGCTGACTTCATCTAGAAAAATCACCTGGTTGGAACTACTTTCTGAAAAGAAGATAAATCTTTTCTAGCAATGCCAGTCCCACCCAAATTCCAAACAGAGCCTGCATCACCTTGTGGAAGAACTGAGTATGGGGATGAAATGTGTGTTAATTTTCTTCAGGGGTTGCATTGGCTGTAAAAGCTGTTGTTAAATGGGTAAGACAGGATGAAGAATTGAACACATGAGGATCTGGTTCTTCATTAAGAATCCTCATAGATAATAAAAAATCACATTTGAGAGGTGCACAGCTGTATGATTTGATTATTCCAGAGCACTCCATTAGAAAGAGGTTCTAACACAGAACCTGATGGAAACCATGGTAATTATGTGATGATCATGGAATGTAGGATTATGATCTTTAAGGTCCCTCCCAACCCAAACCATTCTTTGACCCTATGTCTACATTAACTGATTTCACAGTGGGAACTGTGATCCATCACAGCCCATCCATCTTCAGGGTTACCTAAGTGCCTTAAGGAAATTGTCAGGTTTGTAAATAGTTGTTATTTCTCATTTATGACGGTCAGTTTTCACTGGTGGTCGCTTTGGGCCGAGCTGTGACTTGAACAAGTATTTATTTCTGAAAGGAGATAGCAAACATGCAAAAAGAACTTGAATAAGATGCCCTCATTTCCTGGGCAGGAACCCAGCTAATGGACTTTTTCTTGCCCCACAGAGTCTAATCACATTTCCACAACAGTGGCTCTTAGTTTGCTTTTATGTAGTATTTAATTTTAGAAGAAGGGCAGACTTTAAAGCTTCTCAAGTCCATTTTCTAGGCACTTTGTATTATGATAACGCAAATTTTTACATCTTAGCTTACCCACTGTCATTCTTTCACATTTTTAGCCTGGAAAATTTTACTCCTCTCTCCTCTTCGTGTGACCACCTTTTAAAGCCCATTTTTGAGTTCATTTACCTGATGTCTTACATTATGTGGCCCCCTGCTGTCTTGTGAGGCTGCAGGATACCTGAGGTAATCCCTGCCCAGCCTGCAGAAGCAGCTAATAGCAATCAGGAGAGAATCGATGGGTGTATTTTCACTCTGAGGTGCCCAGCTTGTTTTCCTTCAGACTGTTTTGTGTGGGAACTTAACTCAGAACATACATATATATATACATTTATTGATTCACCTGCCAGGGCTGGGCATGGGATGATGAATAATCAAGCCTAAAGGAAGGAAATCGCTTGAAGTGGCTAAGTGGAGAGTTCAGAAGGTCAGGCAGGCAGAAAACCAGTTCTAGGGGTTTCATTGTGAGTGTAGGTGTCTTCTCTGCCTTTAATTGGAACCAGTAATTTGGTTTTCTGCTCTGCTTTTGGAAGGGCAACCCTCACCAGAGCAGTTTGACTGATATTCCTCCTGGCCTGTGCTGCCCTGCAGTAATAAATGATGAGTTGTGTGAGAGGCTGAGGGAAGTCACTTGTCCTTCTGTGCCTGCAGAGCTGTGTTAGCTAGGGATGGTACTTAGCCAAACATTAGCAGCTTCATTACCTCTTCACAGGGATTAACTTTATGCTACATTGCAAAGGTTTTACATTTTCCTTTGTGTTTTAGAATGGTAAAATCAGAAAACTGTTAAACAGTGATTCCCTCAATTTTTTTTCTGTAGATAAGAACATCGTTGCTGTCATCACATCACTGTCCTCTTTTTTTCCGTGTGAGGAAATAAAACCACCCTTTTCAAGTGCATTTACTCCCTGCTCCAACTTTACTGAATTAGATGGCTATCATAAGTAAAGCAGTTCAAGAATAACCTTTATAAATAGGCCAACTTTAGATTTATGTTTCCACAGGCATGAAGAAGAGTTACAAATAACACTAGAGCTTGAACACCAGTAGCCTGTAGCTAATTGTAATTAATTATTGGTTTAGCCAATATTCTTAGATATATGCATGAAATTGGCAAGAGCAATAAAAAGTGGTATGTTAAACTCGTAGTTTAGTACTAAATTGCATCTAGAGGATTAAAAAATATATATCTATATAGATATTTGTCTTGATGAACAGTGGGATACTAGGGAAATCAGGAGACAGAAAATGGATAGTCGCTTAATAAAAAGGCATTATAACCAAATATGGTGGGGTTTGGTTTGTTGTTTTTTGTTTTTACATTAAATTCAGAAACACCAAGGAAAAGAAGGGATGTGGAGACAGGAAGGAGGGCTGAAGGGGATCAAGATTCAGAGTCTTCAGGCTGCAGAGCCAGGAGCAGTGTTTGTTCAGGCAGTGTTACTCACCACATTTCCCCAAAGGAGCCTGAAGCTTGGTAAATGAGAAGGTCAAAGTAATGATCCTTTAAATCAGATTACAGCCCTGTTCTGCAGGTATGGTAACTCCTGAGGAACATGGTTGTAGCTCTGGTTTAGTGTAATAAAGGCTTACAGAATCCCATCCCAATGAGATTTTCATCTTTGTGCTCCATTTTCTGTTATGCATTTGTATTGATAGTGGTCAAAGCTCTAGAGAAAAACCTGTTACAGCTTGCATAATACCTCTCCAAGAAAGACATAAGGAAAGGGAGAAAACTTTCTAGAAACATGATCTACAGGTTGCTGGGATTTTAGTTCTATTTTCTTAACTTAGAATTTGGGCATATTCTTGTATGTTGATTTGGAATAGAAAGAATCTGGTAGTTACAAGGAATTTATATTTCTGGATCTTCACTAAGAGGCTCACTAGAAGTTAAAGTGCTGGCAAACAGGTTTTGGAATGCTGCTGCTTGTCCTTCTGGAATTGCAATGGAATGTGTGCCTGAGAAATCTGACAAATGTCACTGAGCCACAGCTCCAAACAAAATTGAAGCAGAACCTGCCCTCCCCCCCCATGTTAAGGTTCAAAGCAAGATTACTGCCACGGCACTTCCAAAGGATGAAGTTTTGTTTATAAGCTCAACTTTAACCACAAAAGAGAGGAATTTCACTCAATGTTCAATAGCACTTCCCTCTGCATCTCATGCTCTTGGGTGTGCCAAGGCCTGAGTTATTGAGAAATTCAGTTGTCTGCTTTCTGTGGAGATTATAATTTCTTTGCTAGCAGTGCCATATAATTGTAAACAAGTGCTGGAAAACAATCTGCAGGGAAATAAACATCCACTAAAAACTACTGGCTTCCACCCAATTGTGAATGAGATAATCCATTATCTCAGATCCCTGCAACTCACTTCTGTTTAAAAATGAATATTTAAATCTACATCAGAGCACAGCAAGATTTTCTGTATAAAAATGCACCCTTGGGATAGCAGTTGAGAGCACTGCTAGACTTTTAGCAAGTTCAGTGGCACAGGAATGGCCTCTAACTAGGAAACTTCTTGGAAATAAGAGCAAGTTTGTTCAAGAAGAGTAAAGTTTGTCTTCCACTCTGCCACAGTGTAATGCCTTAGTTCTGTTTGCTGTAAACTAATCTTAGTTTAAATCACCAAATTTAATACTTTTCATTTTTTCTACCCTATTTTGAATTTTAATTTGAATATTTTGAATCCTATTTCCCAATATCCATCAGTGTAGTGGCATCCATTGTTACACATTTCATCTACTCCATTCATTGTATTCCATGTCCATAAAATTCCATGCATTTCATGTCCATTCCATGTCAGGATATAAACACCTATTTTACTTATTAGATATAGAATAGAAAATATGGGGGGTTTTGATCACAAAAAAAAGCCCCAACTGAAAAATGTAATTTTTTTTTCTTAAGGTATCTGTTAGAATATCATGCTGGTTTTGTTTCCATAGTAGGTGAAAAAAAATAGTTTGGCTGTCAACTGGATAAACACTTGTATTATTATTTTAATCAGTGTTTCACATTAATCCAGGTTTTTTTTCCACCTTTTAAAAATTGATAGTGATAAACCCCATAAGTTTTCAGTACAGAATTTACACAGGCTTAGTTTGGACTTCAGCTCTTTCTACCTGGCTTATTGGGCTGGTTGTAATACCTGAACCTAATCTGTAATTGCATTAGCCTTGTATTGTATTTTGTATTGCCCTTGACTTTATTCATAATTGACTTTTCTCCAGGAGACAGAATTACCTTGCAAGTACATGAAAGTCAGAACCAAATTTGACTCCATGAATATGGAAAGGAGCTGTGCTTAAAGAGGGTGTTAAATTGACCATGACAGTGGCTCCGGTGCAGCCTCTGTGGGCTTTGCCACGAGTGTTTCTGTGTTCCAAGACAGAAAAAAAGCTTGTTCTGAGACATGGCTGAGAGGATTTCTGGATTACTTGAGAGAAAGGTAGGTAGAAAAACAGAGCTGGACATGGTTATAAGTGCAGAGAATCCTTACAGAGTTTGTTTTGCCTTTCATTGGACAATTCAGAGAATTAAAGAGTAAGGAGATCCAGGATATCTGATGAAATAAGTGGTTAGATAAAAGGAATAACAAATAAAATTGAGGTTTACTGAGGTTGCTAGCTGTCTGAGAGATGATGATTATTGTTATCATCCTTTGTAGATGTGTATTCCAGTGGATCCACATGGTGCTAGACATGAACCTAGACAGACATGTCCTGATGAGCAGGTAGAAGTTGGTCTTTTCTGAAGGCCAGAACTTCTTGACAGTATTTCCTTGTCATTTCCTTCACCCCCACTATTCCTTGAGAGATAAGAGGAGCTCTGTGTGCTTCATGCAATTTACCTGGTGAAGGAGGTCCTGCCCTCATGTGCTTGGAACGTGCCTCCTCTAGGAACATCAGCCTGGCATTTGTAGGGCACAGAGCTCTTTCTTTTGTGCTGCTTCTGAAGGACTGGAGGGCTGCTCTGCTGTGAAGTCAGGAGCAGCAAATACTGCTGAATATTGAAGGGCTTGTGTGGAGAAGTAGTTTTCATCTCTCTGCAGCCTTTCAGATCAGCTTCTGACATCTCCAGATCCAGCTAGGTGCTTTGAATTGCCAAAATGAGGCAGGTGAGGAGGAAATGTGTGGCTGCTCTGAGTGGCACACAGTGAATTTTACTTTCAATAGACTGGATCCTTCTCTTTGACTCCTTTCTTTTGGGTTCCCATTTTTGTGACATTGTCTTGTGCCTTGTAATTCACCCTATCTCTTTAATTATTCACCCTTCATTAATACATATTTCTATGACCAGTAAGAGCGAGACAGGAGAATTGATTGGCATGACACCTCTGAGGCATTTGAACCAGTCTGTTGCCTCCAGACTGGCAACCTGTCATAATCTTAATGTTTCATGCATGAACATACCAATAGTGCTGTGAAAACACCACCAAAGTTCATCTGTTGGCAGAAGCTCAGCTCTTTGCTAAGGCTGCTGTAAAGATCAAGAGGTAAGCTCTTTGGGAAGGTAAAATTGACACAATAATGTTGAATTTGAATTAAATTCATTATTGGCTGGGAATAATGAGAAATCAGAACATAACAAAAAACTTCTGGGGAAGGAAGGTTATACAAGAAACCTACAGAAAATACAACTATTTTTCCCAGCCTTAAATTGGCAGGAGAGGTTTGTATAAAATGAGATCTGCAAAGTATTATTGAGCTAGATGATACTGAGAGGCCCTCCATCTAAATGCCATAATTGAAGAACAGCGTGTACCTTGGGAATATAATGTTATTGATTGCTGGATGCATATTTAGTCATTGGCAAGAAATGCAGCAGCGACCTTGGGAGATGAGCCTGCAGGGGTCATTTAATTTTTCTCAATATTTGATCCTCAGCAAGAGTTGCAGTCAGGAGAAAGTGTCTGAGCCTCACACAGCTGCAACAGGGGTGCAGTTGTAATTCAAATACAACTCAAAATAGAAATTATTCCAGGATCATGGGTGCTACAGAATAAGTTTTATTAGACTTAATGACAGAAAACTTTGCGTGGCTCCTGGACTGGTAAAATAGCCCAGTTTTGTTTGTGGGATTTTGAGACATTACACAGATTTATCGTGATGCCCTCCAGAGATGAACTACAGATCATTTACTCTATCTGAACCCTTTTTTACCAGTAATTAGACAATTCACAGGTCACAGTGAGCCTACCAAGGTGTTCAAATGTCAAGGGATAGCCCTGATGTCCAAAAGCACCTGTACTGAAGATCAGATATAACAAGCACATAAAAGAATATAGTGTTAATACTCAGTGCTTCTCAGTTCTCCAACCCATTTTTACTAGTTTTATTTTTTTTTGTTTTGTGTTTTTTGTTTTGTTGTTGTATTTTTTGTTTGGTTGGTTTTGGTTTTTGTTCTTTTTTTTAATAATAAGATTGAGATCAAATCACTCATCCTCAGTATTTATGTCTGTTCCTGTGTACATTCTTGATGTAGCCCTTGCTGTTTGTATTTTCCCACCTTTTTTTAAGCATTTTCTGAGTTTGCAAGTCTTGCTCTCTTGGCTTTGCTGGAGCCACAGGTACCCAGAGCTAATATAAAACTTCAGATGTGCTGCTCTCATCCTGCACTCTGGGATACTCTGCCACTCCTTTGGTAGTTCCAGGGAAGAAGTAGACACAGAATTATTTATAAGAGTCAGCATCAACACAACTTATGGCAGTTGTAGTAGAGTGCATGGAGGGGATTTTCAATTTTTATGTGTTTAAATAGCCCTGCAGTCTTCAAAATATCAAAGCTCTTGGTATTTTAAAGACTTTCAAGTGCTTTTATGCCTATGAATAAAAATACAATGGCTCTTACCACACCTGCACTGTCCAGATAGACTGAAGATAATAACTATTGCTGAAAAGTCTGTTTAAATTTGCAAACTCATTTGTGCTGTGTGCAATAATGGACATTAAGTGCTCTTTGGAGCAGGCAACCAGTGATTTTTCTCTTGACATTAAAAATGGAAATCATTACTATTACAAATGATATTAAATGAGCAGATTTACATTGCACTAATGCAAGCTGGTTTGTGCATGGAAATATAAATCCATCTAAGATCATTGTGAGCTTGTAAGTGGGCTTGACCATATATTTAAAGTAATGCTTGATTAATTTTTTCTTAATTACATGGTGAACAAGGCTGTCACTACAGTACATTAAAATCTTACCAAACCTGACCACCCACTTGGACACTTACAGAGCTTTATTGAATTCTGTGAATTAACAAAGAAATGGACAGGCATTATGAAAAGTGAAATTTACTGCACCACAGTGTTTCTTTACTACAAAAGCTGTAATTTTAGTATGCCTTTTATACGTAATATACACTGTCACATTATTTTATTCTATTGCTAATGAATATTGGTAATTGATTGTCAAGATAATGAAGTCTTACTAAGGAGACCTCACTGTAGCATTTGCTCTGTCATCTATGGGGACAAAAGAGACTGGTCTAGAGACAGATACTTGTGCTAATGTTTGTATATTTTTAATATGCAAGTTAAAGGGTTTACTGCACACTAATTCAGGTTTTGGTTATTTTGCCATGCTTTTGTGTTAACAGAGCGACACAGACAAATCAGGAATGGAATGTTCCTCTGGTTTTGAAGGAAATGGATATATTGGAAAAAGTTGTAATGAATAGAAAGGGAGGATTAATGTAACTTGGAGGTACAGCATGCTTGAGCAGAAGAGTCAGGAAGGTTCTATTTAAGAAATGAGCGTGACACCTTTCCACTCACCTGAAAACACAGTATTAAGAGATATTCAGGGATCCAGCACACACATTATTCTCACCCTAAAGCCTAAGTCAGGCTTTAAAAGGGTGAAGGTCTGTGCTCAGTCTCTGGTCTGGAATCCCACTATCCCTGCTTGGCACCAGGAGAAGGCAGAATATAAATACCACTGGATATTTTAGTACTGTCAATAACTAAGCTGAAACCACTGCTGACTAATACTGTGGGAGCTGCTGTTCATCAGCTGGGTCAGCTAAGTCACTTAATTCTTCTCCCATTAGAAAGGATTTGTGTGACCTTTCCTTTGAAAAATATTAATCCATGCAGTGTTTGGAAAAAGCCTTTGCTGTTAGACAGAGGAAATCCATTCAGTGTGGGCAGGCACCTTTGAAAGAGCACATTTTCTGCCTTCTTCTGCAAAGCAGCAGATGATGCTGCATCTGCTGGAGTCAGAAGACAGCAGGGAGAGAAAGCAGCCACTGTCTCCTGCTTTTTCATTCACTGAAATCAGTCCAGTAACCACAGCAGTAATATAACTGTGCTAAAATAGAAATTTATACTCTTCAAGTCTGCTTGGAATGAATGAAAACCTTGATGTGCAAAGAGCTGTGCCGATAAACATTGTTTAGATTGCAAAACTGAGGCCTGGAATGCTAACAAATAACACATATCCATGGTTTTTGCACACTTCCAGTGGTGACTCCACCACTTTCCTGGTCAGCCTCTTTCAATGTTTGACCACCCTTGCAGTGAATAATTTTTCCCTCCTATCCAATCTAACCTCCCCTGCTGCAACTTGAGGTTGTTTTCTCTTGTCCATCATCTGGGAAAAGAGCTCGACCTCCACCTGGCTACAGCCTCCTTTCAGGGGGTTGTAAAGAGCAATAAGGTCTCCCCTGAGCCTCCTTTTCTCCAGCCTAAAAAACCCCAGATCCCTCAGCTGCTCCTCATAAGGCTCCCCATCCTCACATCTCTTGCTTGGACAAGAAAAGAAGTTGAATAGAAGGAGAAATCTCCCTGCTTGTTGCAATTTTAATGGATTTAAAGGTCTGTGCAATTAAGAGTAGTAAATGCTCCTTGAAGCATAAAACCCCATTGGGTGGCAGAGTGTGGCATGCTTCATTATTGGCTGTGTGATGCTGTGGGGATGGTAATGTGGGTGTCAGGATGCAGCCAGATCCTTTAATCACAAAACTGGGAGGGGTGTGCTGCTGCTCAAGCCTTTTTTGCTGCAGCTGCGCAGAACTTTCCCAGCCTCTGCTTTTTCATGCACAGGTGAGAAGCAGCAGAAGCAAATGGAAAAAGAAATGTATTTTTTTCGGCCTCTAGAATCCAGGAAAAATATTTCAAAGACTGTATTCCCAAAGAGCCAGGACACTTAAGAAAATATTTGATTACGGCTTCTCTCTGTCTTTTAATGTTATTTTTCCACCCTTCCCTCTTTAGAGGCAGTTCTGAAGCAGCAGATTCTGCCTCAGCAGCTTGGCTGCTATTTGAAAGGTGAGTGAACTCCCTAATTAGGAGAACACAGTTTCTACTTGCTGCTCTGCAGCACGACTGGGGAAAGCCAAAAATGTGCAGAGTACAGGTGCCTGGTCACCCCTGTGATCCATGATGTGAAGTGTTCTAATGAGAGGAGAGCTGGGTTGCAAGGCAGATGTTCTGGACCTTTTAATTACATCTCATGCATCAAGTTGTAGTTCTGTTGTCATGGAAACTGCTTTGCCTCTCTGTTCTGCATTGCTGCCACTATGAAATCCTAAGCATTGCAAGGAGAAAACCCAGAGATGGAACCAAACAATACATTATTAAATAGTTTTAATATTAATAGCATTGATTTGTCTGATTTGGCATTTACCTTTCTTCAGATGAGGTAACCTAATGGTTTCCTCTGTGATGAAATAGCTTAAGCAATGCATTTTTAAAACAAAAGTATAATCTTTCCAACTTTTGTTTTCTTTAATTTTGAGAGTCTGTCACTTCTGAGAGCTCTGAAGTTAAGATAAGCTACTTCTTATTTGGAATGAGCTACCAAGGAATCACCTGGAGTGATTAGAGAATGCAAGTAGAGCATGCAGCTGTTCAGAGCTATAAAAATGAGGAGTTTTGCCTGTGCAGAAATCCTTCTGCTCACATTCCTAAAACTGTTGGCTGTCTCCAGTTTTGGAGGTCCAATTTGGATGCTTATTGCCAGTGCTAACACGTTAACAAGCAAGGTGCTCTCTGAAGTTGGATTAGCAGAAAGAAATTTCTAAACAAAGCTATTTCAGTTTTTAGTCAGAATTAAGAAATCTTCAGATGCACACTCTGATATGAGCACAAACTGTGGAGACACCTCAGTGCCTCTGGCAGCTTCCAAAAATAAGGGTCTAATGCCTTCCTTTTGCTAAGGTTAAAGCATTTCATACATCTATTATATAGAAAATGTAATATGTATATAATCTGCTGGTTTTAACCCTGGAGTAGTACTGACAACTAGGGGATAATTTAATGCCTGTTGTAGTACTCACATGCCAAGGTAGAGCACAAAAAAAGATGAATTATTGTGTCCTTAACTGAAGGAGGGCAAGTCTGGTGTGAGATAACCAGCACTGTATTTCACTGGAATGAATTTTCAGGAAAGCTTTGAAGAGCAATGTAACAATGCTTGAACTGAAATTTGCAGATATCATCACATTTCTCCTCCATTACTGACATTTATCTTTTATCCTCCTTGTTCCTCTTTGTGGAATAATTAATATGCAAAAGGAGCCATGCCAGACTCACTCAAATATATTAATATAATGGGCTAAAATAGAATAGCCTTCCTAAATAACAGAAAAAAAGCAGAAAGCTTTAAATTAAGCTACAGAATATAGAAACAGGACTGCCAATACAGGAAAAAGATGTCCTGCACCAGGCTTTGAAAAGGAAGTTATGACACAAAACCCAAAAATGTAAGGTTACTGAAACAAACTGGCATTACACCTAGGCATGTTTTTAGGCTTAATATTACTCTAATGGTTATATTTCTTTATTCTTTCACAAAAAGACTGTATTTACTTTGTTGGTCATCTGTGTCTGGGCAGATTTGGTCTGTCCCTGGGACGGGGCTGCTGTAAAGAAGTCAGGAATAAGGTCAGAAGTCCGAAATAAGTAAATTCTTACTGCATTCCAGCCAGCTAGTAAGAGATTTGATTACAGGAAACAAGTACCTGACTTTCACAAGACCTCAAAAATAGCCAGAAGAAGGGAATGAATGGGGGAAGTTCAGCTCCCAGCTCAGCCATGAGTGCCACATAACTCTTCTGGTTTGAAAGTGTCATGGTTCAGCTGCCTAAAATGTCTTAATATCCTGGGAGGAAGAAAAATTATATTTTTAAGCAGAGGCAGATTTTCAGAAAAAGCTAGGACTCCAAATTTAACAAAGATTATTCTCTGAAAAATCTTGTCATTCCTAAGAGTTTCCTCTGAATTAATTTCCATAAACACTCTCTACCATATTTACTTCAGAGGCCTTTATTTCAGGCTCTAATGGAAGCTGTAAATTTTGCACTGAAAAAAGCCTTGGACTCTTCTCTTTAGTAGTGTGAAAGAGCCATAAATCAGACCTTGGAAGGGTTGAAATGTCTTTTGGGGAGAGGGTAAGAAGCTGTTTTTTTCAAGCAATCACCTCAAGATCCACATGTCTGCTGGTGGAAAAATGGAACCTCTCAAGTAGTGTGGTTGGTAGTCACAAAGTCATGAGGATGGCAGAACTTCATCTGTCAGGACTAAAAGTATCCAGAGGGGATTTAAAGCTTGTAGAAGCATGCAAAGAACTTTTTCCCCCAGCAATATCTAATTTGAAAAATTTAAATCCTATACCGATAAATCCAAAATTACGACTGCCCATTTATTTTTGTCAAATTCAAAAGCTGCTAATGTTCATAGGTCCCCTAAAACAGTTTTCATTGAGAAATGGAGCATTTAGTTTTCAAGTTTATAGCTTTTTCAAATAAAATTGAAAGAGATTTTGAAGAGGAGTTATAATCACTTCTTGATGTTACTAATTTACCAATTTACTCTATGTTTTAGAGTAAATTATTTAACCTAACTAGACCTTAGCCCATCATTGGTAAATTTGGATTGATGGCACTTCTGTTTAAAGCAGGCAGTAGTATTCCCACATTTTCCATCTCTAAGAAGTTTTTTGAGGATAATTGGTTTAAAATGTTTAGGTATGGTACAGCAGGGAGAGCTGTCACCGCTGTGTGCGTATCAGGAATGTAGAGAAGTTCATCAGATAGGCATTTAAAACATAAATAACACACCTTCTTCTTTGGGGTAAAAGAGACTGATTGACTGGACTTTTCTTTATTTGTATTCCTACACGGAGATTTGCTATAAAGATACAAAATGAATGCATAAAAAGGATCCAAAATTCAGTCAGAATAATTTAAAAAATCCCACACGCAGGGCATATGCCTTGGCTTGCCAGAGGAGCAACATGAAGTTTCTTGTTCCCAGAATATCCTCTTTAGTTCCTGAAAGACTTTTAAATAAAGTGAAGAAGCAATGAAAGTTAAAATAGTAAGGACTGCTTAGTGAGATCACTTTCAAACCCAGTTCAGTCGCCAGCAGAACTGCCCTGGATAGCAGAAACATATTGAATACTTCTCTCTCAGCTGCTTCATTCATACTGAAAATATATAAAAGATCCATGTGCTTGTAGCCTTTCCTGATGGTGTGGATGAGTTGAGGACTCAGAATGAAATAAATCTGTGCTTTGTAAGGTTTTTGCCAAGACTTGGATTTGCTCTTTGCATAAAATTGCATAATTTTGCAATTATTGCAATCTGCATAATTGCTCTCTTTGCATAATATCCACAGGTAAAGCTTTTTATAGAAGTCTTCAAATCTGTCCTGGATTCAGCTCTTCCTATCCCCATTAATACCTTTAAATCTGGTTTCAAGAAAGCAAGTTTTGGACTGTAGAATTATTCCATATCCATTCTAGAAATGGAGGATTATGCATAAAGTTCTTATTTCAGCCCTGGAATTGTCTGTAAATGAACCTCTTGTGTGTTTTTCTGGTTGCCCAGCAGTGTCATAAATTTTTTAATGCCAGTTTCAAAATGTGCAATGAATAGTATAAAATAGGAAAATGTCTGTAGAGAAACCTGTGGCCACCAGCTATTGTGGTTTATAAGAAAAGGATTAGCTACTTTAGGGATTTTTTGTTGGTTTTTTGTTTTGTTTTGTTTTCAACCCTTATTACTCATCACAGAAGATTGAGTAGTCTCATGGCTCCCCTTCAATATTGAAAAGTAAGTTAATTTATTGCTCTGTGCAAGCCAGTTGCATACTCAAAAGCAGACACAAGAGAAGTCACTTAAAGTATTTTTTTTCTGTCATGGGAGTATGACTCATGCACTTTTATCTGTACCCACTATCTTGCCAGCATTTTTTGCTAAAAATCTTCCAGGGGATAAAAAGATGAATATTTAAATACTTACGAAGTTTTTAGTAAAGTGCTCATGATCACTGTGATAAATAATACAATCATTTAAAGCTTGTGTGCAGGAAAAAATAAAACCACCCAGTTATTTTTGTTCAGTATCCTGTGCACTTTACAGTACAAAAGGTATCCAAGATAGTGTGCTAATTTGATTTTCTTTTCCTTAAACATTTCTAGCCTTTTCAGGAAGGAACAATGAGGTTTTGTCTCTCTGGATGGGCATCAGGCATGGAACTCAGATTGCTTATCAGTTTCTGACTTTTCAAAAATGACATCATCTCTCTGTTTCTCAGTTTCTTAACTGAAAAGAAATAAAAAAGGGGATCATGATACTACTATGATAGCTACTAATGAAAAGTATAATGTTATGGATAAGTATTGTTAATTTTTTCCCCATTATTTCTTTCTTGGGATTATTGTCTTTCTTGCTGTTGAAAAATTGTCAGTGAGCAGAAGGATTTTGCTCGGTGAGTTGAAAAATATTTGCATATAGAGTAGGTGAAGAATCAGTGATCTAGGGAAAATTTATGAACATTTCTTGGTGTGATTGTTTAATGGATGCAGTCTGTTTCAGCTTCCTGCAGGATGGGTTTGTAGATGTGGTCCTGCAGCAATGACAAGTGGTGTAGCTAAACTGCTAGAATTTGCTTTATTGTACTTGTTCTTTATAAAATCAAAAGTGATTTAGGAACACAAATGTTGCTGATTTTCAGTAGGAAAAAATAAATTCAGGGAAATCACTTGGGTAATTTTAGATATCTCTCTCCTACAGTATAGTTTAAATAGCAACAAATTTATTTTAACCCGTAATTGAAATATATCTGGCAATGCAGTTTCCTCCAGGGTATGACATAATGGTCATCCCTGCCTGCTCCATAAAGCTCTGCCATAGTCAGGACACTCCTTTTTGTGGTGCTTGTATCTCTTTTCTCTATTACCTATGTAGTCTACAAAATATTGGATAGTCCATTCTTTTGTGTAGTGCTTTGTGCACTGTAACTGAAAGCTGGCCTTGCAGATGATATTATATATAAATAAAAATAAAAAAAGATACTGTGCTGGCAGTACTCAGTGAGAAAAGAAAGATTTCTAGTCCTAATTCTGAAATGGAGTCCTCAGTCCCTCAGAGCCTCTGCCCTGCACCCCCTGCAGTGTCCTGGGCATGGAATGCCAGCTGTTTTACCATCATGCATCTTGGATTTATGGAAAACAACCCAACACTCCTCTTGTTCCTACCCAGTTTTTCATGCAGAGTTTCGTGGAAGTACCTAGGGAGTTGGAAAACAGAGTAGTTTTTCTTGGTTTAATGACTCTCAACTGAGTATTTCAGGCCTACTGGCGTGGTAAAAGTGCTGAAGGAAAAAATATTAATTAAATGCTTGAATTCAAAAATTTTCCAAATTCTATCAAGAAAGACAGGCCTTGGTTTTATTGCTACTGAAAAGGGGGTCATGATAGCAAATATATCCTGCCCTTGTATGTGCTCTGCCATCTGAGGTTAAACATGACCTGGTTGCCTCCTCTGGATGCTGTGGGCACAGAGTTGTTTTGTCTGGAGGAACGTGCCAAGTACTTGCACTCCCTTTATCCCTGCTACATCAATCTGTACATTTTGAATAAATTTATTCTTGTTTTATGCACCAGTCCTTGGAATTTGGATATTCCCTCAGTCACCTCTGAATAACTTCATGGTAATGCTGGTTCAGAGATTCACTGAGGACAGGGATTCACTATATATATACTATATATAGTATAGGCACAGGTATATACACTTGACAGTACTCTGGGTGTGTGCTTTTATATTTATTTTTTAGGATAATGCCAAGTATTTCAATAGATTTAGAGCAGCAAACCCTCCTACCCCACAGAGAAAGAGCACACACACACAGACACTGCTTTTAGCAGGGTATCTGACACACTGTAAAATTATAGCCTGGTTTCCTCCCTGATAACTCCTGTAGCTACTCCATGTAGCCATTGCCCTCTTTGCTCTGCATCATAATTTTCAGTGCAGGCTACAAGGCTTGCTTAAGAAGATTTATGGCCACCAATCTGGCTACACTTACCTGTTAAAGAGTGTGGTATGTGCAGAGTATCTGGGAAGGATAAATAAGGCCACAGCAAGGTTGATATAACATTGAGAGATTACACTAAAGAGAATATTGCTGACCAGAGAAAGCCATATGGCCTGTGCAAAACCTAGAAGTAACAAGTAAGTTTGTTAACACTTAATTTTGCAGTCAGGAAATGTATGTTGATAGGTTGTGCGACAACTAATGCTAATTGTGGAATTAATTGTTTTATTGTGTCTTAACTGCTTCGTTTCCATAAATCCACTAATGTTTATAGTTAGTGTGGAAAGCTGTGTGGCATCCAGGCACAGCCAGACTGCATTTTGGGGCTTTTTGGAAGCCCTGAATGAGGATGGAACCACTTCAGCATGCCACAGGCAGGAAGGGAATCAGGCTTCTTTGCACACCCACAGCTGGGACAAGGCAGTACCCAAAAGTTATGGGGTTGGCTTTAGGATTTAGAGCCTGTCCCAGCCAGGCTGTGTTGTTCCAGTGCTGAAGTCTGTCACTTTTTGGGTACAGGTGCCTGAACAGTGTCACAGAGTGAGGCAATGAGGCTCAAGGAAAGACTGGCAGGGCTGAGAGACAATTCAGGAGAGAATGATGGTGAGTGGATTTTTCTGGAAATGAGCCATTCTAAAGTGTTCAGCTCCCCATTGCTGGGAGAAGGCAAATACCACAGCACTCTTAAGAAACCAGGTTACAGATACTCTGATTTTTATAAATATCAAGGAAAGTTACAGAAGATACTCAGAACTAAGATAATAGATCTAAGGCTGTCTAGGGCTGCCTCTGTACTATGAAAAAACACCTACCTGTTATTATATCCTATACAAATATTCATTAAATATTTTTATTTTGAGATTTGGCCTCCTAGAATAAATCTTTCTGCAGTATTTTTTTAAAGCTCTTACACTGGAAATTGTCTGACTGAGTTATAGGTTTATTTACATCTAGGTTAAAATTTGACAGCCAGAGTTCTGTGGACTTGTCTCATACTGTGTTCAAATACCAATTGAATGCAAGATGCAGAACTTAGAAGGACTTGGAGATTTTTTTAGCCTCATAATGTAACTGGGTGGACAAAACCATGTGTGTTTCAGGCTGCAACTTATATATAAGAGCTGCTATCTCCACATTACTTGTAATATATTTTAAAATGAATTTTTGTTGTCTTATCCTCTGAACTACTGTTTCAAAGGCAGCTGTGAGTGAGCAAGACATTTTATATGGAAAATGTATTTCCTGCTCCTTTCAGCCTGTGATTTCCCTCTTCCTTTCTCCAGCCCCTCTGCATTGCTGCTGTGGGCAGACTAAGCCTCTCTCCGTGCTCTCCCACACATCTGCTATTATGTGTTATTCCTATTTTTACCGACTGTCCCAGCACCTGCTGCATTCTAGCAGTCTTCTTACTGAAGCTGAGAGATTCAGTTAATTTTTGTACAAAAGAGGAGGTGGAGCCAGTGGCTGAATGCAGCCATCAGCCTGGCATGATTCCCACAAACTCCAGGGGTTTATTTGCTGTTGTGCTAGCCTGAGGCTTCCTCAACATTTTCACTGAAAGATTTTCTGACTTGAAGGAAGGACAGGAGGTCCCTGTTCAGCGCTGTCCATATATTCTCAGATTTTAATACTGGAGAATTTTCAGTTGCAGAACAGGTGGGATTTCTGTGGTAGAAGAAAAAAGGCTATGAAAGGCTGCTGCAAGACTGTAGAAATTACATATTTTTCTTCTTGCTGAGCAGCAGCAGCAGAAATAATCTATTGTTGCCCCATGCTGAATGGCAGCAGATGCTGGGGCTTTACAATACATCAGGTTTTTAGCTGAAAGGAAATAAGTTGCACAGACTTTGAAATATTTTCTGCTGGTGTGTTGCTATTCATAAGCTGTAAACAACCATGCTTGCCTCTGTCAGAGAGGATAAAACAAACAATATGGTATGCAGGCAGTTTTGCCAGAAGAAAATCCTGCTCAGATTTCATTGTATAAGGAAATATGTTTCCTAGAAAAAGGTTTTCTATTCTGTTAATTTTCAGTCCTGTCTGGTCCAACTCCCAGTCACCACCAGTAAAGCTGCATGCCCAGTAGTGGGCAGTCAAAATAAAATAAAATCAGCAAATAATACATTTATCAAAAGTGCAATTTTAGAATTGCTAGAATTGATGATCAGGTCAGGTGAGATTTACTGAAAAGCTTAAAATTTCAGGTGGAATGAAAATGAAGTATTCTACAGTGTAAAAAATTCCTGAGAAAATGAAGAAATGCTGAAATTGACTGGAATATTTTACAGGCAATATTTCCAGCTTTTCTGAAATCTTAAAATTAGTGAACAGGGAAACAGACACTATTACATGTGGGCGTGCTCCTGCTTCTCATTCTGTACTCTGTGTAAACATTGGAACTCTTCAGGGTTGGCTCATTCTTACCTGGTGCTAATTTATTTTCTGCATAGTCTAGTATTGAGCTACTGTAATCTTGTGACAGACTTTGTAAAGGAGAATCTGGCTGCAAATCTTCCGTGCATTCCTGGACTGCATCCTCATTGCTTGAGTTTTTTTGTTGTGTACCAAAAGGCTCCAAAATGTTTTCACGGATGCAGGAGAATAATTAATGGGTGACTTCTATCAGTGGAAAGAGAAAAAAAAAAAGGCCATTATGTCAAAGGTGGTGTTAATGTTCCCAGACACATTCCAGTCATAAAAGTCAACCCTGTGTTATTTATCATCCTGTTTAAAACTAAAAAAATTCAAGCTTGCAGACAAGTGCAATAAAGGCTGGGAATGATGACTACGCCTTTTAATAAAGTTCAACTTGCAAAGATAAAATTGTTTTCCAGTCTATAGAAAAGCATGATTTATACAGGAAAAAGTGAAATTGATTTAAAAAATAATTTGTAACCATCTTTAGGTGGAAGTTTATGAATACACAAAGGAAGCACAATGAATCAGAATAGAATGACATTTTTAACAGTCACTTTTCTCTATTTTGGAGAAGACATTCATATAATGTTTTATCCTTGTCAAACCTACTTGCTTCTGAATGTATTTTACTAATATTAGCCCTTTCAAACTGTATTCACAGAGTTTCTCTAGGTGGCCTATAAAAAAATTGTAGCTTTGCTCTTATTCCAGTTTTACTGTTACATTCATTGCCATCATTCTCTGATGATATTTGAATAATGGTCCATGATCCAGGAACCCACCAGCTTCACAGAAAGAGATTTCTCACCCAGCTGTGTCCCCAGGGATGGGACACAGCTGTTTCCACAGTAAGCATTTGGTTAGGATCATTGGATGGATCGTGCTCCATTAC
This sequence comes from Leptocoma aspasia, assembly GCA_013399835.1. Classification (NCBI taxonomy): domain Eukaryota; kingdom Metazoa; phylum Chordata; class Aves; order Passeriformes; family Nectariniidae; genus Leptocoma; species Leptocoma aspasia. Next base: position 3,656 of record VXAX01006664.1, on the reverse strand, counting down.
TGGCAGCATTGCAAAAACAAACATTTTCATGTCCCACCTGTGGGAAGAGGAGAGTTTTGCTGGGAATTGCTCTGTTGTGGGCTTTGCCCTCAATGCAGTGTGCAGTCTGGATGAGATTCTGCACTGAGCTTTTGATTTAAACAGAAGCTCAGGTGGCAGCCAACACATTTCAAACAGAGAATTTTAAGCTGGTTCGATCACCTGAAAAAGAACACTTTCCCCCTTCTGGTTATGTTAAAATGCAGGGAAATTGTGTGTCAGAGTGCATTTCTTTAGTTCCAGGATTGAGCCTGACCAACTTTCCCTGGAAAGTTCAGGCTACCAAAACTGCTGGTGGCTGTTATCCAGCAGAATATTGAAATTACATTGACTTGAGAGAGAGTTTCAGAATAAAGAAGCAGCTGGACCTGACTGGGGTGGGGAAGGGGATAAAAAGGCAATTTTTGTGTCTTCTGTGGCAGCTGTGACAAATGAGTGAGGCTCCATCCTACAGGCCATTTTCACTTTATCTTTTCTTCTCTGCTACGTATCTCCCTCCAAACATTATCATCATTTATTATATCTTTAAGATTCATCTCACTGGCACAAAGCTTTTGGATCATGAACCTTCCATCCCTAATTGATTCCTCAATGGGCCATCTGTGACTTCTTCCTTGATAAGACAGCTAAGAATTCAGAATTTGATTCCTTACATTTTTATTCATGCCACCTTTTAGGAGAGCTTCTGACAATTTCTGTTTATTGAGCTCTGTGGTGCCTGCACTAATTTAACAGCTGTATGGTGTGGTTTTACTAGGGAATCAAGGGGAGATAGATATTTTCTTCTGCCTTAGCTTGTGCATCAGACTACAACTTGCAGATACTGTTTGTTATTAGATAAGTACTTAGAAGGAGTGGCAGAGACCAGGATACTATGGACTGAATGCTGACATGTGAAAAGAAAATTGCTCTTGTAATTTCAAACGTCAGACTTTTGGACTACACCGCCAGCTAATAGAACAGGCAACAGGTAATAAATTATTTTTCTGCCATGGCCCTCCTTAGTGTGGGATGTGGCAGACATGCAGTGTGTGACCTTTCTCAGATGGTCATTTTAACAGTATGTACCATTAGGATGTATTTAATCTCTTTTACTTGGAATTAATTACGAAGCTTAGCATTTCACTGGGTTGTCATTAATACCTAGAAATTTTGCATGAGTTTACTGAATAATGGATCAATTTAATTTCCAATTTCATACACAGGGGAGGAAAGGTTATTTCTTGTGTTGGCTTAGCCAGCAGCAGCTGCCTGATTTAAAACACCCATCACTACATACAGGCCAAGGATAAGAGACAATGGTGACTTCAGAAAACATGCAAAATGAACAAGAGCTGTAACTGGAAAGAATTTCAATTTTTGTTTGGACCCCCAGAACTGGGCGGAAAAAAAAGAGATTCTATTTCAAATTCTTTATTATATTATATATAAAGTTGAAAGGTTTCTCTCCCTACTGATGAATACAATTTCCACTTTATGGCAGTGCAAAACTATGTTCATAAAATTAACTTTCCACCAAACCAAATCTACAATGAGTTTAAGTTTATGAAGAAAGGAATGGAAACACAAAGCCGAAGCTGATTTTGTGTAAAGTCCTCTGCTGAATGTATTCCATCTCTTTTTCTAAAACCAAAAAATCCACACCAAAACATATCTAATCCACATTGTATTAAAACATAGAGTTCCTCACTCTCACACACAAGTGGCAGTTTCTGTGTTGCTTCTCAGAGAGGGATTACCATGGCAAAAATCTCCTGTTATTCTATATATATCCTGTTAGAAAAAGACTTCATTATTATATCTTCCAGTGATGCTACCAGTGCATCACAAAACAGTATCATAATTAAAAACTAAACTGGTGTCAGCAGCATAAAAATGAATGAAGAACACACTGATGCAGAATACCTTTCTTTTGTGTTTATTACCTTACTAATTTGTAAAACCATTAAAATGGTTATAGCTGTTTTTCTTAATATGTGAGCTCACAAGGTGATTCTGTGCCAACAGGAAATGCAAATAAATATCCAGAATTTAATAACTAGAATGAGGAAACCAGCTTTTAAAATCTGGGATGATTTATCTTCCCACTCTTAAATAAATAATTAAAGAGAAAACCTGACTATTTTTACTTTTGTGTTTTATTTCAGTTAATTGTTGCACAAATTAAATTGAACATAGTGTAAGGAGAAATGGATAATTACTCAAAGGCAATTAAAGATTCTGAAGGCTCTGTAGTGATCATGATTATTTTCTTTGGAAAACAAAAGTGCCATTTATCTCTAATATATGCTGTGTAATTAAGTCCATATGCAATTATCTTTCTCTTACCATCCCTTTCCAATGGGAACTGTTTTTTAAAATGCCTGGCAAAGAGAGAATGTAATTGTGTGCAGTGGGATACTCCTGTACATAAAGAATATCTTAGGTTTTGTTCAGTTTGGCTTCAGTGTGCCAAACTGAACAAAACCTAAGTTTTGTTCAGTTTTCTGCTTCAGCTGAACTTTTGTGACAAACTGAACAAAACCAAAACATGATTTCATTATTCTCCAANATTAATGATCATGCAAATAAGCAGGTTCTGTCTGCTGAGTGCCCATGGAGTAAAGATTTGCTGCATTCAGAGAGGAGAGTGACACACCAGGTGTCTTTTCTACCTCATTTTACTGCTCTGAATTTTCCTTCTATCACAACTTGGTTAAGGTTTAAAGAGTTTAATATCTGAAACACTGATTCAAGTTACCATCAGAAACCAGAAAAAAAACAATGGCACTAAGCTGCTCTGGTGATCAGGATTTCATTTTGTCTGCTTGGAATCCTGAGCCAAATGACTATCAAATCAGATTTTTATAAAGGGAGGAAAAAAAATGGGCAAGGCAAATAAATAGTAAAACTGTTTAAAATACAATTAAAACTGTTACAGTGCTTTCTTTCATGCGGCCAGCTATTATTTGTTAGAATTCTGCAAAAACTTAGAGATCAAAGATTTTTGAACCTTGACTCAGTGATATAAATCCTCAAACCTTAAGGCCCTTTTAGTCTTTCAGTCCTTTCCATTTATTTCCCTTTTGCTGTGAGGGAAATTATAATATTGTAGCCTCTTTCTTGGAGCTTTTTGCCCAAAGTAGAATGTGAATGGAGGTTTTTCTTTAGTTTGATCTTCAAGCAACAGGTTTATATTAGGACTTGGGCATGGATGGATTTGTGGGCGTTTTGTAGGCCCTCCTTTACTTCCTCCAAGCCTTTCTCGCAAAATTATATTTAGAAAAAACATTGTTTATTTTCACCTTTTTCATTTTAATGAGACCCCCACTGCTGTTTTCTCTAGGTAGAAGAAGGTGTCTCCCAGTCCTGTGCTGTTTAACATCAGAAAGACAGAGAGCTGAATTAAAAAGAGAGATTAATTTTGAGAGGTGAGGCAAAGAGTGCACAGGTGATGCTACTCCAGTGTCTTTACATTTGGCACACAAAGTACAAATCCATCCATCTCATCTTCCTGGGTTAAATGCTCAAATATGGTTAATTGGGCTCAATGTTAAACATTTAAATGAATGTTAAACAATGTTAAACATTCCAAACAATGTTAAACATTTAACAAATGTTAAACAATGTTAAACATT